>CM033470.1:45671019-45923353 GCA_019447015.1 Hymenochirus boettgeri | reverse complement strand
CCACTGCCCCTCCCCATTTCTCTCTCCCTGCCTGTATTAGTAATGTAGATAACAACCCTGTTTTTGTACAGTGACTGACTGAATTACTGTGCTGATAAGGAGGAGCGAGCGGCCGGGTCAACTGTACACTGTAGGTAGCTTATTATCCCTTATATATTGATTTGGCCAAATTTGTTTTCCAGCTTTTATATTTTTTTTAACCCTACATATTGTACAACGTTTTAGCGATCGTTCAGTATGCAGTGTACAATAAAAGATATACTGATCGGGTGATATGCAGTGCACATAAAAGTTTACAGCCGGGTGAAATGTAGTGTAAATAAACGTTTACCGATCAGATGATATGCAGTGTACAATAAACTTTACCGATTGGGTGATATGCAGTGCAAATAAATGTTTACAGATCGGGTGATATGCAGTGCAAATAAATGTTTACCGATCGGATGATATGCAGTGTACAATAAACGTTTACCGATCGGATGATATGCAGTGTACAACAAACATTTTCAGATCAGAAGATATGCAGTGTACAATAAAGGCTTAAGGATGGTATGATATGCAGTGTACAATAAAGGTTTAAGGATCGGATGATATGCAGTGTACAATAAAGTTTTAAAGATCAAAGAGTATGCAGTTACAATAAATTTACCAATCAGCTTATATGCAGTGCACAATAAACATTTAGGGATCATATGATATGCATTTTACAATAAAGGTTTAACGATCGTATGATATGCAGTGTACAATAAACGTTTACCGATCGGATGATATGCAGTGTACAACAAACATATACAGATCGGCTGATATGCAGTGTACAATAAGGTTTACAGATTGGGTGATAGGCAGTGTACAATAAACGTTTAACGATCGGATGATATACAGTGTACAATAACGTTTACAGATCGGATGATATGCAGTACACAATAAACGTTTAATGATCAGATGATATGCAGTGCACAATAAACGTTTAATGATCAGATGATATGCAGTAACATAAATGTTTACCGTTCGGATGCTATGCAGTGCACAATAAACATTTAATGATCAGATGATATGCAGTATACAATAAATGTTTACCGTTCAAGATGCTATGCAGCGCACAATAAACATTTAATGATCTGATATGCAGTATACAATAAATGTTTATGATCAGATAATATGCAATGAACAATAAACGTTTACCGATTGGATGAAATGCAGTGTATAATAAACTTTACCGATCGATGAATGATATGCAGTGTACAATAAAGTTTACCGATTGGATGATATGCAGTGTACAATAAACTTTATTGAACAGATAATATTTAGTGTACATAAATGTTTACCGATCAGATGATATGCAGTGTACAATAAACATTTAGCGATCAGATGATATTCAGTGTACAATAAACGTTTACCGATCAGATGATATGCAGTGTACAAAACATTTACAATCAGATGATATGCAGTGTACAATAAATGTTTACGATCAGATAATATGCAGTGTACAATAAACTTTACCGATCAGATGATATGCAGTGTACAATAAACATTTACCGATTGGATGATATGCAGTTTACAATAAATATTTACCAATCGGATGATATGCAGTGCACAATAAAGTTTACTGATCCGGATGATATGCAGTGTACCGTAATGTTTGCTCAATCAGATGATATGCAGTGTACAATAAACATTTACCGATTGGATGATATGCAGTTTACAATAAATATTTACCATCGGATGATATGCAGTGCACAATAAAGTTTACTGATCGGATGATATGCAGTGTACCGTAAATGTTTACGATCCGATGATATGCAGTGTACAATAAATGTTTACAGATCGGATGATATGCAGTGTACTATAAAGTTTTAAACGATCTGATGATATGCAGTGTACAATAAACGTGATATGCAGTGTACAATAAACGTTTAGCGATCGGATGATATGCAGTGTACAATAAACGTTTACTGATCGGATGATATGCACTGTCAATAAAGGTTTACCAATCGGGTGATTTTTAGTGTACAACAAACGTTTACCGATAGGAGGTATGCAGTGTACAATAAAGGTTTACCGATCGGATGATATGCAGTGTCCAATAAACATTTACCAATCGGATGATATGCAGTGTACAATAAACGTTTACCGATCGGATGATATGCGTGTACAATAACTTACCGATCGGTGATATGCACGTCCAATAAAGGTTTACGATCGGGTGATTTTAGTGTACACAAACGTTTACCGATGGATAATATGCAGTGTACAATAAAGTTTACCGTCGGGTATGCAGTGTACAATAAACATTTACCAATCGGATGCTATGCAGTGTACAATAAACGTTTACCGATCAGATGATATGCAGTGTACAATAAGTTTAATGATCGGATGATATGCATGTGTACAATAAACATTTACCAATCGATGATATGCAGTGCACAATAAATGTTTACGATCAGATGATATGCAGGTACAATAAAGGTTTACTGATCGGAGAGTATGCAGTGTACAATAAACATTTACCAATCGGATGATATGCAGTGTAAAAAAACTTTACCGATTGGATGTTATGCAGTGTCCAATAAACATTTAACCAATCGGATGATATGCAGTGTACAAAAACGTTTACCGATCGGACGATATGCAGTGTACAATAAACTTTACCGATCGGATGATATGCACTGTACAATAAAGTTTAGCGATGGGTGATTTTAGTGTACAACAAACGTTTACCGATAGGATAATATGCAGTTCAATAAGGTTTACCGATCGGATGATATGCAGTGTACAATAAACATTTACCAATCGGATGATATGCAGTGTACAATAAACTTTACCGATCGGATGTTATGCAGTGTACAATAAACATTTACCGATGGATGAATGCATGTTACAATAAACTTTACACGATCGGATATATTAGTGTAAATAAATGTTTACCGATCGATGATATGCAGTGTACATAAACATTACCAGATCGGATGATATGCAGTGTACAATAAACTTTATCGATCGGATGTTATGCAGTGTACAATAAACATTTACCGATCGGATGATATGCAGTGTACAATAACATTTACCGATGATGATATGCAGTGTACAATAAATGTTACCGATCGGATGATATGCAGTGTACAATAAAGTTTACCGATCGGATGATATGCAGTGTACAATACATGTTTACCGATCGGATGATATGCAGTGTACAATAAAGGTTTACCGATCGGATGATATGCAGTGTACAATAAACTTTACCGATCGAATATGTGCAGTGTACAATAAACATTACCGAACAATAAATGTTTACCGATCAGATGATATGCAGTGTACACTAAATTGTTACGATCGGATGATATGCAGTGTACAAATAACGTTTAGGGATCGGATGATATGCATTTACAATAAAGGTTTAACGATCGTTATGATATGCAGTGTACAATAAACTTTACTGATCGATTATATGCAGTGTACAATAAACATTTTACCGATCAGATGATATGCAGTGTACAAATAACGTTTACCGATCGGATGATTGCACTGTACAATAAAGGTTTACCAATCGGGTGATTTTTAGTGTACAACAAACGTTTACCGATAGGATGGTATGCAGTGTACAATAAAGGTTTACCGATCGGATGATATGCAGTGTCCAATAAACATTTACCAATCGGATGATATGCAGTGTACAATAAACGTTTACCGATCGGATGATATGCAGTGTACAATAAACTTTACCGATCGGATGATATACACTGTCCAATAAGTTTAGCGATCGGGTGATTTTAGTGTACAAACAATCGTTTACCGATAGGATATATGCAGTTACAATAAAGGTTTACCGATCGGATGATATGCAGTGTACAATAAACATTTACCAATCGGATGATATGCAGTGTACAATAAACGTTTACCGATCAGATGATATGCAGTGTACATAAAGGTTTACGATCGGATGATATGCAGTGTACAATAAACATTTACAATCGGATGAGTATGCAGTGTACAATAAACTTTACCGATCGGATGTTATGCAGTGTACAATAAACATTTACCGATCGGATGATTACACTGTCCAATAAAGGTTTAGTGATCGGGTGATTTTAGTGTACAACAATCGTTTACCGATAGGATAATATGCAGTTACAATAAGGTTTACCGATCGGATGATATGCAGTGTAAAAACATTTACCAATCGGATGATATGCAGTGTACAATAAACGTTTACGATCAGATGATAGCAGTGTACAATAAAGGTTTACTGATCGGATGATATGCAGTGTACAATAAACATTTACCAATCGGATGATATGCAGTGTACAATAAACTTACCGATCGGATGTTATGCAGTGTACAATAACATTTACCGATCGGATGATATGCAGTGTACATAAACATTTACCGATTGGATGATATGCAGTGTACATAAATGTTTACCGATCGGATGATATGCAGTGTACAACAAACGTTTACCGATAGGATAATATGCAGTTACAATAAAGGTTTACCGATCGGATGATATGCAGTGTACAATAAACATTTACCAATCGGATGATATGCAGTGTACAATAAACTTTACCGATCGGATGTTATGCAGTGTACATAAAACATTTACCGATGGATGAAATGCAGTGTACAATAAACTTTACAGATAGTAAATTTAGTGTAGAGTAAATGTTTTACCGATCAGATGATATGCAGTGTACAATAAACATTTACCGATCGATGAATGCATGTACAATAAACTACCGATCGGATGTTATGCAGTGTACAATAAACATTTACCGATCGGATGATATGCAGGTTACAATAAACATTTACCGATGGATGATATGCAGTGTACAATAAATGTTTAACCGATCGGATGATATGCAGTGTACAATAAAGTTTACCGATCGGATGATAGCAGTGTACAATAAAGTTTACGAATCGGATGATATGCAGTGTACAATAAACTTTACCGATCGAATTCATGTGCAGTGTACAATAAACATTTACCGAACAATAAATGTTACCGATCAGAGATATGCAGTGTACAATAAATGTTTACCGATCGGATTGATATGCAGTGTACAATAAACATTTAAGATAGATATATCAGTATACAATAAATGTTTACTGATCAGATAATATGCAATGACAATAAACGTTTACCGATTGGATGAAATGCAGTGTATAATAAACTTTACCGATCGAATGATATGCGTGTACAATAAATGTTTACCTTGGATGATATGCAGTGTACAATAAACTTTATTGAACAGATAATATTTAGTGTACAATAATGTTTACCGATCAGATGATATGCAGTGTACAATAAACATTTAGCGATCAGATGATATCAGTGTACAATAAACGTTTACCGATCAGATGTATGCAGTGTACAATAAACATTTTACCAATCAGTATATATGCAGTGTACAATAAATGTTTACCGATCAGATAATATGCAGTGTACAATAAACTTTACCGATCAGATGATATGCAGTGTACAATAAACATTTACCGATGGATGATATGCAGTTTACAATAAATATTACCAATCGGATGAATGCAGAGCACAATAAAGTTTAATGATCCGGATGATATGCAGTGTACCGTAAATGTTTGCTCATCAGATGATATGCAGTGACAATAAACATTTACCGATGGATGATATGAGTTTACAAAAATATTTCCAATCGGATGATATGCAGTGCACAATAAAGTTTACTGATCGGATGATATGCAGTTGTACAGTAAATGTTTACTGATCCGATGATATGCAGGCGATGTACAATAAATGTTTACAGATCGGATGATATGCAGTGTACTATAAAGTTTACATCTGATGATATGCAGTGTACAATAAACGTGATATGCAGTGTACAATAAACGTTTACCGATCGATGATATGCAGGTACAAAACGTTTACTGATCGGATGATATGCACTGTACAATAAAGTTTACCAATCGGTGATTTTAGTGTACAACAAACGTTTACCGATGGATGGTATGCAGTGTACAATAAAGTTTACCGATCGGATGTATGCAGTGTCCAATAACATTTACCAATCGGATGATATGCAGTGTACAATAAACGTTTACCGATCGGATGATATGCAGTGTACAATAAACTTTACCGATCGGATGATATGCACTGTCCAATAAAGGTTTAGCGATCGGGTGATTTTTAGTGTACAACAAACGTTTACCGATAGGATAATATGCTGTTACAATAAAGGTTTACCGATCGGAGATATGCAGTGTACAATAAACATTTACCAATCGGATGATATGCAGTGACAATAAACGTTTACCGATCAGATGATATGCGTAGTGTACAAATAAAGGTTTACTGATCGGATGATATGCAGTGTCAATAACATTTACCAATCGGTGATATGCAGTGCACAATAAATGTTTTACCGATCGGATGATATGCAGTGTACAATAAAGGTTTACTGATCGGATGATATGCAGTGTACAATAAACATACCAATCGATGATATGCAGTGTACAATAAACTTACCGATTGGATGTTATGCAGTGTCCAATAAACATTACAATCGGATGATATGCAGTGTACAATAAAAGTTTAACATCGGACGATATGCAGTGTACAATAACTTACCGTTCGGATGATATGCACTGTACAATAAAGGTTAGACGATGGGTGATTTTAGTGTACAAACAAACGTTTACCGATAGGATAATATGCAGTTACAATAAAGTTTACCGATCGGATGATATGCAGTGACAATAAACATTACCAATCGGATGATATGCAGTGTACAATAAACTTTACCGATCGGATGTTATGCAGTGTACAATAAACATTTACCGATTGGATGGAATGCAGTGTACAATAAACTTTCAGATCGGATAATTTTTAGTGTAGAATAAATGTTTACCGATCAGATGATATGCAGTGTACAATAAACATTTACGATCAGATGTATGCAGTGTACAATAAACTTTACCGATCGGATGTTATGCAGTGTCAATAAATTTACACGATCGGATGATATGGCAGTGTACAATAAACATTTACCGATTGGATGTATGCAGTGTACAATAAAATGTTTACCGATCGGATGATATGCAGTGTACAATAAATGTTTACCGATCGGATGATATGCAGTGTACAATAAATGTTTACGATCGGATGATATGCAGTGTACAATAAACTTTACCGATCGAATTATGTGCAATGTACAATAAACATTTACCGAACAATAAATGTTTACCGATCAGAGATATGCAGTGTACAATAAATGTTACCGATCGGATGATATGCAGTGTACAATAAACGTTTGGGATCGGATGATATGCCTTTTACAATAAAGGTTAACGATCGTATGATATGCAGTAGGTACAATAAACTTTACTGATCGAATTATATGCAGTGGACAATAAAAATTTACGATCAGATGATATGCAGACATAAACGTTTACCGATCGGAGATATGCACTGTACAATAAAGGTTTACCAATCGGGTGATTTTTAGTGTACAACAAACGTTTACCGATAGGATGGTATGCAGTGTACAATAAAGGTTTACCGATGGATGATATGCAGTGTCCAATAAACATTTACCAATCGGATGATATGCAGTGTACAATAAACGTTTACCGATCGGATGATATGAGTGTACAATAAACTTTACCGATCGGATGATATACACTGTCAAAAAGGTTTAGCGATCGGGTGATTTTAGTGTACAAACAATCGTTTACCGATAGGAAATATGCAGTTACAATAAAGGTTTACCGATCGGATGATTGCAGTGTACAATAAACATTTACCATCGGATGATATGCAGTGACAATAAACGTTTACCGATCAGATGATATGCAGTGTACAATAAAGGTTTACTGATCGGATGATATGCAGTGTACAATAACATTACAATGGATGATATGCAGTGTAAATAAACTTTACGATCGGATGTATGCAGTGTACAATAAACATTTACCGATCGGATGATTACACTGTCCATAAGTTTAGCGATCGGGTGATTTTAGTGTACAAACAATCGTTTACGCATAGGATAATATGCAGTTACAATAAAGGTTTACCGATCGGATGATATGCAGTGTACAATAAACATTTACCAATCGGATGTATGAGTGTACAAAAGTTTACGATCAGATGATATGCAGTGTACAATAAAGTTTAGATTGGATGATATGCAGTGACAATAAACATGTACCAATCGGATGATATGCAGTGTACAATAAACTTTCCCGATCGGATGTTTGCAGTGTACAATAAACATACCGATCGGATGATATACATGTCCAATAAAGGTTTTGCGATCGGGTGATTTTTAGTGTACAACAACTCGTTACCGATAGGATAATAGCAGTTACATAAAGGTTAATCGGATGATATGCAGTGTACAATAAACATTTACCAATTGGATGATATGCAGTGAAATAAACGTTTACCGATCAGATGATTGCAGTGTACAATAAAGGTTTACTGATCGGAGAATGCAGTGTACAATAAACATTTACCAAGGATGATATGCAGTGTACAATAAACTTTACGATCGGATGTTATGCAGTGTACAATAAACATTACCGAATCGGATGATATGCAGTGTACAATAAACCTTACCGATTGGATGATATGCCGTGTACAATAAATGTTTACCGATCGGATGATATGCAGTGTACAACAAACGTTACGATAGGATTATATGCAGTTACAATAAAGGTTACCGATCGGATGATATGAGTGTACAATAAACATTTACCAATCGGATGATATGCAGTGTACAATAAACTTTACCGATGATGTTATGCAGTGTACAAAAACATTTACCGATTGGATGAAAGCAGTGTACAATAAACTTTACAGATCGGATAATATTAGTGTAGAATAAATGTTACCGATCGAGATATGCCGTGTACAATAAACATTTACCGATCAGAGATATTGCAGTGTACAATAAACTTTACCGATCGGATGTATGCAGTGTACAATAAACATTTACCGATTGGAGATATGCAGTGTACAATAAACATTTACCGATTGGATTGATATGCAGTGTACAATAAAATGTTTACCGATCGGATGATATGCAGTGTAAATAAATGTTTACCGATCGGATGATATGCAGTGTACAATAAATGTTTACCGATCGGATGATATGCAGTGTACAATAAACTTTACAGATCGAATTATGTGCAGTGTACAATAAACATTTACCGAACAATAAATGTTTACCGATCAGATGATATGCAGTGACAATAAAATGTTTACCGATCGGATGATATGCAGTGTACAATAAACGTTTAGGGATGGATGATATGCATTTTACAATAAAGGTTTAACGATCGTATGATATGCAGTGTACAATAAACTTATGAACGAATTATATGCAGTGTACAATAAACATTTACCGATCAGATGATAGCAGTGTACAATAAACGTTTACCAATCGGATGATATGCAATGTACAATAAAGGTTTACCAATCGGGTGATTTTTAGTGTACAACAAACGTTTACCGATAGGATGGTATGCAGTGTACAATAAAGGTTTACCGTCGGATGATATGCAGTGTCCAATAAACATTTACAATCGGATGATATGCAGTGTACAATAAACGTTTACCGATCGGATGATATGCAGTGTACAATAAACTTTACGATCGATGGATGATATACACTGTCCAATAAAGGTTTAGCGATCGGGTGATTTTTAGTGTACAACAATCGTTTAACGATAGGATAATATGCTTACAATAAAGGTTTACCGATCGGATGATATGCAGTGTACAATAAACATTACCCAATCGGATGATATGCAGTGTACAATAAACGTTTACCGATCAGATGATATGCAGTGGACAATAAAGGTTTACTGATCGGATGATATGCAGTGTACAATAACATTTACTGTCGGTGATATGCAGTGTACAATAACAGTTACCAATCGGATGATATGCAGTGTACAATAAACTTTACCGATCGGATGTTATGCAGTGTACAATAAACATTTACGGATCGGATGATATGCAGTGTAAATAAACATTTACCGATTGGATGATATGGCAGTGTACAATAAATGTTTACCCGATCGGGATGATATGCAGTGTACAATAAATGTTTACCGATCGGATGATATGCAGTGTACAATAAATGTTTACCGATCGGATGATATGCAGTGTACAATAACTTTACCGATCGGAATTATGTGCAGTGTACAATAACATTTACCGAACAATAAATGTTTACCGATCAGATGATATGCAGTGTACAATAAACGTTTACCGATCAGATGATATACAGTGTACAATAAAGGTTTACTGATCGGATGATAGAGTGTACAATAAACTTTACCGATTGGATGATATGCAGTGTACAATAAATGTTACCGATCGGATGATATGGCAGTGTACACATAAATGTTTACCGATCGGATGATATGCAGTGTACAATAATGTTTACCGATCGGATGATATGCAGTGTACAAAAATGTTTACCGATCGGATGATATGCAGTGTACAATAAACTTTACCGATCGAATTATGTGCAGTGTACATAAACATTACCGACATAAATGTTTACCGATCATATGATATGCAGTGTACAATAATTTACCGATCGATGTATGCAGGTGTAAAAACCTTTATTGTAAAATGCATATCATCCGATCCCTAAACGTTTATTATACACTGCATATCATCCGATCGGTAAACATTTATTGTACACTGCATATCATCTGATCGGTAAACATTTATTGTTCGGTAAATGTTTATTGTACACTGCACATAATTCGATCGGTAAAGTTTATTGTACACTGCATATCATCCGATCGGTAAACATTTATTGTACACTGCATATCATCCGATCGGTAAACATTTATTGTACACTGCATATCATCCAATCGGTAAACATTTATTGTACACTGCAAATCATCCAATCGGTAAATGTTTATTGTACACTGCATATCATCCGATCGGTAAATGTTTATTGTACACTGCATAACATCCGATCGGTAAAGTTTATTGTACACTGCATATCATCTGATCGGTAAATGTTTATTGTACAGGTAAATGTTTATTGTACACTGCATATCATCCGATCAGTAAACCTTTATTGTACACTGCATATCATCTGATCGGTAAACGTTTATTGTACACTGCATATCATCCGATTGGTAAATGTTTATTGTGTTGTGAGAGAAGATATCTGCCTGTCACTGGCACTACTAGCCCTTTATATGTAAATCTGCCTGTATAACAGTAAATCTCATTGATTGCTTTATGCATCAATAACTATGATCATTGGGTAGTGAAAAAAAGGTGTTAGGTTTTTGTGAAAAGTTGTGTTGTAATTACTGCTGAAATCCAAGAATCTACACAATGCCTGTCAGAGGTTGTCAAGCTAAAGCCCGCGGTGCACAGATAAAAATGACATGCTCACCGAGATTCTATTGCAATCCTGAAACTTAACATATAGCGTATTCACACCTTGTCGTTCTCCTTATGTTCAGATCTTGTTCTTCTATCTTTAATATGTCTTCATTTGCACACTTAATGTTATTCTGTTGTTAGACCTTTGTAGTTTAATCTACAAAAGTGAATCCAGAAACAGCATCAGGGAATTTCAGTTGAACAGTTCAAATTTTAAGGGCATGTTCACCCCCCCAAACAGAATTTTAACCCTAGGGACCGTCATCCTTAATACAAGGGAGGGACAACTGGGGGCTAGGAACAATAGGCAGGTGGTAGGTGACTCAATTATTAGAAAGGTAGATAGGGTAATTGCTGCAAAGATCCTATATTCCAAACAGTGTGTTGAACGGCCGGTGCTAGGATGGAACATGTGGTGGATTGTGTAGACACGTTATTGGGTGGGGCTGGGAGTGACCCGGCATCATGGTTCCGGTGGTGCTAATGACAAGTTAGAGGAGGAGGTAAGGTCCTTAAAATGATTTCTGAGAGTTAGGGGCCAAGTTTAAAAGTAAAGAAATACTACTGCAGCCACTAGCGATGTTGTGTGGGGATATGATCACTATTTATACAAATATTTTAATGGGCCATACATAAACTCTCTCGTGCATTGATCATTAATAGGTCCTATCAGAGGACACTGGACATCCTTTAAGATTGGGTTAGGAAAGGTTTCTTTACAGTAAGAACTGTGGAACTGTCTTTCAGCAAAGTGGTAATGTGATACTTTTCCGATTGCCGTTTTGATCAACTGTTATGTAGGGTTCAAAAGGAGTCTGAAAAGGTAGACTTGATGGATGTGTATCAACCTCAATTAGTAGAAAAAGGTCATTCAAAACCTTTTTGCATTTTACACTTGAATGTTATCAAGAAGAAGTTGCATGAGCTGATGTCAAGATGATCCAATTCTGTACAACAGAAAAACATAATTGTATTGCCCGGAGTCCATCAGGGAGATTCACCCAGAGCCGCAAGCGCTCTGGGTAAATTCTGGTAGCAGAATTTACCAGAGACTGTGTGGCTCTGGGTGAATTTCACTGCACATAAGTATTTAATGCAGCTATCAGTCTTGGTCAATAGGCTTGCAAAAGCGTGTGCGAGAGTCTCTTGATACTCATGCAGCTGCCGCAAACAGAGGCTTACAGTCGCGCTAACCAAGATGACTTTAGAGCAGGAGAGAGTGCTGTGCGGTGCAGTGCTCCTCGGTAAATGAAGCATCTGAGTATACTTTCAGCTTCTATACCCCCAAAACTATAACTACTGTCTTCACCTATGGACAAGCCCAATCACCAGGAGAAACAGGAAAACCAGAACATAAGACAAGGATTGACATTGGAGCAGAAGGATGCCAACCCAGAACTCTGGAGGAAACTGGGCAAACATCATGGGAGAAGAGGTAGACCATAGGAGGCAGGGCAAGGGCTAGGGCAACCAAGGATGGCTAGAAGGAAGAAGACTAAAGAATGAAAAGGCAACAAGAAAAGGGGAAGGAACCACCAGCAAAGAGAGCCGATGCTATAACGGGAGAAATGGTAAAGTTTATGTGCAGGGTTTAAATAGGGCAGAGGGAAAATGAGGAAGGACAAGAGTCAAGTATTAGGATGTTCAAATTGATTGGATCTCTCTTCAATATGCAGCGACGGAAGAGATAAGGAGACATGTGCATGGTCTTGGGGCACCAGAAGAAACTGGAATGAGCCAGACGTGCCCAAAATATGCACGCAGGAACATGACACAGGGAAGGTCTGTTCCTGACGATAATAACCCGAAACAAAAAAATGGACAAGTTAACCCCACTTCCTTCCCTTTTCATTACCAAGGGTGAGGTCCTACCCCTTGGTGTGCATTAGATCAAACTGTAATAGTTACAGAAAGTTGCAACTACTGGTCCAGCCTGCCCCCTGCTTGTGTCTGGGCTTGAATGAATTACTAAATGCTAATCTCTCATTTTAATAATGAAACAGAAGCTAAAACAGGGTGTTAGGAATCAACAACACAATTTGGTAGATTTTTCCAGGGTCGCTGTCGCTCCGAGTAATTCTCCTGCAGCAAATTCAAAAGTGGTTGTGACTGTGGTGTAAATTCCTTTTGAAATATCTACGCCGCTGGCACAAAGAAGGAGTTCTAACCAGTCATGCTAACCGGTATTGAATAGCAGAAAAAACTTAAACTCCATAAAATAAAGCACATAAATACGGCCTAATATGCCAAAAAAAACACAGTGTAATTTACCATAAAATACTAAAGTTTATGTTGTGATAGGTTTGATAGAAATCACCTCCATATGGCGAGCTGTATCTGCAGCCTATATGGTACAGAACCACATCTAGCAGCAAAACAGTTAAGTGTTGTCTGCTGTAGGGACAGATGGCTGCAGGCCGAGCGAGTGCTTTATATTAGGGCACGGAAATCAAAGGTGACTTTGATTTCCGGAGTACTTTCGAGTACTTTTTGTAGGTGGTGCATTATCTATTATAATCCATCCCCTCATTTAAGTACATCCCGGTCTGGGTCAATATAATTGACGTGGGGAAGTGAACCAGGGGTAGAGGAGAGGGGAAACCACTTTAGGAAAATTATAATCGGTGCGCCGATTATAAGGGTATTATTTACAGATGGACATTGGAGTCCAATGAAGGGGGGATGATATTTAAAAAATCGTTTTAATGGTGCTAATTTTGCCTCAACCAATCAGATATTAGCTTTCAAATGTTAAATAAGATCTGATGGTTGGAGCAAAATTAGCCACCATTTTAAATGATAAGAACTTTTATTGAATCTCCCTGTATGTTTTAATACAAGTCTTGAGGTCAGAATGACTGTATAATAGAGTTCATTGACATCCTCTTGTAAAGAGAGTAGAGATGGTCGCAACTTTGTTTCGTTTTTGGATTTACAGAACTGGGGTAAAACACCGAAGATCCTAAAATCCGAAAAACGGAACTTACTTTCAAGGGTTCAGAACATATTTTCAAGGGTTCCAAATGTGCAAGGTAATCCTCGAAAATAAACTTGAACGTTCGATAGCCCTCGAAATACAGACAGAAACTACTCTTGAGTTTCCGATCGTACTTTCGAGGGTTCTTGAAAGTTCAGGTTATTTTCAAGGGTAGCGGAAATAACCATGTACATCGTTACCCTCGAAAAACGTCCCGAAATCTTAACAATCCACCCAGTCTTGTACGGAGCCAAGGGGTTCGCGTCGGATCCGGGTCCCATCTCTAGTAAAGAGGTAGTGTAAAAAATGTAAAAGGGATGAAAATGTTTCTTTAACTTGGTTAGACAGTGACATTTAAGAGAAAAGGGTGCCTTTATGATTTTAGGCTGTTGGTACAAATGTAATTTTTTTTGAGTCTTAGAGGAGTTGTGCTGTGTCAGCCATTACACCCCCAACCAGCAATGTAAAAGCTGTGTTAACTCGCAACACCAGAGATGTGATTGTGTCGTGTGGTTTCTGTTTATTTGAAACTGAACATTGGTTATTAATATCATCATTTCACAACGAATACGCTCACTTTACCGTTGTACCTAAAATACAGAAGAAGTTTTGTTTTGTCATTTTAATATTCTACTTTCCTAATAATTGGTTGAGGAAGAGGAAATGTTACCACAAGTCTTGGGGACACATCTCGGAGGTGCAGGTCTGTTGCGCACATCATGGCACAGACTTTTTTTGATGATGTCATGCTGCCCACACTTCGTTGGCTGTGGCATGTTGGGGCATTATCCACACCATTAAACATATTTAAGTCCCTTTCTTTAGTTCTTTGCTTCTGTATTCTCCAGATCACGATCTCCTGTGGAGGCTAACACACTAGAAATAGTGGCAGGCCCAGATTTAAGATTAGGCACATGCCTAGGGCATCTGTGGTTATGAAGCAGCTGTCAACTCTCCATCACCAATTTAACCTTTTATAAGTCTATTTATTCCCAAAAAATAGGAAATGGGTGTGGTTTAGGGTGTGTGGCTGTGTTTAGGGGTGGGGCTAAGGGTGTCGGGCCTACAAATTCCTGTGGTGAAATCCACCCCTGGACACTTTGGTAAGGAGCAGAAGGCACTTCCACATACTGTACTGGAAGAGCCGTTTGTTTTATCATTGATGTTTGAGCCATAACAGGAGGGATGGGAACATTCATAAGCTGAAAATTATATGTAGCCAAAAGGATTTCATGCAGCTGACAGGTATAAAGTCTAGAGGGAAAGGTGATCATAGCAAATAGATTAGCCCAAGAGGGACTTGGTACAGAAACATTCTGGGTTTGGTCCGGATATTCCCAGTAAACGTCCCATTGATTAGACACAGGGCCATATTTATAAAGGCACGGTATCGCATTTGCGCGATACTGCTTTGACCACGATGTAGATTTACGTTCCCCATAGAATACCATTGCCTTGTGGATGTATATTTATGGCCACCTTTGTAATTTACCGATAACTCATGGTATCGCTGAATGTGCTATAACACTTATTTTAAATATTGCCCAGGTTTCTTCATTGGCTGCAGTGCATTCTTTAGCATTATCTATAAAAAGCATTTTGTGTCTGTTCCTTACAGGGGGGAAGTTTTTCCATATTTCCTTCCCTCACTCATAGCTTTCAACTGCAGAACAAGCAACTTCATTTTATGTAAGTGCTGATCAATAACATTCCCTCTTCCTTCCTTACAAGGTTTCTAATGAAATTTGGGCCAATAAATTTATTTGGAATGCGGTTTTTATAGCCATCACATGTTGAATCCTGTATTAGATTAATGAAGCAAAGAAGAAATAAGAATGTCTCATCTGAATCCTTTCTCCAATGAGCCTTTCATTGAATATATGGCAGATTCTTTTTGGAATCAGCATGTATGCAATGAAATTAGATTATGAACAGAAGTTAAGGTATTAACTAGGCAGTGAACATGGATGAAACTGCAGAGGGTGGGGCCCCCTGCAAGTTTGGGGTCCAGGCCCTGACACCCCCCTTAACCATTGGTACTCAACTTCTTGTAAACAGCTGATTGCACCTATGCAGTAAAGGTAGTATGAGCAATCAGCTGTTTAAAGCTAACCCCCTTGCAGTTTCAGATACTATAATATTGTCTGTTGAAGGGGAATTTCAGCACAAATACACATACTTTTTAAAAATAGTATTTTCTTATTTCAATAGTCATATTTCTTCTTTCCAGTCCCTATAACATTTCGTCTTTCTCTATGATAAGATGTATGCAGGCACCCATGCATGTGACATGCAGTGAATATATTGGGGTACAATTCAAAAATGACTGACACCTATGGTCTACCCAGCAGGACACACTGAAGACTTGTATGGGATACTGTAACATACTGTAACAGTGACCATTCACATCAATGGAGCAGTGTGTGTGTAGGTGTATGAACAGTTTCTAAAAGGACACAACCATGTAAGATCAAGCAACCTGTCAAAATCTTCTCTCTCTATCCATTTAGTCCGTAAAGGCTCCTTAAAGTTGTGTTTGGCCTTTATCTTTGTTCCTGATTTCTGAGTGGTTGTGCGACGGAGGGGCGATTGCACCTTGGTGACTCCACACACTGGTAGATATGGCCAGATCTTTCTGATTTTCCTGAATTCCACTTTCCGAACTTTTTTCCAAAAATTTCGAAAGGCTGGAGGTTCAGGGGTCCCGCAGCTCAACCCGGGATTTTTGTGTAACTCATTTTTTACTGCATTCGGAATCTAATTTTAAAAACTTCATATATGCTTGCTTGTGAATATGAATTTGCCAACTTGATAAACAGAATGATTGTTTTACAACATAGTCTAATGAGATTAGAGAACCCCCCATTTTGGTTATTTTGTGGGGTTTCCGCAATAACTACACGCAGCGTGGGTTTTAACTTTCCTCATTGCTTGTACGCAGGTTCAGCAACTGTATAACTGTTAAGCCGACTGTACCACTAAATAGATAATGTATTAAGGTGCCAATGTGTCTGTAATTCCTACACTGAAACTGAAGCAGATAGTTTAATGTGTTTTCTTTCATCTTACATGAAAGACATGAGCTAGATTAACAAAGTTTCAAAACACAGTGTTTAAATTACTGCTTAACTGGCTTTAAACTAAAAAATACAGCTTAAGACCAGGTCATCTACTAGGTTAAATCTGCCTTATTTAGACGGCCTCATTAATGTTCAGTGAATTAAAAACCAGGTGGTGTTTGACACAGTAAACCAGTCTAAGCAGGTCACAGTTGTTTCAAGTTAGTCATTTGCTTGGGTCAGGAAGTTAAAAGTAGGTTATGACTTAATGTCTCCAACCTAAGACAAGTTCTTGAGTCTCTTTTGCTACTTACATGTGCTCTAGTGTAGTGTAAAAGTAGGACACGCACTCTCCTAATGTTATATCATTCGTCGTATTAAAAATCACACAATATGGAAATTATAAAAATAAATTAAAGTAGATTTTTGATTTGCAGTCATTGCAGACGATAAAGGTTTAGAATTGTGTTAGTGTTTGATGGGATGACTATGTTTACGATTAAGGGGGAACTGTGGTAAAAAAAAACATTTTAAGGTTCATACACACGTGCGATCTCAGGTTCCGACCCGCAAAGCACGATGTGTACGAACGAGCGTTGTCGGCCGATAATCGGCCTATGTATGGGCAATTATCGGCTGAAAATGGCCGTTCGTCGGAGATCGAACGAACGACTTGGGGAAGTCTAGCACGACTTGGGGAACCCTTACTTAAAACTCTGACCTATAGGACAGTGATGGCGAAACTTTTAGAGGCCGAGTACTCAAATTGCAACTCAAAACCAACTTATTTATTGCACAGTGCCATCACGACAATTTAAACCTGAATACTGAGGTTTTACTTTAGAAAAAAACAACTCAAACAGATAGACACAGACAGATACAAACTATTCAGAGCGGTGGAGACAGCAGTACATTGAAGGAGTGATTTGAAATCCCCCACCTCCTTAGCACGGTGTGGCAGCCACGGAGAGAGAGAGAGTGAGAGAGAGAGAACTGATGTTCACGTAACCTCTCTGTGTCTCTGGCTTTCTGTAACAAACTAATGAACTCGGTTATCTATAAACAGGTGGCTCGCCCAATAATGTAGAAAATATAATGCGTCTACATTCGCATATGTGTTGTAAGTTATAGGGTCATAAGAATAGATTTTGGTAACTATTATGCAATATTACAGACAAAACAAATTATAGAGCCAGTCAACATATAATAGACAGCTTACAATTTCAAATAAATAAAGGTAATATAATAGTGGGATGAATATATGATATATAGAGGATGTAGGTATGTGTGTTTACAAATATGTATGTTGTGTCAGTGTGAGGTGAGAGAATAAGAGAGAGCCCCCCTGACCTTCCTTTGCAACATCCCCACCCTAATATATCCATATAAGGCAAGTTAGGTCCACACAATCACCAGGTGATTTTCAAAGATAAATAAATGCTAATGACAAGACAGAGGTGCATATGTGGCAATAATAATAAGACTCACAATAATCATTTTTAACCACCACCACTGCTATAGGATAATGAAAAGATGGTTTTAACATTCTACTATTACTATGTTCTATTAGATATAATAATCACACAGTGATATAATATAATATTGATACCTTATACAGTAGTTATATGTGCATGGTAGAAAAGTGAGCAGTGGCATAAACTAGGCATCAAGGGCCCTTTTATGTGGGGGCCCCTATCCGTGCTTCATCCAGAGTTGGTTTCTGAGTGGAGTCTATATCTGTCATAGATGTACTACTTTTTCTATGGACTAACAGTTTATTTAGTAGACCCTTTGGCTCCCAGGCCCCCTGCGGGTTGCTCCTCTAATAGTTACACTGCCAGTGAGGCAGACCATTGTAACATAAAGAAAAATATATTTTTATTGATTTGCAGACTGATTACTAGTTTTGCGAATGCTTTAGACCCTTTGCAATAAAATTGTACAATCCCAGATTAACACCAGATGGCAGCACAGAGCATTTTGTTCCATCACTGATTTACTTGTTAGCATGAATAAACCATAATATTCACATCACGTGTCCTAGGTTAGTAGTCATTTACATTTTTAGAATATCTTCAGTGGTATAGAAAAAATGTTCAATATTATATTTCCTGGTTTCTTTACTTATTTCAATAAAGGATTTTTATTAAAAAAAGTGCAATAATGAACACAACTTGTCCATTAAATACAAGCAGGGAGATTCAATTAAAGTTCTTATTGATAAAAATGGTGCTAATGTTGCCCCAACCAATCAGATGTTATTTAACATTTAAAAGCTAACAACTTTTTTGAATCTCCCAGTTGAAAGTGTGAAATGGAGTTTAAACCAGATGACACAAGGGTGCCACACATTAAATATTTTCCACTGGAGTCTTTACTTAAAGACTTACTTACCTGTGGGCCCTATTTATATAGGTTGCAGTATCGATTTTTAGCATACCACGCATTATCAAACGCTAAAACGATTTTAATTGACGATAATTTTAAGGATTTTTAAAATGATCGTAAGTCTATAAACAATTGTAAATATATGACCAGGATAACCATAGAATACCATTGCGGTAGTTTACGGCACGGGTATTCTACAACCGAACGCTTGTAAATTAAAGAACATTCGGCGTAAACGTCCAACATCGTAATTAATTCGCTAATGTGCGTTTAAAAAATGGCCCTGTGTTATATGCATTTTGCAAGAGTTGTAATACAACCCACCTCCTAGTGCTGGTATAAACAGGGAGTGAAATATTTCCCTTTGCTGTTAGTCTAGGTACCTACCGTAACTACCAGGGGAGCAGATTCTGCAACCGCAGGGGGGCTCTATCCTTTTATTTCCCTATGGCTACAGCCTCCTCCCATAAACCACTATAGATGAAGCTGGGAGGAGGGCTCGTCTTAATTTTGCTGGGGGCCCATTGATTTCTAGTTGTTGACGTACCCAACTGATATTTCAGTATTTTGGCCGGTTTGCCTGAAATATCAGGGGTAATTTTTCGGCTGCTGCAACGACGCGGGTTGCTCTTTCAGGTGTTACTGTTTTACTGGTTTACTACAAACACATTGATAAGATCTGATTGGTTGCTGCAGATAAAGAATATGGGGAAAAGTTGCACTCTTAATAAATAAGCCAAACATTTTTATTGTAGTGCTTATAAGAACTTACCCGCTCGCTCGCTTGGTCTGACAGGTCCCGACGGACCTTGTCTTCTATGCGCATAGATCGCGCATGCGCATAGAAGACAAGGTCCGTCGGGACCTGTCAGACTACGCGCCGGGGGGCGGGAGCGACGAGCGGGTAGATTCTTACCTTCTCTCCTGGCTCCTGTGTGTTCTATTGAAGAACGAGGTAAGGCACAGCTCCTTTACCTCTGTTCTTCAATAGAAATGGATTAAAAAACTTACAAAAACCAGTGGAGATACCCTTTAAACAGAATGTAGCAATGAGATCGCCTACCTCCCATATAATTACCATTTCATGGGGATATATAAAATTGCCATTTTTAACTTTAGACTCCCAGCCTCACTGTAATTTCACACCTTTTTATTATTTGGTTCTAATTAACTGGCTCACATTCTTATGTCTATTGGGACCCATAGAGTAACTGTGGAGTTTGAATTCTTTGATGCAAGCAATATGGGAGTTCCAGTCCATTTCTACATTTTTCAAAGAGATAATTCCTTTAAAGGGCATGTCCACCTTTAAACGAAAAACTTGTGACTTGTCAGTTTGTCTGCAACCCCAATTGCTATTTTTGGCATGTATATTACATGCGTTTGTAACCAGAATAAATTCTATTCCTTTTCTGGCCAATGTATCTGCCTCCTCCCTCGCTCAATGAGCTTTTTATAAACTTGAGCATGTGCAGAGGAGTCAGCCTGAGAAACGGTAGTCAATCCTTAGCTGTGATGTCAGTTGAACGCAGTCTTGATTGACTGCATGGGGAGGAGCCAGTTTACTCTGCCAGAATGGGGACAATAATTATCTTAAATGTCTGGTTAGTAATGCAGGTGATAAAGAGCAAAATAAAAGTTAAGGTTGGGGCAGGTGACTGACAATTAACCAGTTTTCTGTTTTCAGGGTGGCATGATCTTAATAAAGTGGAATCATTTATCGAACACACTTCAATATAACCCATGCTTATAGACCATACATTTGCCTTTACGTGATAATTACGTACAATTCCATTTTATTTGCCATTTGTTTTAAATAGGCACATAACCTTATTTGTTGAGCACTGTAAAAGAGAACATGTTGTGGAAAAAGCAGATCATTCAAGTTAATGAGCCATAAGGTCATCAAGTGCTTTGCAGTTCATTATCTTAATGAGACAACATATGAAGTGCTAGTGGAAACACCTAGAAATCACATAATGGTGCTAAAATCAATGCAACCCAATCTTTAAACGATTCCTGGGACCCATAGTTCAGGTGCTTTGCACAAGAGCGTGTACACAGACTGCACTATTTAGCTTGTGTATAAAGAAGACCCTCACTATTCATTGTTCACAATAAAACAAGACTGAATATTTTTGTGTTGTTCAATAAAACAGTGCAACATAGTATAAAAAGACACAGTAAAACAAACTATCTACTGGCTATATATCATATACATGATGAACCCCAAAACCTGAATAACATACATTTAAAATTGGCTAAAGGACAGACTACCATAAGCATAAAGGGCACAAAAGCCTCAGTACAACAATGGATCAGAGGTAAAGCCTTTATATACAGGAAGTAATCTGGTGTCTCACCTCCCAATGTAATGTAGGTGTGGGAAATTTGCTTTAATAGCATGGGGTTTTTGGTTTATTCCCCCACATCTAGTACTGCGCAGTTTGATCGATGACCATTCTCTTTCACACATGTCCAGTTCTAGGCTACTGCAGGAAGTTTACAGCAGGTCACACCCACTAGTAGTCTCTTGCCAATCCTGTTACAGTCCAGATTAGGTAAGGGACCATGTGACTTTGGTTAGGAGGGTGACCAGTACATGCACACCGTTATCTTATTCTCCTGAAAATTGTTTTACTGGAGTGTTATTTACAGTTTATTGGTGTTTTCAGATATTTAGTATGTAAACATTTAAGATTGGTTCTCCTTAATTTAGAGATTTATACATTTAGGTTTGGTTATCCTTTAATAATTTATACACAGCAAGGGGTAATAATTCATGATAGTGGAAAGCTGTAATGGATTGCAACTGGAATATTTGGTATGGTGTATATAGTATATATATATATATACAAACAGTGAGATCCAGCACACCTCTCACCTGTTTTGCTCGTGTGCTGGTGTGTTAGGAGTATGTCTGCTAGACTCCTTCACATATATATACAACCAGCAAAACACAGCACACAGGTCTTAGCTGCAAATCTTTATTAGCACATATGTAAATGCACTACGTGTACCTGACGAAGGGGAGTGTGATCCCCTAAACGTAGTACATTTACATATGTGCTAATAAAAGATTAAACCAATTAGAATTGGTTACAGTCCGATTATTTCAGAAAAAATTGATTGGTACCTTTCTGGAAGAATTAATTGAAACCAATCAGAATTAGTTTTAAATCAGATTCTTTCAGAAAAAAACTAATTGTCTTTTCCCTAGACCATTTCCGGGTCCCAAAACTATTTACAGTAAGTTACTGTAAAGGACACAGACGCACAATCGCATCGGAAATCGCAGGAATTTTTGCAGAGGGATCACTATTCGTCATTGTGTTAGAGAGTGATCACTATGGTCAATGTGTTAGAGAGGGATCACTATTGGTCAATGTGTTAGAGAGGGATCACTATGGTCAATGTAGAAAGGTATCACTATTGGTCAGTGTGTTAGAGAGGATCATATGGTCAATGTGTTACAGAGGGATCACTATTGGTCAATGTGTTAGAGAGGGTTCACTATTGGTAAATGTGTTAGAGGGGATCACTATTGGGTCAATGTGTTAGAGAGGGATCACTATTCGTCAATGTGTTAGAGAGGGATCACTAGTGGTCAATGTGTTAGAGAGGTACATTGGTCAATGTGTTACAGAGGGATCACTATTGGCCATGTGTTAGAGAGGGATCACTATTGGTAAATGTGTGTAGAGAGGGATCAATATGGTAAATGTGTTAGAGAGGGATCACTATTTGTAAATGTGTTACAGAGGGATTACTATTGGTCAATGTGTTAGAGAGGGATCACTATTGGTCAATGTGTTACAGAGGGATCATATTGGTAAACGTGGTAGAGGGGATCACTTTTGGTCAAGTGTTAGAGAGGGATCTATTGGTCAATGTGTTAGAGAGGGATCACTATGGTAAATGTGTTAGAGAGGGATCACTATTTGTAAATGTGTACAGAGGGATTACTTATTGGTCAATGTGTTAGAGAGGGATCACTATTGGTCAATGTGTTAGAGAGGGATCACTATTGGTCAATGTGTTGAGAGGGATCACTATTGGTCAATGTGTTAGAGAGGGATCACTATTGTAAATGTGAGGTCCTATAAAGAACCCAGACTATCCTGTCATGTTCAGTCTTATTACATTTTTCAGTTCAGTACACAGGTTCATGGCTTCTATGGGGTCTATTGCTTAAATAATGTAATAACCATTAACAAACTTCATTGTCACAGAGAAATGGACATGGAGATGTTTTCCTTTCAGTCCCCTATCATTATAGCAGGGATAGCAACCAGTAGATCTCCAGATGTTTAAAAACTACAACTCTCAGCATTCCTCTACATGCACTCTGTAGTTAGGGAATTCAAACTACAAACCCAGCATTCCTTACAAGCACCCTGTAGTTAGGAAATTCTGGGAGTTGTAGTTTCCCAACATCTGAGATCTATGGTTGCCTATCCCTGATCTATATATATCCTGTCCAGCAACAGCAGCTCTCCTTTGATTCTATTGAGAGGGAGGGGGGTGGGGTGAGGTGGAGAGGCAGTCACATATTTTAGAAAGGAAGGTGCATATAAGTCTTGTAACTTCCTACTAACACTTCCTACTTCCTACTCAGAAAATGTTTGATTCACTAAACACTGCTGTCAATCTAATATTTAGCACACCATTGGATACAACACTAAAAGGGAAGTGAGAAATATGTTCCTTTGTAACTTCCATTGCCTCCCTGTAAAACTTCCTGGGGTGGGCTTAACAGTCCATTTTGAAGATACCATTACAAAACCGGAGTGGGGACTTTGCAAGTAATTTTTATTTATTTATGATTTTGCCTTTTTACATTTCTATATACTTTATGTCATTACATACATACAGTATTTGTTAATATGATATAACTATTTATTTAGTGTTAAACACACAAAAACACTGTCCCTATGTATATTACTTTTTACCCACCCCCACCAACATAGTTTCCGCCGAAAAAACCCAATGTATTCCCATGAAATTGTAAATTTATTTATATAAATAAGGGATAATATATATATCTATTATATATATAACGATTGCTTATAAATGATATGAATTTTAATTGTCCAAATGAATGAGACATATAAGAGTAATGAATAGTACGGATGGACTATATGCTCTCTATATTATTTGGCGTGTGGAATGTGATAAACAGGATTAAGGCTTGTATCAGCAGATTGCAATGCGGGACATGGTACACAGACTGCAACTACTCACTTAATATTTCCAGGTTAGCAGTTACCTTTTGCAGGCAACAGTGAAATGATTCTATAAAGAAGAATCTCTGTAAGGAAGCGCTGCACAGATTATCATTGGCGATGTATAGATATGAACCGGGGAGGGGAATGTAACCTGAGTGAAGCAGATGCAGGTCACAGGCGGAAAGAATATAAGATTAGGGGGGAAATATCGTTGAAGTTGGAATGGGATAAGCGAATTAAGCAAAGCGGCCTTCATTGCAGGAATTAAAGCGGAGAGGGCAGTGCGGGAGGTAGGAGTCCCAGGCTGAGAAGATAAGGAAGTAAATCAGGAATGGCTAATCTGTGACAATGACTACTAATAATAAACCATGCAAAAGCACAAACAAGACCTGCATTGGCAAGTCATAAACAATAAGCTAATGCCAAGGCCCCTTGAATGTAAGGAATTTGTGTGTGTTTGTAGCGGGGGTGAACGGCTTCTTACAGCCGGGCCAGAGAAAATAGATTAGTAAATAGGTCTCCACTATAAGCATGTGACGACAGCTCACAGGGCAAGTAGCAAGTATTAAAGGTGAAGAAAGTGAGGTGTCAGGGCCCTTCTCCGGACCTCTCCAAATCCACATGCACCTGTGCCAGAGATAGAACCATACATCAAGACTGGAGGTGGGGAGTGGTGGAGCTGACAGAGTTGCACGAGTGCTACCTGGAAATTCTGATATTGAAGTAAGTTAAAGTGCCCCTTTAAAGGACACAAATAGTTTACTTCAAAAAATATAGGTCATTATGATTCTAAAATCCAAGCAAGTACCCCTACCCCACTTTTTCTCTAGATGTGATACAATCAGTTGTTAAATGTGGCCTCCTTTCAGTTCCTGCTCTTGCTTCTTAGGAGAAGTTGTGAACTGTACTTATTGCTGCACCCTTCTTCGCCATGGTTAATGTAATACTGCCAATGACTTCATATTAACTGCAAATTTACTATTGGGCCTTCCTCTGTCTCACTGCTCTCTATCTCCATATAAATTAGTGACAGGGGGAAAAGCAGGGAACCCCTTGCACTATAGAATGAAGGCTAAAAATGAATAAGTACAGGTGGTTCCCTAATGTAATGGAACACAAACTGCTTGGAAATGTTTATTGTACACTGCATGTTTACCGATCGATAAACGTTTATGTACAATGCAATCATCCAATCGGTAAATGTTTATTGTACACTGCATATCATCCGATCGGTAAATGTTATGTACCATGCATATTATCCAATCGGTAAACATTTATTGTAACTGCATATCATCTGATCGGAAACATTTCTTGTAACATGCATATAATCCGATCGGTAAACATTTATTGTAACTGCATATATCTGATCGGTAACATTTATTGTTCACTGAAATCTCTGATCGGTAAACATATTTGTAAAAATGCATATCATCCGATTGGTAAACATTTATTGTAACTGCATATCATCCGATCGGTAAACATTATTGTACACTGCATATCATCTGATCGGTAAACATTATTTGTCGGTAAATGTTTATGTACACTGCACATAATTCGATCGGTAAAGTTTATTGTACACTGCATATCATCGATCGGGAACATTTATTGTACACTGCATAATCCGATTGGTAAACATTCATTGTAAACTGCATATCATCTGATCGGTTAAACATTTATTGTTCGGTAAATGTTTATTGTACACTGCACATAATTCAATCGGTAAAGTTTATTGTACACTGCATATCATCGATCGGAAAACATTTATTGTACACTGCATATCATCTGATCGGTAAATGTTTATGTACATGCATATATCTGATCGGTAAACATTATTCTACACTAAATATTATCCGATCTGAAAGTTTATTGTACACATGCATTTCATCCATCGGTAAATGTTATTGTACACTGCATAACATCCGATCGGTAAGTTTATTGTACACTGCATATCATCTGATCAGTAAACCTTTATTGTAACTGCATATCATCCTATCGGTAAAGTTTGTTGTACACTAAAAATCACCGATCGCTAAACCTTTTTGACAGTGCATATCATCCAATCGGTAAATGTTTATGTTACACTGCATATCATCCGATCGGTAAATGTTTTGTACACTGCATATCATCCGATCGGTAAAGTTATTGTACACTGCATATCATCTGATCGGTAAAGTTTATTGTACACTGCATATCATCTGATCGTGGTAAACATTTATTCTACAATAAATATTATCCGATCTGTAAAGTTTATTGTACACTGCATTTCATCCAATCGGTAAATTTTTATGTACACTGCATAACATCCGATCGGTAAAGTTTATTGTACACTGCATATCATCCAATTGGTAATGTTTATTGGACACTGCATATCATCCGATCAGTAAACCTTTATTGTACACTGCATATCATCTGATCGGTAAACGTTTATTGTACACTGCATATCATCCGATTGGTAAATTTTATTGTACACCTGCATTCATCCGATCGGTAAACCTTTATTGTAACTGCATATTATCCTATCGGTAAACGATTGTTGTACACAAAAATCACCCGATCGCTAACAAAACCTTATTACATTGAATATATCCGATCGTTAAGTTTATTGTACATGCATAATCATCCGATCGGTAAAGTTATTTCATGTTACACTGGCATGATCATCCGATCGGTAAACCTTTATTGTACCATGCATACCATCCTATCGGTAAAACGTTTGTTGTACACTAAAAAATCACCCGATGGTAAACTATTGTACAGTGCATATCATCCGACGGGTAAACGTTTAGTGACACCTGCATATCATCTGATCGGTAAATGTTATTGTACACTGCATATAATTCGATCAGTAAAGTTTATTGTACACTGCATATCTCACGATCGTTAAACATTATTGTAAAATGATATCATCGACCCTAAACGTTATTATGTACACACTGCTATCATCCGATCGGTAAACATTTATTGTCACTGCATATCATCTGACGGTAAACATTTATTGTTCGGTAAATGTTTATTGTACACTGCACATAATTCGATCGGGAAAGTTTAGTGAACTGCATATATCTCCGATCGGTAAACATTTTTGTACACTGCATATCATCCGATCGGTAAAAATTTATTGTACACTGCAATCATCCGATCGGTAAACATTTATTGTACACTGCAATCATCCCAATCGGTAAATGTTTATTGGACACTGCATACATCCGATCGGTGTAAATGTTTATTGTACACTGCATAACATTCCGATCGGTAAAGTTATTGTACACTGCATATCATCCGATTGGTAAATGTTTATTGTACACTGCATATCATCCGATCAGTAAACCTTTATTGTACACTGCATATCATTGATCGGTAAACGTTTATTGTACACTGCATATCATCCGATTGGTAAATGTTATTGTACACTGCATATCATCCGATCGGTAAACCTTATTGTAACAGCATATTATCCTATCGGTAAACGATTGTTGTAACTAAAAATCACCCGATCGCTAAACCTTTATTGGACAGTGTATATCATCCGATCGGTTAAAGTTATTGTACACTGCATATCATCCGATCGGTAAACGTTTATTGTACACTGCATATCACGATTGGTAAATTATTGGACACTGCATATCATCCGATCGGTAAACCTTTATTGTACACTGCATACCATCCTATCGGTAAACGTTTTTTGTGTACACTAAAAATCACCGATTGGTAAACCTTTATTGTACAGTGCATATCATCCGATCGGTAAACGTTTATTGTACACTGCATATCATCGATCGGTAAATGTTTATTGTACACTGCATATATTCGATCAGTAAAGTTTATTGTACACTGCATATCATACGATCGTTAAACCTTTATTGGAAAATGCATATCATCCGATCCCTAAACGTTTATTATACACTGCATATCATCCGATCGGTAAACATTTATGTACACTGCATATCATCTGTCGGTAAACATTTATTGTTCGGTAAATGTTTATTGTACACTGCACTAATTCGATCTGTAAAGTTTATTGTACATGCATATCATCCGATCGGTAAACATTTATTGTACAATGATCATCCGATCGGTAAACATATGTACACTGCTAATCCAATCGGTAACATTTATTGTACACTGCAAATCATCCAATCGTGTAAATGTTTATTGTACACTGCATATCATCCGATCGGTAAATGTTTATTGTACACTGCATACATCCGATCGGTAAGTTTATTGTACACTGCATATCATCTGATCGGTAAATGTTTATTGTACACTGCATATCATCTGATCGGTAAAATTTATTCTACACTAATATTATCGATCTGTAAAGTTATTTGTACACTGCATTTCATCCAATCGGTAAATGTTTATTGTACACTGCATAACATCCGATTGGTAAAGTTTATTGACACTGCATATCATCCGATTGGTAAATGTTATTGTACACTGCATACATCCCGAGCAGTAAACCTTTGTTGTACACTGCATATCATCGATCGGTAAACGTTATTGTACACTGCATATCATCATGGTAATGTTTATTGTACACTGATATCATCGATCGGTAAACCTTTATTGTAACTGCATTTATCTATCGCTAAACGTTCGTTGTACACTAAAATCACTCCGATCGTAAACCTTATTGTACAGTGCATATCATTCGAACGGTAAAGTTTATGTACACTGCATATATCCGATCGGTAAACGTTATTGTACCATGCATATCATCGATGTAATTATGGACAGCATAACATCCAATCGTAAAGTTTATTGTACACTGCATATCATCCGATTGGTAAATGTTTATTGTACACTGCATATCATCCGATCAGTAACCTTTATTGTACATGCAATCATCCGATCGGTAAAAATTTATTGTACACTGGCATATAATCCGATTGGTAAATGTTTATTGTACACTGCATATCATCCGATCAGTAACCTTTATTGTACACTGCATATCATCTGATCGGTAACGTTTATTGTACATGCATATCATCCGATTTGTAAATGTTTATTGTACACTGCATATCATCCGATCGGTAAAACTTATTGTAACTGCATATTATCATCGGTAAACGTTTGTTGTCACTAAAAATCACCCGATCGCTAAACCTTTATTGGACAGTGGATATCATCCGATGGTAAAGTTTATTGTACACTGCATATCATCCGATCGGTAAACGTTTATTGTACACTGCATATCATCCGATGGTAAATTTTATTGTACACTGCATATCATCTGATCGGTAAACTTATTGTACACTGAATATCATCTGACGAAAACGTTTATTGTACACGCATATCATCTGATCGGTAAACATTTATGTACACTAAATATATCTGTCAATAAAGTTTATTGTACACATGCATATCATCCAATCGGTAAACATTTATTGTACGCACTGCATCATTCGATCGGTAAAGTTATTATACACTGCATTTCATCCAATCGGTGAAACGTTTATTGTTCATTGCATATTATCTGATCAGTAAAACATTATTGTATACTGCATATCATCTGATCATTAAATGTTTATGTGCGCTGCATGCATTTGAAAGGTAAACATTTATTGTATACTGCATATCATTGATCATTAAATGTTTATGTGCACTGCATAGCATCCGAACGGTAAACATTTATTGTACTGCATATCATCTGATCATTAAACGTATATGTGCAATGATACATCTGATCATTAAACGTTTATGTGGTACTGAATATCTGCATAACATCCGATCGGTAAAGTTTATTGTACACTGCATATCATCCGATTGGTAAATGTTTATTGTACACTGCATATCATCCGATCAGTAAACCTTTCCAGCATTCCCTGGCTGCACCCTGCAATACCTCCCAGCATTCCCTGGTTGCACTCTGCAATACCTCCCAGCATTTCCTGGCTGCACTCTGAAATAAGTTACCGTGTACAATTGTATATTGAATGTGGTCTAGTAGATACTGGAGGTACATTTGTCAATTGTATATTGAATGTGGTCTAGTATATCTGGGGGTACATTGTACAATTGTATATTGAATGTGGTCTAGTAGATACTTGGGGGTACATTATACATTTGTATTTTGATTGTGGTCTAGTGATACTGGAGTACAATGTACCTCCAATATCTACTAGATATTGATTGTGGTCTAGATACCAGAGTGTATTTTACAATTGTATATTGATTGTGGTCTACCAGATCCTGGGGTTACATATACAATTGTATATTGGTTGTGGTCTAGTAGATATGAAGGTACATTATACAATTATATATAGATTGTGGCCTAGTAGATAATGGAGGTATATTGTACAATTTGTATATTGATAGTGTGTCTATAAATACTGGAGGTACATTTACAATGGTATATTCATTGTGGTCTAGTAGATACTGGGGGTACATTAACAATTGTAATTGAATGTGGTGTAGTAGAACTGAAGGTACATCCATCATACAACTGTATATTGTTGTGGTCTAGTGATACTGGGGGTACATTATACAATTGTATATTGATTGTGGTCTAGTAGATACTGGGGGTACTATGTACATTGTATATTGAATGTGTTCTAGTAGAGACTGAAGGTACATCCATCAACTGTATATTGATTGTGGTCTAGTAGATACTGGGGGTACATTATACAATTGTATATTGATCATGGTCTAGTAGATACTGGGGGTACATTGTACAATTGTATATTGAATGTGGTCTAGTAGATACTGGGGGTACATTTTACAATTGTATATTGAATGTGGTCTAGTAGATACTGGGGGTACATTGTACAATTGTATATTGAATGTAGTCTAGTAGATACTGGGGGTACATTGTACAATTGTATATTGATTATGGTCTAGTAATACTGGAGGTACATTGTACAATTGTATATTGATTATGGTCTAGATAGACTGGAGGTACATTGTACAATTGTATATTGATTATGGTCTGTAGATACTGGAGGTACATTGTACAATTGTATATTGATTATGGTCTAGTAGATAACTGGAGGTACATTATACAATTGTATATTGATCATGGTCTATTAGATACTGGGGGTACATTGTACAATTGTATATTGAATGTGGTCTAGTAGATACTGGGGTACATTGTACAATTGTATATTGAATGTGGTCTAGTAGATACTGGGGGTACATTGTACAATTGTAATTATTGATTTTGGTCTAGTAGATATCGGGGGTACATTGTACAATTGTATATTGATATGGTCTAGTAATACTGGGGTACATTGTACAATTGTATATGATTATGGTCTAGTAGAACTGGGGGTACTAATACAATTTTATATTGATTGTGGTCTAGTAGATACTGGAGGTACATTTGTACAATTGTATATTGATTGTGGTCAGTAGATACTGGGGGTACAATACAATTGTATATTGATTGTGGTCTAGTAGATACTGGGGGTACATAATACAATTTGTATATGATTGTGGTCTAGTAGATACTGGGGGTACATAATACAATTTTATATTGATTGTGGTCTAGTAGATACTGGGGGTACATTATACAATTGTATATTGATGTGGTCTAGTAGATACTGGGGGTACATAATACAATTTTATATTGATTATGGTCTAGTAGATACTGAAGGTACATAATACAATTTTTATATTGATTGTGGTCTAGTAGATACTGGAGGTACATAATACAATTTTATATTGATTGTGGTCTAGTTGATACTGAGGGTACGTTATACAATTGTATATTGATGTGGTCTATTAGATACTGGAACTTTATTGTAAAAGTATTCTGGCCATACAAGACCCAAATGTTGAATCAATAATTCAGTAAAACTGTCAGGCCAGGTATTGTTTTCTTACCTTTCAATCCTTGTGAAGTTTCTCATGGTATATATATTGGTATTCAGTTAGATCAACTTGACCTGAGTTTAGTTCTTAAAGATGGTTGCTAGTCACCCGACTGGCTTTCTCAATTCAGAACTGAGAATTCTGAATTGAGAAAGCCGGTCGGATAACTAACAATAAGGTGTTCAAGAACTGGATAAACTTTGCGACCAACTTTACACATGTAACATTAGTTGCAAAGTAAAGTAGGATACTTCTTCTTTGAATCCCATCATCAATAAGAGATCTTATTTGAACATCAAATCCATGTTTATTAAATAACCACTAGAGATGTACTGTGGGTTCTAATAGAACCCAGTTTTCTAATCAACCCGAGGGTTTTGAAGTCCTGATAAAACTTTCAGAACTCCCGGAATTTCAAAACCCGAATTTACAAGTTTTGATTTTTATCGAAAATTCGATAATTTATCGAAATCAAAATTAGATGATAATCGAAATCGAAAGATGATTATCAAAAGTAAATGATTATCGAAAGTAGATAATTATCGAAATTCAAGTTAGACGATTTTCGAAACTCGAACTTCCGAAAATTTGGAAAATTCGAAAACGAAACGAACTCACACTTTTCGAACATCTCTAATAACCACAACCAAAATGGAAAGGGCATGAAAATCCAGCACAACCTGAATATGAATCATTGGCATATTCAATACCTGCAGTAACTTCCGATACTGTGGTTATTGTAAAAGTATGATCGCAGCCATACATATAGGTTCGAACAATACCTTGCGGTATAGACTACAATAATTGTACGTCCGCCATTGTACATTTACGATTGCAGTAAAGGCATGGTATTGCAGAATATCTTACAGTGCCATTATAAATATGGCCCATTGTATCTGTTAATGGTGTCTTATTCTGTATTTCGATTAATATTTTAAAAACTTTTTAGAAAAGGCTGATTAATAATATAGGGAACAGTTATTTATAAGGAGGAATCAGGAATAGTAAAATCGCAAAAAAATGTTCAAACTGAACAGAGCAATATTTAGCTCTTGTATACTTCATTTAGATAAAGTGTTGTCCATTTAAATGTAATCTCTCACACTCCCCCCCCTGAAGTGCTGACTACATTTTATTGCATAGCTTGCCATTCAGACCCTTTTATTCAATTTCAACAGTAATAACATCAAAAAGGCTGATTTCATATAATACCAATAATACATCAGACAACATGATATTAATCCTGTGAATTACCTTTAGTCTATTGATTTATTTAGTTCTGGGTATGAAATGTTATTACTGATAATAGATGTTTTAGCTCTAGAGTTTTTGCCACTCTAAACATTTATTAAAGCTGGTTACACACACTACAGACCTTTAAAGGGCACGTCCCCCCCCCCCCAACTAAAATTTGCCCCACTACTTGCCCAACTGTGTAGTTTTTCTCTTCTTCTCCATATGGTTGTCCTGCGGGGCCTAATGAAAGCTCCTCTTAGAGGACTCAGCAGAGCTCGCTCTCCACCCCACCCCACCCTCCTTCCAGATCCCTTTTACCACAGCCTCGCGTCTGGGGCTAAATATGTAAATGGTTACATTAAGGGTACCCCCCACCCTATGTTTAATTGCAAAAATCGACCCCAAAAGATACTTACCCCCCTTGTCCCCCCTCAGCCAATCATAGACACATCTGCTAGTTCGGCCCCTTATCTGTTCCGTGCGGAAGAACAGAATTAGAGGCTGTGACTACCACACACGAAGGAAGAAAGCTGGTAAGTATCATTTGGGGCAGTGGCGTAACTACCAACCCCGCCACCCCCATGGTAGTAGGGCCCGCAACAAGCCCCAATCCCTGCAGTATTCACCCTTTTTAAGAACTGATCACACATATGAAGAAAACATACGCGTGATCAGCTCTTTTAAACCGGCCCCGAACTTCCGGAACTGACCATATTCGTTTCTTCATACGTGTGATCAGTTCTTTAAAAAGGGTAAATACTGCAGGGACCTGCGTGGAGGAAGGAAGGAGTCAGGGGCCCCAAATTCATGGCGGCCCCGAGCCCCTTCAGGTACGTCCCTGGGCCATTTTTGCAATTTAAACCGAGTGAAGTTAAGGTTATGGGCAATTCCCTACATTATTTATAAAAATGTTTGGGGGGTGGAGAGACGATTTCTGTCACCCAAAGATGGGCAACCAGAGCCCTCCAGATGTCAAAACTGCAACTCCCAATATTCCCTTGCTGCTGTTGAAAAATGCTTGCAGAGAGACTGGAAGTTGTAGTTTTAAAACATGTGAGGGGTTCAACTGCTCTAGATTCTTCTGCTTCAACTAGAATTAAATTGCAAATTCCTATTCGTACACACGTGTGCTTGAAGGTGCCGACCTGTGACACATATGTGTACGAACAAGTGTTTCAGCTGATAATCGGCCCGGGGATGGGCACATTATCGGCCAAAACGGACCTAGTTTGGGATCCACCTGGTGGATTGGGCAATGATCTCGAAGGAACGTTCATTTTGACCAATAAAGTGCCCATACACGGCCAAATATTGCCCGAAACATTTAGTTAAGACATTGACTTATAATCTGCTCAATTTCCTTTGAAATTCTTCCTTGCCCAGCAATCTTAACAAGACCCCTTTTCAGATCCTTTTAATTATTCCCCTTTCCATATTTTGCCCAATTTCAGAATCATGATTTCTGGGAATTTTAGTTTCTCTATATCTGGAGAAATGGAGTTTGGACACCTTAACGTTTGGACCAGTCTTATGCTCCATATACAATTTCCTTGAAAAGTTTACTATTTATATCAATAAAATAAACCCATGGTGTATCTTTTTGTAGAAACCTATTGAACTGTCTGTGGGCGAACCTTTTACTGATTGGCTATCCCCAACCCTATAGTTACTTTTTATCCCTTGATGCCTGTTCAGCTCACCAGACAAAGACAGCTGCTCGTGTAAAGCGGGTTTTCCTCTTAGATCTCATAACTCAGCCACTGATGTGGATAAATAATCTTTGCATTATTAAAAAATACTACAGTATGTTTATCCCATCAGACATGTACGTTTTTAATTACGTAGGGTATTTATATTCTACTTGAAGATCTGCTTATTTGTGATCCATGTATTCTTTTAATGGTTACCATGATTAGTGCATACTCTGAATTTATAGCTTTCATCTAAAATAACACATAGAATGTGTACAATGTGAAGCAATATTACTACTGCCCTTGAGCCCCTGGTGGATTGTAATGCGGGTGAATAAAGGCATCCATCCATCTAGTCCAACCTTTATTCCCTACTCATTTACAGAGAAAGGCAGGTAAAATAACCCTGCTAAAAGGGGGAGGGGATTCTTCCCGACTCCAAATGAGATCAACAAGATTATTGGTGAGATTGAATATCGGGTAGTTGCGTAACTTACATTAGCCCGACCCTGCAATACAATACCTGGCGTAAACGAGATTACTAACGGGATCGGGCTAGGTAATAACGCGACTTAAATCATGCTACGAGGTAGCGTAAAAATTTACGAACGGCTTTTGGATTGCTAGCACAGTGCTATTTCCAAAACATTTGATGTGCTCTAAAATCCATCTAAAACCCCTGTTAACCCGCAATTCCTTCAGGTTAACGTGGGTTTTAGACGGATTTGGGCCACATTGAATCTCCCCCTAAGTGTATTAATACTAGTAATTTTCAATCAATTTTAGAAACCTATCTACCCCCTTTTTAATGTTATTTACTGAACTTGCCAAGACACATTATGGATATAGTTCTCTGCTACGGTGAATGAAACTTTTTTCTTATTTCTAAAAAATTCACAGCGCTTCCAGACTTAGTGTGAAATAGATGTAAAGGAGTTTAAATGCGGGATGTGTGATGTAACATGTTCTTAAATGTTTACAGCGGTATGTTCCATACAACGTATTCTCTGTTAAATTGTATAAGGAAAAGTAACTAGGAGTATGGCGATGTTATAAAATTATAATAAGACAGTACTAAGTATTACTATTACACAGCAAAATATATTTAAATGGGTGCACCACCTGTTGATAAAGGAAATCCTGATAGTTTCCATTGACTGTGTGTGGTCAATAAAAATGCAGATCTCCCGGCCAATGAACTACAGCCATCAGACATGAGCCAAATTTCAGTTTGCTTCTATGCTTTTTGCCACCTGAATGAACTCCCTAACAGAGAATAGATAGAGCGTTGGGAATGTGTGTGCCCAGTTTTATACTTCAAATGGATCTACCACCGCCATTAGCTAGAAACCTGTACAGCGTGTACCCATTTTACAGCTAACCCAACCTCAAATCCCAGGTGTGATGTAACAGCCTCTATATACCAACTACCAGATAAAATACAGACTGGGAAAGCTAAATATACAGTTAAAAGCCTCTCTTTCTATGGACGTGACTCTGCTGAACCGGGAGAGAACATTGCCCATCGGTGGACACGTTTCTGGCAATGCAATAAACCTGTCATTATTTTTAAAAAAATCCTTCAGAAACCCAACAAAAAGAAAGCGTGAGATTGCCAAATGATATTATCGGCTGCCGCTGTTGGACTCAAAAACATAAGCATTAGAAAAAATGGAACTTTCTGTCAGTTTTATTATGTCTCCAAAGGTTCCCCTTGAAAGACAAAGTGACCTTGAATGCGTGAGCTGGAATTAATGGCAGAGCTTGGCTGGAAGGAGGTTTGTAGAAGACAGTCTGCGCTAAGGGCTGTGTTTGTTCTGATCATTAACTGGATGAATCAAAGTGATACATCAACAAGTTAATCTACAATTGGCCTTTTTGCTTAGCTCGGGAAGCTCTGTAATAGAGCTGAGTTTCAGATCCTAAAACAAAGAAAGCAGCGAAACCTTTAATCCCAAACACATTCCGCCAGTCTTTTGTCTCAGTGGCTTGGAGCTATGACGGGGGGTTGACGGTTTGCTGACACATTAGAAGCAGTGATCCTATGTATGGATAGCCATGATAGACAGAGTGGCCAATCTGCCATTTTAATAACAGACTCTCACTTTTATCATTGGATTTTAACTCTCTTTATAATTCTCTAAGACCAACTCTGAACTGTCAAGTTAGTCAGCCTGCTGGCATTAAAAAAATGGCCCCACAAGAAGCATTATGAAGAACACAAGCTCTTATTTAGTATAGTATACCACTGGTATTCCAATGGGTTAATATGACTATCATTTATTAAAACAGATATGTGTACCAGCTTCTACCTCAAGCAAATATAAAATTCTAGCCAGTAAGCATAACATATACATTATGGCACTTCCAAATCAGTGTGACAAGTAAGAAACATTCCACATCTGGTACAGCATGAAGGCCAGACAGTACAATTGGATTCTAAGAACATAATTTTCTTAAACAACAAACATAATTGGATCTATATTAACTTCAGTAACTCAGAAGGCTCTGGGCAATAGATTCGGGAGTCCAGTAGAACATTTGATTTTTTTTTTTTTTGTTCATTACTTTTTATTGAAATTTATCAACATTATATACAAATGTATATAATACTGTACCACAGGCAAGCATTTCTGCAGAATTCATAACATTCAGTAGAACAATAGCTCTAAGTTAGATCAGGTCCATCACATAGTTGCTATAACATTTGATTTTAAACGCGTTTCCTTCCTTTATCAGCGCACAAGCATTTTTTGGAGCCTTCGAGCGATTTAGAAAACCTTCAGTTTCCAAGCCAAAGGTTTAACCAGGTGAGTGTTCATAGTGATTAATTGTCATTGTTTCTAACTACTACTACTAGTAGAACTACTACTGTACATTCTTTAGCAAAGTCTGAAGTTTCTTGCAGATATTACAGCTGTACATTTTGCATACGGTATACACGTTTATTTCTGTTGGATTCATAAGATTGACTGGAAGTTAATTCTTGAAGATGTTTCGCTAGTCATCCGACTGGCTTACTCAGTTCAGATAACTTGTACAAGAATCTTTTGGCATACAGTAAATATCCAGCAAGGAGCCGGGACAAGGTTCTGATTGTATTGTAGCTAAAAGGTGTCCTAAACTGCAAAAAATGTGTCAGAAAGCATATATGTGTGAGACAATATATTTCACATACACCACTGTCACCACAGCTCTATTCATGCTTAAATTATTTATTTTGACATAAATAATTCTTTCACATCTTGTTAATACTAGCCTTCTTCTTTGTCCAGATATTGGTGGATTTAGTGGTGGTCTTGCAGCAGAACTGGCAGCTCGAATGGTTACATGGTTCATGGTGGGGGAATAACTAGAGAAAACCTGGGACAAACTAAGGGTGTGTGTGTGTGGAAACTAGAGTTTCGGCATATGTTAATGTAAAGGCCTAGCAAGATCCAAGTTAAGGGGTGTCTCTCTCACACAATTCTTCCTCATGACTTTGGGTGGATATAGTGTGAATATTTATTCCCTTTAACAGAATCCCAACTCTTTATTGTTTTACAGACAGCCGAGACAGAAAGTTTATGTGGAGGAGCAGCTGTAGAAAATGACAAGGCACCACACAATGCTGGAAGCCTGACCAGGAAGATGAAAGCTATATCTCGACATGAGGAGGAAGATGGGAAAGAATATACCAAGGCCCTGTCTGAAGAGCTGGTAAACATGAGGCTGATTATTAATGGGCTAAATAATGTTTCTTTGTATTATCATATAAAATATGATTGTCCCATTCAATGTAAATACTACTTGATTCTAAGATGAAAGTACATGTTAACCAGTGAACCAAAAATGGACACAATATGTATTGGACACTAATACAATATATAATCACCTACATTACAGAATCTTTGTTAAAAATGTCAATGTTTTAGTGCCCTAGCCACTCCTTCATCAGGACCGTATTCCGTACTGTGCCTTAGAGTGCTGTGCTGGACTGAAAACCCATCTTTCACTGCACTCTCTTTTCTGACAACAACTAAGGCGTCTTTAGTATTTATTAAATGCTGTAGATAACTAGCAGGATGGAGTCTGGGAAACAGACAAGATCCTCTAACTTTGTGGTTTTAACCTCTTCTAGTTTCGTTTTTTAATAGTTTTATAGTTTTAGCCCGTAAGTTCCCTTTTCTGAAGGGTCTATATAATATATATATATATATAATATATATATATATTATAGACCTATATATGTATAGTGTACCATAGATAAATTAGTTTAAAGGGGAAGCTTGGCCCAAATCATATTGTGCTTGAAAAAAAGCAGTATATTTTCCTGTTCCAGTGAATATCTGTCTGTTCATAAACAAGATTGTCCCAGTTTCTCATTAGAGATCTGAGCATGTTTGTCTTATCAAACAGCCAATCAGTAGAAATTATTAGGAACATTATTTTCCCCTGAACTGCCCCTTTAAAAAGGTTTTGTGGATTTTCTTCCCACCGTTTGCAAACCACCACCATTTGCATTAATTTATGAATAAAAACATAAAAATTTTTTAAAAAGTCATTTTCTATGTAGTTATTGGATGTTAAAAATATAGCAGTTTCTTCAGGATCTCTGATCGGGATTTGTGCCAGTGAAGTCAAAAGAGATTTTCAAAACCATGTGTCACAACTATCAATTCAATGATATTTATGAAAAAAATAGTTTTTCTCAGTTTAAACAAGATCTCTCCCTTTATCCTGACAGATCCTTCTTGTATAAGACACACTAAGCAGGTCTCTCCCCTGGATAGGGAAAGAGCAATAACGTGAACCTATGTTACAGGGAGATGTAAAAAGATTCTTATTGTTAAAAATGTTGCTAATCTTACCCCAACCAATCAGATGTTATTTGCCATCTATGAAAGCTAACATCTGATTGGTTGGGGCAAAATTAGCACCATTTTTATCGATAAGAACCTTTATTACATCTCCCTGTTGAATGATTTGTAAATGCCGAACCTTCTATTGGTATCACTTCAAAATTACAAAGAACCACATAATAAGGAGTTTGCTTCAATTCATCTTTTCTATTTGACAAAATACTTTATGTGCGTAATATTCAGCTATGAAATATACTCATAAACACTATCGGCCTTTTTTATGAAAGTTCTTATTGTTAAAAATAGTGCTAATTTTGCCCCAACCAATCAGATGTTTTTGTTATTGCATAGGCCTAATATTTAATAACTGTTTTTTCCCCAGCATGACGATAAGAGTAAATCCTCACAAAGACAGTGACCCTGAAGTTGGATTCCCCACAGAGAAAGTTTCTCTAAGAACTATGAATCCTGGAAAGTCTTTAAGCTTAATAGTGGGCAAAGTTCATCTAGTAAGTGTTTCTATAAAGCCTTTCATTCACTGACATTATGGATGTTACTCAGAAATGAATGAACACAATATAATAGGTTAGAAATGGCTTTTTTATGTGAACTTAGTCGACACATTTCACCTCTTTGTACTTATGAAGGATAATAATAATAAATGAACTTAGTACGTGTGAGGTTGCTGTGCTTAAACTAGAAAGTCCAAGATATTTATGTTACTGACACATGTACAGATAAAGAAGGAGCACACGGGAAAAGATAGATACAGGAGGATATCTCACAGAGTTACAAAATACACATCAGGTTTATTCAATAAAGTTCTTATCATGGTGCTAATTTTGCCCCGACCAATTAGATGTTGGGTTTCAATGTTAATAAGTCTGATTGGTTGGGGCAATATTTGCACCATTTTATAAAAAAAAAAAAAAAAAAGATAGAACTTTTATTGAATCTCCCTAATTGTGTATTGTGTTCAATAGTCTCAATCCAGGTCCAAACAGGTGTGATCTTACTTCCTTGCATGATTGGAATCATGTAAGTAGTACATAGGCATAAGGTATTGGGATTTTAGATGCTGCCGGCACAGTAAGGTTATGTATATTCTGAAAAATGTTTTTGCCTCATCTAAATCTATATTTAATACATGTAAGTAGTAATTACCTGAGGTGTGTGTGTTGCTGCATGCCTTCAGTCCAGTGATTTTTTTTTTTGTTGCTTATGTTTAGAATCCATCCTCCCTCCTTAACTGACCCCTCTCTAACTTTCCTCTAATGTGACTTTTTTTAAACTGAGCATGCTCAGTAATTACTATCATCTAGAGGGAATTAATCAAACTGTAACACTTTGTAATGTATAAAGAAGGTGTCACACGGACACTGAAACGTCACGTATTATATTAAAAATACTTTGATTTAAGTCTGGTGTGCGCTATGAACTCATGTTCTCATTGGAATTCCTCAACAGTCACCCTTCCAGTTAGTTACACCCTTCCAGAAAAATCAAATACTTTCATACACAGAAAAGTTTATTTAATAAGGTACTTGATTGACAGACAGCTAAAGCATTTATGCTCAGAATAAGATATATTGTGGTCTAGTAGATACTGGAGGTACATTGTACAATTGTATATTGAATGTGGTCTAGTAGATACTGGGGGTACATTGTACAATTGTATATTGAATGTGGTCTAGTAGATACTTGGGGGTACATTATACAATTGTATTTTGATTGTGGTCTAGTAGATACTGGAGGTACAATGTACCTCCAATATCTACTAGATATTGATTGTGGTCTAGATACCAGAGGTGTATTTTACAATTGTATATTGATTGTGGTCTACCAGATACTGGGGGTACATTATACAATTGTATATTGGTTGTGGTCTAGTAGATACTGGAGGTACATTATACAATTATATATAGATTGTGGCCTAGTAGATAATGGAGGTATATTGTACAATTGTATATTGATAGTGGTCTAGTAAATACTGGAGGTACATTATACAATGGTATATTCATTGTGGTCTAGTAGATACTGGGGGTACATTGTACAATTGTATATTGAATGTGGTGTAGTAGAGACTGAAGGTACATCCATCATACAACTGTATATTGATTGTTGACATACCCGAAAACAACCAGCAAATCGTCTTTTTCGCTCACGTTGTGCTACTTTGGTTGCCTAGGTCCTTCGTCTGGCCATTCGACTCTGGACCAAGATCTAATGTGTGTACCAGGCTATTAGAATTTGGCAGTGCGAGAAAGGTAACTAAATCAGGGAAAGGATGGGGTTTTGACAAGCGCATCAGATTAAACAAGTTACAGCTGTTTGCATTGGAGGAGTGGGATTGCACAGGGATATCATCACTAGGCCACATAAGCTCCCTGTGGCATTGTTCACTAATAGATATTAGAGGACTATTCTCTTCAGTAGGAAAGGTGTCTTTACAGTGAGAACAGTGAACTGTGGAACTGTCTTCCAGCAGATGCAAGTTCATTTGATATTTAAAAATTGGGCTGGATAGTTTCTAAAATTAACATTAAAATCCTATAGTAAACAGCAGTTAAAGGCAAAATAGTATCTTCCTACACATATTCCCTCTGCAAACCGTATTATCTTCCCTGCAATATAGTATTAGCAGATCTAGTATGCCGGCAAACGAACATCCCCAACTTGGGCTCTTTATGTAGAAAGTACTATGATCAATGGGTTTTTTTTCAGTTTCATTAGTAACAGTTTAAATGTCCGTGGTAAAAGGTTGGTGGTTTCATCTTCAAATAACGACAAAGGCAATTTTAAAACTTTGTGAAAGGAAATTAAAATTTATAGTTCCAATTCATTCTTCGTCCCTTTTATTACTTAGACAATGCTCACGTTATTAAATGTCGACTGGGGCTCACAAGGTTCTAGATCTATAATAATGGCTAATAACATTTCGGCAATGTTACTATTCACTTATATTAGTAGGTTAATTCTTTATGCAAAAAGACTGAGACTCAATTGACTAAAGGTTACAAAGGGGAAGCATCATTTTTTCTTTCTTTGAGGATTTACGAATTATATTCCATATATAAAATCACTGTCCCAGTGCTGACTTAGTATTCTATCAATCTGATTTTTATGATACTATATCTATCTGGCACCAATCATTCAAATTCACTGAAATGGGTAGATAATAATATATCACATGTCATTCATTTGGACTTTGGTGCCGTAGGCTATAATTAGCAATGGATGGATATATAGGGTTAAAATGGACAATAATTTATATAAGACTTAGTTCAGATATAATACACTGCCATATATTCAACATTAAAAGCACTCCAAAATATTTAGAAAACAAGCTGCCCATTGATTCTCATCAGTACTCTGGTTATGTTTCATCTATTGTTAGTAAACTCCACCTAGCTCATAGGACTGGTACCAACTGTGGATTTAGCTGACTTAAGTTTTTGAATAAGAGTTAAAGTAAGATTCTGCCACTGCCACCGTTATCTTATGCTACTGCCATTAAATCAGTTCTATTGGTACAGTTGTCTCCATATCGATGTCATTCCTCACTGGCATTTTTTTAAAGGACTGCATATTATATGATGCCCTATGGTCCTCATTCACACAAGGCAGCAGTGTCAGATAGAACATGCAGTCAATAGCTGTCATTGACTCAGTTATCAACATGGCAAGCGCCTCTAGTGGTACATTTTTCATCACCGGTATATCCATTCACTACAATAAAATGTCCTCATTCAGAAGTAAAATGTTCCTTTAATTACAACACATTTTTCTTATATCTAGACCTAAATTGGGCAAACCCTGAAATTTAGTGTTTCTAATCAAAGATTTAGCTAGCCCTCCTGAAAAGATGTTAAATGAATACTAATAATGAATATTATTATAAAGCTATCAGTCTGAAGGCTAAGGATGAAATAATACTTGTGCTACAGGGCTACATACAAGGGATGACATCCTTTTATCCGCATCAAACGGCGATGTATAGATCTGTAAAAATATAGTGTATCCTTAACGCCAGCAGCAAGAATGCTGAGATGTCATGAACAATAACCTTATATTTACTGTTTACAAGCTGATGCAAGAAACTGAATGTCTTTGACAAAGATATTAGTACTGAGGAAGAAAAGAGTGACCGAAATGTATTGCTTTTAAGCATTAAAGTTGTTTCAGTCTGCTGAGTAACTACTGTCCATGACCTACTATTGGGCAGTAGGAGCAAGGTGTTCTTTCTTCCTAGGTCATTGCAAAGGAGCAGAAAAAGTTTTCAGCAAAAATATGGGTTTTGATAACTTATCTGATAAATTAAATAATAGTAATGTGATGATCACTGCCCTTTCCAAGTTATGAGCATGCAAAATTAGTAATCAAGTTTAAAATGGGCAAGTTCACCTCTCAAATAAAAAAAAAAATTGTATATAGATAAATCAACCTAAACCCCATAAACTGCAATAATAAGAAATCTGGGGAATGAAGACTTGAAATCTGCCAAATGTTATGTTTGCCCTTCCTACTTTCTGGTTCTTTCAGTTTGACAGTACACGCAATGATTGAATGTATTCCCCTTGCTGCCTACTCTGAGCATGTGCAAGTTTGTAAAGAGCTTGGACAGTAAGGCAAAACTTTCGAGAGACAGTTTGGAAAGAGAGAGAAGAAAATTTCATCATCACCCATAACAGGTCATCCTACACTACACTGGTCACCTGGCCCTAATGCTGAACCTGTATACTTTTACCAACCTATATATATTTTTACCAACCTACGTTTGAAAACAAAGTCTGCGACTAAATAGTCTTGACAAATGACTCAGATAACCAGGACTGTCTTAAAGATGGCCACAGATTTATTGACAAAGTACCATAATGATTTTTTTAACGCCTATGCCAGTCTCTGATCCTTCCAGGAGATACTAAGCCACAGTTGCAGTGGGCGGGCCGTCCTTTCTCCCCCTTCATGAATGTAACTCCCCACACTGAATTAGGCTCCCATGCATCCAAACCCGCCATAAGCTTTGACTGAAAAAGAAGTGGGGTAAGGTCATAGGTAGGGGAGGGAGGAGGGAGAATTCTACGCAGTGTTCTTTAGAAGGTAGAGGGGGTATATATCACCTCTGGGCAGGCCACTCCCAAAGTCCTGCTCAGGACCCCAACTGAGATCCCTCCCTTGTCCTGAATATTTTTCCAGGCCTGCCTGTAGGTCAAGACCTGCCAAGTCGTATTTGTCCCTGGCAAGTAATCCTTCCTAACTATTGTGGTTTGGGGTGAACATATCTTTAAATCTAACATATAAGTTCATAGTTGCCAACATTCTCCAAAAATTTCCAGGGACACATTTCAGAAATGAATGTCCGCCACAAATTCTAGCCACGCACCACTTTCATAAAGGCGACACCAACTTTTACCTGTCCACTGATTTAAAAAAAAACTAATTGTATTTTGTTGCTAGACAGATAGAAAGACAGAGATAGATATGATAGAGATAGATAGATAGATAGACTAATAGAGATAGGATACATAGAGTAGATAGATAGATAGATAGATGATAGATAGAATAGATAGTGATATAGAGATAGTTATAGATAGATAGTGAAGAATGGACGAAAAAAATCGTAGTAGAAGATATACGAACTAGTAGCCCGGGGTTGGTATGTCGTCTGCCCTCCGTCAGCTCCTCTCCCTAGCGATTGTCGATGACGGCCTCAGTGTGTGGGTGATGTGTAGTGTGTTGTATAGATGTGTCGGATCGATGGTGTGTGCTACTCGATACAGGCGAAAAAAGAACGTTTTTATTCAAGCCCATAAACAGAAAATACGACGTTTCGAGGATCACCCCCTTCATCAGGTGATGTGAGCAACACAATGAGTTTAAATAGCGGCTATTTAAACTCACTTGTGTTGCTCACATCCACCTGATGAAGGGGGGTTGTATCCCTCGAAACGTCGTATTTGCTGTTTTGATGTTTGGCTTTGAATAAAACGTTCTTTTTTGGGAGTGCATCCACTTGTATCTATGTTATTGCCTATTTCCCTGTGGAGTAGGAATTTGGACATTTTGCACCCACCTGGGGATTAGTGTGCATATGGGCTACTCATATTACTTGGAATCGATAGTATGATAGATAGATAGATAGATATAGAGATAGTTGGTAATAGATAGAGTAAGAAAGCGATAGATTGATAAGATAGACTAGATAGATAGTAGATAGTGATAGATAGATAGTGAGTAGATAATAGTAGTGATAGAAAAGAAATGTAGATAGATTAGATATAGATAATGATAGATAGATAGATAGATAGATCGGATATATGATGATAGATAGATATATAGATAGATAGATAAGATAGATACGATATGTAGATATGATTAGATAGAAGATGATAGATAGATGATAGCTCCCGTCGCTCCTGCTGCGTTTCTGCGTCGCTCTCGCGCCGTCTAGACGGGTCCGTCCGCGCCGCTGCTGTCGGCTCGTGTGCTGTTCGCTGCTGCTCGCGTGATCGCTTGTCGTCGTCGTGCTAGTGTGCTCTGTGCTGCTGCTCTCGCTCCGCTTGCTGCTGCCCGCATGTCGCTGCTGTGTCTTGTGCTCGTCGTCGCGCGTGTCGGTTGTGGCTCGCTCGCTTTCTCGCCTCTGTCGCTGTCGATCGTGCTAGCTCTCGCTGTCGATAGATAGCGTAATCGTGCTCTGCTGCTCCGATGTGACTAGACTCTACGTCGTGAATGCGACTGATGACCTAAAACCTGTGCTCAACTCAACTCCTTCTACGTGACAGTTTGCTTGAGCTCTGGCTCTCAGCCCTCTCTCCTTCCCTTCGCCCCCCGACAGGACCTCAGCAATTTGCGCAGGGCGCTGACACAGGCACTCAGAAGTCCTTCGTGTTCTCCCCCCCCCCCCCATCCCCCATAACATTCCACACATAGAGGCAGCAAGCAGGAAGTAAGTGCCGACAATGACTCAAGACTGCAACTTTCCACTGACTGTGTTACGATCGATCGGATCGATCCAGTACAAATTTCAGTCAGGCAGTTTTCTGGTTTTCCTAGGTCTCGGGACTTTTTCCCGGGACATTAGGATACGCGGGACTGCACCTAAAATCCGGGACTGTCCCGGTAAATCCGGGACTATTGGCAACTATGTAAGTTGCCTGGTTGACAGAGCTTGCTTGCTGGAGTCCACTTGGGAAATCGCTCCCGCAAAGGAAGAGATTTCAAAGATGAAATCTGTGTTATCCCTGATATGACCAAGACCAATCCATTTTAATAATGGTAATATAAGCTAGTAGCTTAAATTCTAGAATTAAAAAAGTGCAATGTTAACCTTGTAGAATGGTGGAAACTAAAGATTAAAAGAATGGTTGTATCAACTCCGAGCATTCCATCAAAGATATTGCCCTGTTTTCTACATCTAAAAAGAGCTACCTGTGTTTAAAGGGTTAATTTACCCTGAACAATATTACAGATATTCAGAATCTTACTTTGATTTAAGAACAGAGTCTACAAAAAACCTACAAGCCTACAGCATATGGTAACATAAATCATTGGTAAGTTTTTGGTTTGTCTTTTTGCTTTTAGTTCTTTACTTTTATTCAAACTGACCATGCCAATATTAAAAAAAAAATGAGTGAATAAAAGTCCTATTTATGTCAAGGTCAATGTAAAAGCTTAGTTTGGGGATGTGTCCATGGGAAACAGTGCAAATTCTCATCAGATTTAAATAGATGAAACAGAGCTACTATAATGTGCATGGCACTTGGAAGGTCACCTTGTGAGTTTGTAAGCTACTAGTAAGAGAGTACATATGGGTACAAATCCTTCTTGGCAATGTATGCTTCATTGTAAAACTCATTAGGCATGCATCTAATTGCTTGGCTTATCACAATTAGATGTGCAACCAATTATATCATTAAAGGGCAATCACCAAATTAAGTCTCGCATTGATTTTTCTATTTTTAATCCTTTCATTTCTGTTTTTTGTATTCAGCTGCCCCACTGCCTAAAAAAGATAGTAAACTAGTAAAAATGTCCAGATTCATAGCAGGGCTACGTTTTTATCCCCTCACAGCATTTTCAATACTCTGTGAACTAAGGATTCAAATTCAAATTATCTTGTCTTAAGAGAGGAAATCAAGAACAAGTTGTTTTATTTATCAGTATAAAGTTCTATTATTGGCCAACCACTTTAAAAGGAAAGTTTTAACAGTTAAAAGTGTCCGTATACTGAAAAAAATGACTTTGCGTCATCTTAATCTATGAATAAATACATGTGAGTAGCACTTATCTCTGAGATGTGTGTTTCTGCTCTTCAATACAGTACTTGTTTTGCTCAGGCTCTGACCCTTCTGATTATTTCCTACATACCAACTGTCAAAACTGCATACAGCATACAGCACACCAACTGTCAAACATTCCAGCTACAACAAACTGCTTACAAAAATGCTAAATGTAGGATGTTTTAGATTGGATATCTAATGAAATAGGGGCAGAACAACAAAAAAAAAAAAAACGGTACAGTGATAGTTGGGATGAATTATAGTTTCCATTAAAGGGCAATTTAAAAAAAAACAAGTTTCCAGTGTACATACCATTTAAAGTATACTTCTTAACTGTTCCAATTCTTGCACGGCAAATTTATGAAAAAAACTAGGTTTGAGAAACTAGCAATAAAATCATGGTCTGTAAGGCTGAGGCCACACTTTGACAGATGGCAACACTCGTGAAAAGCACTGGAAAAGTACCAACGGGGGTATTTAACACCTGCTGTTTTATTATAGCGACACCCTATGCACAGTTTATAAATGATTGTATTTACCTTTATAGAGGTAAATCTAACATACTTATGTCAGGCTGAAATGTTTTTTTATTTGCACCACATCCATGATTATTTACTGAATACACCCTGGTATCTTTATAAAACTAGTGATGTCCACCAACCCTGCTTTTATTATTTTATTTACATAAAGTCACTTGGGGCCATATTTGCGAATATCGCAACTTAGTGGTCGTTGCCACAATCGTAAATTTACGACTGCGGGGCGTAAGCTACAATAGTGGTCCTAAATCTACCATTGTGATTCGTTCATTTACGAACATATGTTCATACAATTCGAACACTCCTTCGTAAAGGATAAATAAGCCATTTAGCAATATCAACAAAATGAGAGGAAGTTGGGCGCAAAACATTAACATTTTGCAAAAGATAAATCCATTATCCTTTCAAACGTAGAGCAGTTGTAGGGCTGATCAGAGATCTATCAAAAAGGAATCCAATCTCATGAAATGTGAATCTTATAATGCTTACTTATTTATTGCGGTGTCCGGGTGTAAGAAACCCCAGACCCCTCGTTCCTCCAGATAGCAAGATAGAACACTTCCAATAGCAATTCAACAATATATTCGGGACTTACCCGTGCTACTAGGTGACCCAGGTGCAGAGTGCCCCAGGTCCGTCGCTTGAGACCAAATCCCACGGATATAACAAAGAAGAAACGGCACTGCATCAACCAGGAAAAGAACAAGAGAACTCGGATACAACATGAATGAATGAAATCACAGCTTCATTAACAATACGCCTACGCGTTTCAGACCTCCTGGTCCTTAATCATAGGCCATGTGATAAGGACCGGGAGGTCTGATACGCGTCAGGCGTATTGTTAATAAAGCTGTGATTTCATTCATTCATGTTGTATCCGGAGTTCTCTTGTTCTTTTCCTGGTTGATGCAGTGCCGTTTCTTCTTTTGTCTGATCAGAGATCTAGTTCTGCAATGTCTTACATTAAAATACAGTACATCAATGTTATAAAATATAGTACACTTCCACATAAATAGAAATCAGCACCCAAACCCACTTTTCCAGCATCAGGGAAAATCATTGTAGCAGTAAAAAGCAAAATCATTGATGCTGACATACAAAGCATCTAGAATTACTTAGACTGCAGCTCATGACATTTAAATACCCCCAGCAGGTGATGTAAGTCTTTCAGAATTCAAAAACTCCTGGCAGGACACCTCTTTGACTGCAGCCAAAAGAGCCAGTGCCAGCAGAAATCCCATTCGTGAACACTGCAGGCAAAATGACTCTCAAAGCTAAGAGGGATGTGGATGTCCTTTGCTTGGAAGGTCAGTTCTAACCATTTACTCTTAAAGCTGCCCAGGTCTGCCACACGCCTACTGTATAGTTAGACTGGTGATGTAATCTGGCCATAGATAGGTGTGCCTACCAAAAATCCACACCACCCCTTGTGCCCCAAACCCCCTGACACGTTGTATATCTTACAGACATCCATTGGCAGATCTATTGTCGGTCAAGCCCTGGAACAGGTCATTGCAGGTCCCTCTTTTCCTCCTGGGTAATGTGAAGTTTACTGCCAGTAACTTATTTGCAATAAAACATTTTTTTAAAACCTTTTCTGGTGTTAAATGATTTATTTCTATGGGGACCCCCACACATGCTTGTAGATTGTCCCCTGTGTTAGGCGACAGTTACTGCTTGTTGAACCCATTATAAATACCAGTCACAAATTCCCTAGAGAATTTATTGGCATAATGCTACTCTCTACTTACCTGACCTTGAACTGACCCACGATTAGACAGACAATTGGCCTTGTATGTCACTAGTCAGGGATTATCATTTTATGCGTCATGTTGCTAGTGAGAGCACCACCTGCTGGAGAATCTGTGTAAACGCTGCATATGGAACAGCATGGCAGCAAATTAATGTCCCCACTGCACACAGCACACGGTTTGCTTCAAAAAGGTTTTAATTTTTATTTAAATACCTTTTAATTCAGGGACATCCCAGCATTCCCTGGCTGCACTCTGAAAACCTCCCGCTTCCCTGGCTGCACCATGCAATACCTCCCAGCATTCCCTGGCTGCACTCTGAAATACCTCCCAGCATTCCCTGGCTGCACACTGAAATACCTCCCAGCATTCCCTGGCTGCACTCTGAAATACCTCCAAGCATTCCCTGGCTGCACTCTGAAATACCTCCCAGCATTCCCTGGCTGCACTCTGAATACTCCCCCATTCCCTGCTGCACCTGCAATACTCCAGCATTCCCTGGCGCACCCTGCAATACCTCCCAGCGTTCCCTGGCTGCACCCTGCAATACCTCCCAGCATTCCCTGGCTGCACCCTGCAATACCTCCCAGCATTCCCTGGTTGCACTCTGCAATACCTCCCAGCATTTCCTGGCTGCACTCTGAAATACCTCCCAGCATTCCCTGGCTGCATTCTGTAATACCTCCCAGCATTATTCTGCAATACCTCCAGCATTCCCTGGCTGTACTCTGCAATAACTCCCACATTCTTGGCTGCACTCTGAAATACCTCCCAAATTATTCTGCAATACCTCCCAGCATTCCCTGCTGCATTCTGCAATTCCTTCTAGCACTCCCTAGCTGAATTCTGCAATACCTGCCAGCATTCCCTGTCTGCACTCTGCAATACCAGTACATACTTCTCAACACCAAGTGAAATGGACCCTGCCTGGCTTTGCCTGATTAATTCCCCAGACACACTCAAACCCACCCCATCATGCCCTGGCCTTGCACCCACGGGACAAAGACAGGTGTTTTGGGACACACCCTTCAGATCACATCTGTTATAGAGAAAACAGGATGGTTGGTAGGTATATTTAATAACTCCCAGCAATTCCTGGCTGCCCTAATATAAACAGGGCTGATTCATCACCTAACGGATATACAAATATGTTACACTTATTCTCTAACTGCAGTAGAACAGTAAAAAGCTAACATATGATTGGTTGCTGTAAATTAAAGGGTAACTCCACTGGTATAATCAAAATTTTGGTATTTTGTTTTATTGAAGAGCAGGAGATAAAGGAGCTGTGTCTTACCTCCTGTTCTTCAATAAAACCTGCAGGAGCCAGAAGAAAAGATTCAGAACTTACCTGATCTCTTGCTCCTCCGCTGGGTCCTATGACAGGTCAGGTCTCGACATACTCTGTACCCTATGTGCAAGTGTGCAAATACGAATAGCATACAGAGTCCACCGGGACCTGTCAGAGGATGCGGTGGAGGAGCGAGGGATCGGGTAAGTTCCGAATCTTTTCTCCTGGCTCCTGCAGGTTTTATTGAAGAACAGGAGGTAAGACACAGCTCCTTTATCTCGCGTTCTTCAATAAAACGAAATACCAAAATGTTGATTATACGGTTACCAGTGGAGATACCATTTAATACCAAACATATGCACCTCCTATTATATAAATTCAACAGTGTTAAACGTATTCTACACCTTGCAGAGTGTCAACATATGACCAGGTAAGTACATGGGATTTGTAATTGCATCATAAGCCACAGTTGGCAAAATTGCAAAAAAAAACCCGGGGACACTTTTCAAGAGACAGTCATTTATTATTTGCCATATATATATGCTGGAGTTTACTAAAAATAGATTTCTCACTTTTAATCTGAACAAAGCCACTGAGCCACTGAGCAGGGGGAACTGGGACTGTCCTGCAGAATTCAGGGCTGTTGGTAAGTATATTAGGCTGCTATATAAGGAATAATATGCTAACGCTACCTACAGTGTAATATAAGGAGATTACGCCACAGAGGAGTTCCCTGACCATATAGAAGCTTTTATACAGGTCAGGGAACTCCGAGGTAAAGTAATGTCTGTATATTATTCTGTAGGTAGCGTATTATTCCATATAATGGTATATAAAGCACGTAATACCTAGAAGAAAAAAAAACAGCACAGGCCGCACACAAACAACCAACGGCACACTTACTTATCTACCCCCTCCTGTATCTACCCCCGTCACCCCCTTCCTGTATCTACCCCCCATCACCCCCTTCCTGTATCTAACCCCCCTGTCACCCCCTTACTGTATCACCCCCCATCTACCCCCCTCCCTGCCCTCCCCCTGTATCTACCCCCCTGTCCCCCTCCCTGTATCTACTCCCCCCTCCATACTCCATGCAAGAGAATTGATTTCCAGAATATAAGGGTTAAGATTCCATTTTGTATTTAAATATACTGACCAGTTACACTTGGTTCTCCGTTCTGTTCCTGTCACTAATTGAACTGCACGGAAGATAAGCAGCAGTGTCGCATTCCAATGAGTCATTTATGACTCATTGGAATGCGACACTGCTGCTTATCTTCCTGCAGTTCAATCAGTGACAGGAACCGGAGGGAGAGAACCAAGTGTACCTGGTCATACATTTAAATACAAAATGAAATCTTAACCTTTATATCCTGGAAATCAAATTCTCTTGTATGGAGTATGGAGGGGGGGAGAGGTGGGGAGGTGCAGTGGTAAGAATTCTTATTACAGACACTCAGTGACTGTAATATAGATTCTCGCCACTGCACTTCCCCATTGAAAGTATAGGAGCCTTATGTATTATATATACATTCATTACAGTGGTTGAGAGTCCCTTTACAGCTCCATGTCCATCACCATCATAACTTGATTGATTGTTCTGGAGGCTATTTGCTTTTATTTGCACACTTTTAAAGGATAACTATACTCTAATATTTACTTTATAAAAACGGAAAGTACCTGGGGAAGGGAGGTTGAATTGATTATTCCTACCTCACAATATCATTTCATTAAGTAGCTTCAGCACATACAGCTTTCATTTGCCAGGTTAGTCCATGACTATTCCTGGATTATTATTATGGATTTATACAGCGCTAACATTCTCCGTGGCGCTTTACAGTTGCATTAATATACATTAGGAAAACACATCTTACATACAAAGGTAGTGCAAGTAATTATTATTATTATTGTGGATTTACTGTATATAGCTCCAACATCTTCCGTAGCGCTTTACAATTACATGTATACATTCACCTCACGCCCTAAGCACATTTATTTGACACATACAAACCTATCAGTATGTTCTTATGATTGTGGGGGAAACCAGATTGCCCGGAGGAAACCCACGCAAGCATGGGGAGAACATACAAATTCCTTGCAGATGTGTCCAAAGGTGGATTCGAACTCAGGACTTCAGCGCTGCAAGGCATCAGTGCTAACCACTGAGCCACCATGCTCATAATAATAATTTAAGTGCTGGTTCAGCAGCATTCAGTGTGGTAAGTTACAGCTTTACTGTGATACAATAGGAAGGAGGGCCCTGCGCAAAAGAGCTTACAGTCTAGAGGAGACGGGGATGAGACATTAGGTGAAGCAGATCAGTAGCTGTAGCTAAGTTGTCAGTGGATTATTACTAGCGGGTCTGTGATGGGTCAGTAAGAGGGGTAGAAGTGTCCTGGTCCAGATTGTAACCTTGCCTGAAGAGGTGAGTGTTCCAGAGCAGAGGGGCAGCACGAGAAAAGTCCTGTATACGGGCATGGGAAGAGGTGATCAGAGGGGATGAGAGGAAAAGATCATTAGCAGAGCGGAGGTTACGCCTTGGGTATTATCTGTTTATCAGATCAGAGATGTATGGGGGGGGCTGTATTGTGCCTTCATTAAAGATAGTGCTGCAGCCAGGAGGAAGACTGGCAGAAATTGGGCTGATGCTCCTCAGAGAAACAAAATTGGGAGGTAGAAATTATCAGTGCCATATACCTGTCCCAATTACTTTAACTGTATTTTTTTAAAAAAAAACTTTATACACATGATAGTTATCCTTTAAGAAATCTTTTTGCTGGTTTAATTAACACAATCTCATTTTTTACCTATAGGTGGCAGTGTTGGACATTGCTCTGTTTTTGTGCAGCTGTATTTCACCTGAAAAATACCCACAATAATATTTAAGCAGTAAATTATATATTCATTTAGGATTTACAGGTGCACTTTTACTTGATGTTTATCAGTTTTTCTCCTTTTATTTGCGGTTGGTTAGCAATTTAGCTTGTGTACTATAATTAAATGGTAATACGTCTTTTGCACCAAGTGAATTATATAGGACTCTTTTTATTATATAATATAACCTAATACAAAGATAATGTTTAACGGAAAACAAAACCACTTCAAATCTGTATAATAATGTATCTAATTTACAAAACCATATTTAAAAAGGCAATTATGGTCAGCCCCCTTCCCCCCCCTCCCACTTCCCAGAGATTGTACCCAGGGTGAGGACCTATATAAATCGCTAGAGCCTCACCCCTGTTATCACTCCCAATCGGGATCATTAATCAATATCTGGAGGGCATGTACATGTTATATTGTACATGTGCTATATTGTACGCTATTATACGTTTGCGGCTAATAGGCACTGGGGCGGCTCGTGGTGAGTTTGCACACATGGCGTAGTGACCGGGGGGGGAACGATCGCGCCGGGGGAGGAGGACAGATATGGTCCTCATGCCCTCTCCTCGGCTATTCTGCAAGCATCGTCTCTCCCTGCGACTGATGCCACTCCCGGTGTATTGGTGCTCTCCCTTAGGTTGCGCATGCTACACAAAGCACGGGGCCCGGGCAGGATACATACCCATGCACATCAGTCGCATAGCGACACTACCTCTCTACACAGCCATATAGTACACGAGCATGCCATCTAGTATGCACATGCTACATCGTACACAATGCTACATTGTACACATGCTACAATCGTCACATGCTAAATATACACAGCTACTCGACACAGCTACCTTGTACACAGCTATATAGTGCACATGCTCCATCTACCACAGCTACATTGTCACAGGCTTACAATCGTACACAGCTATATAGTACAACATCTATATATACACATCTACCTCAATACACATGCTACATTGTACACATGCTACATCGTACACATGCTACATAGTACACAGGCTACATGTACACATGCTACATCGTACACATGCTAAATAGTACACAGGCTACATCGTACACATGCTACATTGTACACATGCTATATAGTGCACATGCTGCATCGTACACATAACCCCATCATACAAAATTTCATCAAAATGATCCTGTGTATAGTAAACACTATGGCAGTGTCCCTATAGGTGTCTTTCTTGCATGAGATGGATGCACCTACAGCTTTGCAATTAGGTTAAGCAAACACAAGAGATAATGGTGATACATCATTTCAAATGTATCTATGTGTTCACTAAAACTCCACAATAATTCTTATGTCTTGTTACAAGGCAGCAGTAGTTGGTTTTAAAACAAATGTTATGCTCTTAGGATATGATGTAACTCCTGTTGTTTTACTGTACAACCAAAACTCCAGGGTTAACCATTAAATCTACAGTTTCCATAGGTGCTACTACTACAGGATTATTTCAATTGTAAATAAATGATGAAAGCAATAAGTCAACCTTTACGCAGTCCAAGAAGTCCCTATCAGAAGCCTAAAAGCTACTCTAGAACTCTATAAGGAATATTAATAATTTAGGAATTAAAATCTGACCATAAACCTTAACATCAAAAATCACAGTCTACAGACAAGGCACTTAACGTCCCAGTCAATCACCCAAGCTGGTAATCTGATTGGACCAACCAATCATTTGAACAATTGTTCCTGCTGGTGAATTTAAAACATGTGTAAATAGTTCTACGTGGGGTTTTCCTGTACTCCTGACCACCTATCAATATAACGATCAGTGAGCTAGGAAAGGGATTGGCCAGTGTGTGCCTTGCCTAGAGTTTAGATTGAGACCCAAAATGTGGTGTTCAAGCCATAAGAATTTTTCTTTTGTTTTTCAATGCATCAGTAGCAATGGCTAAATGTGATGGTTTTACTGTGATATCATAAACCAATTGCCTTAGATACTTTTGCAGCAAAACTTTAATGCATAATTTTATCGAGAAATTAAGGTTTGGTTCATAATGAGTTAGTTAATTAGTGTTAAGGTGGCCATAGATGGATCGATATTATCGCCCGATCATATCATTCGGCCAAAAATTTTCCCATTCCAATAATCATTAATTAATTCTTTAATTAAGGGGTTTTTACTTTGGGGGGGCGGCCCCTGGGACTTGTTACTGATATTTTACTTAGAGTCTGTACTATAAGTCAATTAATAGTGATGTGTTATTCAGGTACAGCCTAGAGGTGCATTTTTATCTGGAGTTTATCACCTATCTGGTTGCAGTACAAAGAATGGTATTTTCTAAAGTGGACTTTAAAGGAGAACTGTGGTTTAAATGAAAGGCAAGTTTCCTACCTTTAAAATGAGCCATCAACCACCTCTCTACGTGCTCCACAGCCCAAGATATAGAGAAATGACTGACCAGAAAGTTAATGGGTGGGAGGCTGACTTGTGACATTCCTGAGGCTTGTCCTGCACAGCGCCACCGGCTAGCACAGCCTCAGACTCCCTCAGTGTGTGAGGGAGACAGGAAGTCCCTCCTCCTCTCTGCTGTGTGAAGTCCTGACAGAGAAGGTAAGAGAATCTGCGGCCCTTCACTTTCACTGTGTGAAAACAGCCTTTCTGTAGGGGAGGGGGGTCTGAGTAACCCATGGCACCCGCGAGTGGGAGGGGCTTAGACACCCATGGGCGGGTGGGGCTTAGGCACCAGTCAGTGGGTGGGGCTTAGGCACCCGTGAGTGGATGGGGCCACAGCACCCACGAGTATGCGGGGCCACATGGGGCTGTAAGATAATGGGCCATGTGGGCCATGGGGGGCCTGCAACTGGAGGGACCATGGGCTCCATGAGTGGGAGGGACCAGGGGGGCTGCAAAGGAGAGGAGGAGACACAGGACAGATTGACTAACAGTTTCAGAGCAGGAAGCAGGAAGTGCAAGGGACCTGGTGATGCTGCTACCATATCACACACAGAAATGTAAATATCTTCAAAACTATGCAAAATAAACAATGGAAATACATTTGCAAAAATTCTCAGGGGAGCAATTCCTGTCAATTTACCTCAATTTACCTAAAGTAATTTTTGGACCACAGTTCCCCTTTAACTGATTTGTTTTTAATGCAATGTAACCACCCCTCACCCTTTTTTATGGTTATTCAAGTTATTATATAAATAATCTACATCTTCTTTGCATCTCTGTGGGGCAAACTATAAAACAATATATTAATCTACGACTTAAGTAGCACACAGATTATAAACAAACACTACATGCCAAGTACTCTGTAATACCCTATATAAGTAAGTAAATAAAAAGGTAGAAGACCTTGAAGAAACTGTTGAAACAAGTGCAAAGAGTGATGAGGAAGAGGCCATAACTGAAAATGAACATTTAACAACAAAATTCTTATATAAATGGAACCCCCCAAACAGTCTGCTTGAAAAAAAGCATTTCTTGTCTTAGCAATGAAGCTGTCAGAGATGAATATGTGAAATTTCCTGAAACTATTGCTCTCACATATTTTCCTACAGAACCTGACAGGCTCATTTGCATGGTTAAAGGTAAAGTTTCTCCTTCCTATAATTGACTGATGGGTAATTTCCATGGTAGCCCTTCAGGAAACGCTATACCTTCTAAGAAGCTTTAACAGCGTTCCATTAGATAGACACAAAAACAGAAAGCCAGTTCCAGACCAGTTTTGGCTTTATTGAGCCATCATCAGTGCCCTCTGGTATGCAGTGCGAAGTGCCTGTATGCAAATTAGGAACAGAGACTTCAGGGTGGTTTTCATAAACTCCCATATCCTGCCTGATTAACTAGTGAGGTCTCTATTATTGACTGGCACACACATCATCCAGAGAGAGAAAGTTCCTGCAATTGTAGTATCCTTCTGTTAAACAATTGATTTTTAATATCTTCAGCTGATCTCGTCTTTGTGCAGATATAAAGATCAGGAAATAAATGTACTTTCAACAGTACCCTAATAGGAGAATTATACTTGTGCAGTAATGGACTGCTTTCTGGCTCCTCCTCCTCCTTCATTTACATATGTTCTCCAATGTCAGAGATGGGAGAATGGTAAGTGACAATGACAGTGGGAGGATCCAGAAAGAGGTCAGTTTCTGCATGAGTATAATTCTCCCCTAAATGTTACAATTCGATCATTACCCTATAAAGACCCATTACAGATTTACTTTAAAGGTACAGTAGGGCCAATTTTAGACCTAATCAGGTCGGTGGAGCAAAAATCAGGAGATGTGATGGTGTGAGTAGGAATGTAGTAATGGTACTGGTACATTTTATTTTCTAGCAGAAAATAACACACATGCAGGCTAAGCAGATTTAAAGGGCAACTATTGTGAGAAAATAGTTTTTTTTTTAATTTCTTCTAATGTATCCTAAAAGTCATCCCAAACACCAGGGTACCTTTAGTTTCTTTAAATTCTTCATAGTCCCCGAGATATAAGCCTTTGAATATGCTGTGATTTGTAGGAGCTGCTACACCTCATCTGTCACTCAAAGGCACACACCCACACAATCCAAAGCTCCCATGCAGTACTGTCACACACTCTCTCACCCACACTATATGTACCATGTGCAACATATAGTCAAATGCTGTAGTGCTAAACACAATCAATAAACCATTAACACAGTAATATGAGCATAACACACTATAAAACAGCCCCTCCCCCCCAAAAAAAATCTTATATACATACAAAACCAGTGACTCAAATGGAACACTAATACAGTATATATAATACAGTAATACAGACTATATACCAAACAAGACACACAGTGCAATCTATGAAATATATAGACTAAAGCAACTGAAATGTATCAGGATAACAAGCAGTGTCACTGTGTTTGTGAAGGTCTCTCACTATAGCTGCTGTTACACTGACTCTTGTCTTCAGTGATTATGATCTCAGCTAAGCAGGGGGAGAGATATGAACTTTAGGTAAAAAATAAAAAACAATTAGCAAAGTTAGAGAACAGGCAGAGTTCAGTAACTTACTTGTAAAGAATCTCAGCACCACTTGTCCTCCTCTCTCCCCCTCTGCCCCTCCCTTCAGTATATTGCTACTTTCTCTACTGCTTGCAGTCTAGCTCTGGAAGGGAGGGGTCAACAGGATGTCAGCACTTCATTTAAAGTCCTTTCAACTGACAATGCTCGGACTCTGTATACAGCCCGTCACTGCTTGAGGGGGAGTAGACAGAGAGGGGAGGGGGACTACACAGCTTGGTACAAACTTCTGCCAGTGTGAAGAAACGAAGCCACACAGAAACATGAAAGTAAGGCAGCTTATACTAAGTGATCTATACATTGTATACAGACAAAGTTTTTTTTTCACTATAGTTGCCCTTTAATGCAAATCCTTTTATTCCAACATAGAATAAAGAAAGCCCGGAGTGGAGCCAAATATACTGATACTGTGGTCCACCTACATTGCACTAGATTTCCCAAACGATCTCCCAATACTTTATTTAGGGAGACCTGTGTGGTGCCACATCTTTGAAAGATGACAGTATCTTACAGATTGGTACTGTGTACATCCAGCTTTAGTCACCAAGTTGCCAGTGTTGGTTGGTGTTTGAGTGTTAGGTGCTTCCGGTCCTTCCAAGTAGCACCCGTCAGTCAGGAATCAGGATATAGCCAATGACTTACAGCTGCCACCGAGCCACCTCCTCTATGGCTATGTGAGCTTGTAAAGAGAAGGCAGCAACATTAGGGACAGGGATAAAATAGCAATGAAGCAGAGGAAAATATTAGGTTTTCGGGGGCCTTGGTCTGGGGGTGGAATGTGCGTGGAATGTCCCTTTAATTATCCTGAGATCCAGTCTCAGGAAATCTTGCAAGGGTTTCTTTTAGTAATATCAGCTACACTGCTACACTTAAAGCTGTTTGTTTTTTTCTGATAATAGGGTTAAACTTGTGAATCAAGAGAAGTTGTGTAGGTTGGTGAGTCAAGCTGGAGCCAAGAATAGGCCATTTCATTGTTAGTTCCCCTTTGAATTATTTAACATTCTTCTAGCTAAGCAATATACAATACCCCTAATGCAGAACGTATTACTGGCTAAGACAGTATATACTGTATATATTTTGTTACTTCCAGCACTGTAGTCTAAAGTGTTTTCTCAATAAAAAGTAAATAAACAATGTGATTTACTAATCTTTTTTAAAGAAAATGAATATTAAGATTAAAAGCAACACAGATACATTTCTCTAAAAGAATCCAGTTTATCCCTATTAAAGTCTTTAAAGCTCCAACACTTGAAAGCCCTTAACAAGCATCTCAGGCACATAAACTAATGTTTGATGCCCCTTTACTTCTTGGAAGACCCTGAAGGCCTCTCCAGCTGTGTAGCAATCAAACACATCTTGCGATCCTTGACTTTGTCCTGATCAAGGTCACAATTATACTGAGCAAACAGAAATAATATCTGTGCGGTCTCCATCTGGGTTTTAAACCAGAGCGGCACTGATTCATTGCTTAAATTTGTACACAGTCTCTTCAACGAAGGCTTATGGAATTAAATACTCATGAAGGGTCTAATGCCAAAAGCACATTTAGGATTTTAAAGCTGGGGGTGAGTATTACCAGACAATCACTGAATTGAATAGGTGGAGAAGAAAACACGAGGTTGGTACAGAGAAAGGAATTGTAAAACTTTAAACTTATTTGTTTTACCTTTCAGTATATATTGGTAGAATCCTACTGTTTATAGTCCTTTAATGAAGGAAGTTTTATTGGAATGAAGATACTTCTTTGATCGCATTTGCAGTAATGCATGTGTTGGGGAGAAAGCATGGACATTAAAGGAACACTGAACAGATTTTGTGTACTTTGTTAAAGGGCATGTCCACCTCCAAATCTATAATCCCCCCCACTACTGGCCCCATCATGAAGTGTAGTTTAATACTTACCTCACATCCCAGCTCCATAAGGTTCTCCTGTAGTCCCCCCCCAAAGTCCCAAAAACTGCCCACCAGGAGGATAGCAGAGTTCATATAGGACTCTGCCTCCTATCTGGCCTCCGGGAGAAGTTTGGCATGCGTACTGCAGCCCTTCTCCCCCTCCCGTTTTGCTATCCCTCCCCCTAGCATAAAACCCCTTGCCCATGTAATAGAATATGTTCCCCTAGCCCCAACCGCAAAAAAATAATTTTAAGAAATTCCCCAGAACTCTACTTACCTTCCCTCTCTCCAACGGCGTTCTTAGAAGCCAGCAGCCGCATCTGTGATTGGCTTCCTCTCAGCCAATCACGGACGCGGCTGCCGGTCCCGCCCCCTGCTTGCAGTGTCTTGCAAGCAGAAGGCCGGGCCGGGCGTCGGAGGAGAGAGGAAGGTAAGTAAAGATCTGGTCACTTTTTAAAATTATTTTTATGGCGGTTGGGGGAGGGTATTCTATTAATGGCTGAAAGTTGTTAAAAAGGGTGGACATGCCCTTTAACACCTGGCTGTGATATGCTAATTGGGATTTTCCAGGGTGAATTGAGAAAGCCAGTCGGATGACTAGCGAAACGTCTTCAAGAACTAAACTTCAAGTCCAGTTGATCTAATTGAATACAACAGATATAGAATAATATATTACTAGAGAAAGTGGTCCAGTCACTGCCTCTTTGGTACTGTCCTCTGAGTTTTTCTTTTTCCCCTGGGTAAGTATTACTGTGCATGCAGGTAAGGTGTGAGGTAAACAGAAAGTGAATGGAGCGCCACTGCGTGTGCCAGACTCCTCAATAGGAGCAGGAAGAGGCAGATATGGATTAAACACAGACAAGCTACTACTCTTCATTTTTCTGGACTTTCATTGGGCCATGGAGGACAACCATAAGGAGCAGAAGATAAAGGAAGGGATCTTTTAAGATTACACAGTGGGGCCTACAAATTTTAGTTGGGGAGGGGGGTGTTTGTGGACATGCCCTATAATTGAAAGACTTCTTACCCAGTAAGTAATGTAAGGGTTTAGGAAAATGTCATTCATATCTCTTACAGTCCATGCTTTATGTCACTGAAAAATATAAAAGTAGCAGGTGAGATCAGTCTCACCTAACTGAATCGGGCATGCTCAGTGTGAATCACCTACAGGAATCAAGTCAAAAGATTTTCCTGTCTTTCTAATGCTAATTTTTTTGTGAAAAAAATCACATAGAAAGGCAAATGGTAAAAGTACTTAACTGTTTCAAGTAACAGAGGGACGAGTGTTAAATTTTTTTTAATTTTATTCATATTTCTTATACAGTACTTTTTACTTCCCACCACCATGAGCTGATAATAGATGCCAATCTTTCATCTCTTTCATAGCCGAGGATGCCATTGGTACCATTGTGAAAAGCTCTCCCAGCTATAGAAGACCTTTAGGAGTAATTGACACTTTATCATCAGATCATGATGTAGGTAAATATGAAAAACCCATTGGGTGAGGAATTATCTTTAACTTTTTCTTAAAATCTTGCTACTATTTCATAGGAATATGCAGGAAATAAGTTTTAAAAAAAAGCTATTTACAGTAAAGTGAGCTAAGAGTTTATGCAAAGGGGTCTTACATTTGTTGGTGGAAGTAGGATACGTTGTTGGTTTCCATATTTCACCATTGTTTCTCATTTTCTTTTTTGTAAAATGTGCTAAATACTGGGTAAAAAAAAAGGAATAATCAATGTAGCCATATGTCAACCAAGGCATACTGGGAGTTGTAGTTTCCCAACATCTGGAAGGCTCATGTTGGACATCCCTGTCATTGTGTCCAACATCTCACATCCTCAGGGTTAAATATTTTTATGAATGTGGTTAAGTAGGTGTTTGTTAATAAACTGCTAGCAGACTTAGAAAGCATCCAGAAGCAGCAACAGTTGGAACCATTTAAACAAAACATTCTTTTGGGGCCATTTTTGTAAAAGATATTGTTAATGTACGACAGTGGCCGTAAATGTACAGACGGGTTTGGACATTTATGGCGAACATTCGGTCGTACGTATGAATACCATACAATAGTAAAATACCGCTATGGTATATGGGGGGATGGTAAATAGTTATCTGACATTTACGATCACTATCCTAGATTTACAATAGCGATCATAAATTACCATTGTCATAACACTAAATTAACTATAGTTTTTATGGACCTATGTGCCATATTTATAATCGTGTGGTATAGCACATTAGCGAAAAATATATGGCTGTTATTGTACATTTACGCCAAACGTATGGTAGTAAACTACTGCAATGGTATTCTATGGGGATCGTAAATTTACGTTTGTGGTGGTCATAGATTTACAATTGTTTTAGTGAATGTTAAACTGACAGTTAAAGGTGCGGTACTGCTTTTTTATGGCCCTATGTTCCCCTTTAACAGGGTAAATTCTTAGAGATCTGTAACATAAGGGGTTGTGGCTGGGGCGTCTCCCTCCATATATAAAAAGAAAGACAATGTGCAGAAAGAAGGGGCATAACGACCAGAGGAGCAGACCCTACAACCAATTTTACCTATGATATATATAGCCTCTGTAGATGTAGCAGGGAGAGGGGACCCAACATAGTTTTGCTGGGGGCCCAGCAATTCCTAGTTATGCCATTGGCAAAAAGGTAAACATCTAATGGTTTGGAGAATAAAAGTTTTACAGCTCCATCTAACCCCTAGGAACAAGGTATACTTTCCTAATCCACAGAACTGACATATTGTAAACTAAATTTAACAGACTACTGTAAATGTATAAATGTTAAATCTAAAAAAACGAGGACAGCTCCCAGGTAAAAGCAGGCATTAAACATTCAATACATCAAGCGCGATTGGGCAATTACATTTGTACATTTACTATAGTGATCATAACTGTACATTTGCCTATACAATACCATTGTGGTAATCTACTACCGCATGGTATTGTACAGCCGGATGGTTTTTATTGTATGACTGCGGAGGTAAATGTACATTTTATGGGTTAAAGGGTATCTCCACTGGTTTTTGTAAGTTTTTTTGAATCCATTTCTATTGAAGAACGGGAGGTAAAGGAGTCTCCCCCTCCCTCCCCCTCCCTCCCATTTTTCTATCCCTTCCCCTACCATAAAACCCCTTGGCCATGTAATAGAATATGTTCCCCCAGCCCCAACCGCATAAAAATAATTTTAAGAAAATCCCCAGAACTGTACTTACCTTCCCTCTCTCCATCGGCATTCTGAGAAGCCGGCAGCCGCGTCCGTGATTGGCTGCCTCTCAGCCAATCACGGACACGGCTGCCGGTCCCGCCCCCTGCTTGCAGTGTCTTGCAAGCAGAAGGCCGGGCCAGGCGTCGGAGGAGAGAGGGAAGGTAAGTAAACATCGGGGCACTTTCTTAAAACTTTTTTTATAGCGGTTGGGGCTGGGGAAACATATACTATCATATGACAAAAGTTTAAAATAAGGGTGGACATGCCCTTTAAGTACATAAAATATGTTTCTATTATTCACAGGGAGGTGAGAATGCTTATTCCCACTTCCCTGTAAATAATAGAACGCCAGGGGGACACTGGAACTTACCTTACCGCGCTCCCCTCACAGCTGCTTCTGAGCTGACAGCCGCGCTGCCCAGACCAAGCGACTATCTTTGGGGTATTCGCGCCAATACAAAAGATAGGTGCGCAATCAGGCAGCGTGGCTGTGATAACACTACTGTGTTATGTGTTGCATTTTTTAAGGCACTGCTTAACACACTCAATAAAAATCTATGGGGAAGAGGAAAAAAATGCATTAATATATTTTCATTTGTCATTTAACCCAAAAATGCACTAAATCTGCATTTAAAAGAACAACAAAATGCATAAAAACTCCCAGAAATGGTAGAATTGCATTGCAGAAACACTTTAAGGCTGAGACCGCACTACAACGCACCAAAGAGGGCATGCAATCGTGAGCGTTATGGCATACGCATTTTAACCAAAATTGCATGCACAATCGCGTGTGCAGACGTGCAAAAAACGTGTTAGTGTGGCCTAGCCTTTAATCACAATGCAATTTATTCAGGGTTATTCAGTAAAAGTTCTTGGGGGTTATTCAATAAAAGTTCTTATCGTTTAAAACGGTGCTAATTTTGCCCCAACCAATCAGATCTTATTTAACATTTGAAAGCTAACATCTGATTGGTTGGGGCAAAATTAGCACCATTTTAAACGATAAATACTTTTATTACATCTCTCTGTGTGTTTTGTGTTGTGTGAATGTAGCCTTAGTCATTATCATCGCTCTGTAATTGAAAATATTTAGTCACAAGAACACATACTTTTCAAAACCCAATGAAATAAACCGTATTTCTTTTAGTATAGATATTTATATTCTATATTAGTAGCTCAGCTGTATGCTGTAAAATACATTAAGGGATGGTGAGTCATTAAGTAATTATTTATGCTAAGGCTAGTTTATTAAATTGGCTTTACTATCATTATCACAGGAGAATATTGCTGTTTTGTAAAATTTTTTTAAGAAACTTTTTTACAAATAAAATGATGTCAAAATGTAAAACACCATTTTAATATGCAAGTCTTGTCTAGGTATGATCATACTTATATTTTATATTAATAAAAAACAGGATATTTTGAGATTTTAATCCATCTCATCTATATTAATAAATATATCTTCAACAATAAAAAAGTAAATGTGTTATTCAACTGCCCTTGAATTTATTGTAAAATATTTTGAGTGGAATTAATATATCAGAGCAGTATGTTATACGGTACTTTCTCCAATAATATGATTTACAGTTATAATTATGTTAAAGGCAAAACTGTTCCTTTCGTGCAGGCAGTTTGCACTAGGGAGGCTTGTCTCATTTAATAATGGGCTCGGAATCCTATGGATTACTGCAGGGATTTTATCTGGCTGTAATCTCTAGAAGGAAATATACAAACAGCTGGGGGGACAAGACAGATCAGCATTTTATCGGTGGATCACCACGGAATAGAACTTTCAGAACGGAGACACAGAGGATTTCAAAATGAACCTTTTCTGTTTTACCTTGGTAAGTTAAAAAGGAAGCTAATGTCTAATTGCTTTAAACTCTAATAGAAATCGTGGGTGTATAGCTTTAAATGCAAAGATTTGATAAATAATGACATTTGATTGAGATGGAAAATAGTAAGTAGACCAGAACATGACGGGGATGCTGTTTGAATGTTTGCTCCTTTGCAGTGCTATAAATGACCTTTGAAATGTGTTGACGGATAAGAATTTGGCTAAATAATGTAATGTGTCTTCCAAATGGTAATGGTCTGTTTCTTTCTATTGACATCGGTTATTTTGGCTGGTTTTATAAATTATATTAAAAGACATTGGCTGAGGCCCAAATTAATCAACTGTATGATAGATGTTTAAATTATTATTCATATAATCCATAGTATAGCATGTGTAGCTACTGTACCAGTGGACCAAAACTTAAAGTATAACTGTATCATCTAAGCTTCTACCCCCTCTGTGTGGGATCTGTCCAATGGGAATAAGCACTTCTTGCAGAAAGTTTCTTCTCATTGGTTAGGCCCTTGGCCACGAGGGGGTGGAGCAACAACCATAAAGTTGTCCTTTTACTGTTTTTTGTTGTTTTTTAAAACTTTAGTTCTCCTTTAAGCAGCCTGTGGACCCTATGAAATGGGCACTTTGTTCTAACATAACACAACTCCTGTATTATTTTAGGGCCAGTTCACATTTAGCATTATTATGTCAAATTCTAAAAGTTTCCTACAATCTAATAACTCATAGGAACCAGACAGGACTTTCTTTGGATTCTGTAATTGTGTGGTCTAGGATTATTTTTCTATTAATATATATGACCAAAGCATTTTGTACAGGGAACATGCAGTGTTGTCATAATACTGTGCAACCATTTTCATCTGTGCAGCATGTTATTTAATTGCCTGTCTGGACTGGAACAAGTTATACATTTATATTTTAAATAATGTGATGCTAGCAATATCCATCATTCGGTAATGATGTGTGGCCACTAGCCTTTCACAATATTTTGGCACTAATGCTGCCCTCAGGTTCTGCCATTTATTCACAAAGAAGAACCAAGAATGGAACAGCACGAAGTACATAATACGGAGCAATAGCACCGTAGCAGGGAGATTCAGTAAAAGTTCTTATCGTCAAAAATGGTGCTAATTTTGTCCCAACCAATCAGATGTTATTTAAAGGGCATGTCCACCCCCAAAACTAAAATTTAACCCCTTACTGGCCACATCAAGTAGTTTAAAACAATCCTTACCTTACATTCCTGCTCAAAATAGTTCCCCCGCTGTGCCCCTCCAAAGTCCAGGAAACTGCTGTGTAGGAGCAGTGTGTGACTCATGCTGTGCCTGAGACTTTCTCACCATCATCAAGGGTGAGGCATGCTCAGTGCAGCCCTCCCTGCCTCTCAGCCAATCACGGACGCAGCTGCCGGTCCCGCCCCCTGCTTTCAATTCCATGCAAGCAGAGGGCCTCTGAACACTGCAGCAAGGGGAGAGGGCAGGTAAGTAAGAATCGGGGGACTTTCTAACAATATATTTAATGCGGTTGGGGCTGGGGGAGCATGCCCTACCACATATCAAAAGTTAAATTTTGGGGTGGACATGTCCTTTAAAACAATTGATAGTTAACATCTGATTGGTTGGGGCAAAATTAGCATTGATAAGAACTTGTATTGAATAACCCTGCAGGTTTTTAAAGACTATACCATGTATTCTAACTGCCAGCAGTGTTTATACTAGTAGCCATTTATGTAACATAAAACAGGTAAAACTGGTGTGCTTTTTATTGCTGATTTACATTTTTAATTTTTATATGGACAAATGTGATGTCTCGGTTTATACGAGTCTTTATCACATTAAGGGTGTTGTGAATGAGGTTGGGTGGGTTTCTTCTCACTAGAAAGTGTCCCAACTTATGTGCTCATGTGATCTCTATGAATTAATTTTCTCTTTAGCGCTGGACAGATCCAGAAATGCAGCAATTTCTCCAGTGGGGGAACAAGGTTGAATGAGACAAGGGCTGGATATCAATTCAAATTTAGCTAATCCAGATGTAGCAGCCAGAATTATTTAGGCATAGGTAAAAATTGAAGCAGAAGGGAGCAAAATTGTCAAAAACTACTACAAAACCCCCAGAGTGTGCCATGTAAAGACCCTATTTATTAAAATAAGTTCAAATGACTGTACTCTAATCTACACTGTACAGCATACAATAAATTGGCAATACTGTATATCTATCTGTATATCTTAAGAAAAACCTTTCCCAGGTATATCTGCAGAACACACCAGTAAAAGTAGGAGGGTCAGTTGCTATTACACTGAAATTCTACTATTGTTCTCATCTGGCAAACAAAACGTTCTCAATGGCCTCCGGATTTGGAATTCCCCTCTGTGAACATTCTCAACCTTATTAAATCTCTCAGTCTTTGTCTTATATCACCACCAAGAATTTTAGGGAGGCTATCGGGGGAAGTTTACATAATCACTAATAAAAGAATGGTCTACTGACCTTATATGCTTATAATGTCCAACATACCTATATGAAAATGTGACTCCATGTGGTGGATACTTACATACTTTTAATGCATTTGACATGTAGTTGAACCTTACCTTCACTGTAAAATGTTGTATTACATAAAAATCTGAATCAAGTTCCCAAGTATTAATACAAATAAACGAACACAGTCCTCTCTTCCTCCAGATGTTTGTAAACCCCAACTCCCAGCATTCCCTAGCTGCACTGCATATGGGGGGTTGCAGGGTAGACATCCTTAAATACTTTGTACTACTGTAATTAGGAACTGCTAGTATAATATGTCATTTGATGTCTTTGTAGACTAGGGTCTGATGATCTTGCTCCTATAATGAAAGCTCTTTTCGTGCTCCCAGGAAGGCTCTATGGACAGTTTGTATGAACCAGTACAGGACACCCAAGAACCAGAGGAGAATGGTACCAGCAGGGCTTCCAGTCCACTTAACACCTTTACAAAGAATTTTCCTTTTGAACGATCCCTTTCCTTGGTGAGTCACATGTATATTCAAAGGACAATATGCACCGATACTGATACCGCAGGTTTATAATGGACGCTAATGGTGTGGCTGTAAAGTACCATTATCTGTATGAAACATGTTACACTCCCAGTGCTAATTAAGGATGACATTCTAAAATAACCAACAAACATGTTTCTAGTTTCAACAACCTTTTGTCATTGATTCCAAGAGCAGTATTTCTGAAAATGTTGTAAAATTGCTACGCTTTCCAATTACTTGTTTCATGTATGGGAAAATCAATCTACCAATATAAAGTAGCGTGATGTATAATAAAATGTATGACACAATGAAATGACCTCGAAGTTGGGGTATGTTGCAATATGAAAAATGCTGATTGGCTGAGACATTGTGTCTGAGACATCCGGCCCCTTCTACTGTTTCCGTGCACGGAACAGCAGCAGCAGAGAGCTGAGGGAACGAGAGCTGTATATTTATTATGGAACTGAAACCCATGTGAGGTCAAGGTTTGTATGTATATATATATACATGAGCCTTGGGTTGCTGTCATACATCTTACCGCAATACATGCATGTCTTATATAAACTTGGAGTGAATTCTCTTCTTAGGGAGTTTAAGATTAGCTGTAAATGTAATTCACCCCCCAAACATAGATTTCGCATCACTAATATATTCCAAAGATGCCCCTGAAGTCTCTTACCTGACCCAGTCCCTCTGCGTTCCTCCTCTACCGCAGGGCATTTTTGGAACATATTAGTAATGGCAGAGCTAGGTTTGGGAGGGTGACTTATATAGCTAAACTTTATTTTTGACTGGACTTGCCCTTTAAGAGTGATAGCGGTATGTAGTCAATTTATAACCAGGTTTGACAGTCTTGCCACAGCTCAGCAGTTTAAATTGTCAGCATTAATTCTAAAATCTTTAAAGCAGTTTGGGTGTATCTTCTCTGTTATAATAACATTTGTTTGAGCATTTATGAGAATTTTCAAATATGAGGGACCATTGCTCATCTGTTAGTTCTGATCCCGGGTAACCCTTCCCATTTGGCGATCTAAAGATTTGCCTGTCAAATTGTAGAATTCTGTACAATCGTTCCTGATCATCTAGGGGAACGTGTGCAAAGTGAGCCCAGTGTCAAGCAGTCAGGTGAGTCAGGTTTAGGATAGTAACTATTTACAAACTAGATGATTTCAGTAAATTTGTACCAAGTCCTAGGGTGTAGTTTACCTTTGGTTTTTGCCACTTCCCAGGATATCAGGTGGTCAGATCCAGTAGGTCTCCTACTCTTGTTATTCCCATTTTTTGCCAATGTTGACCATATTTTTCAGACAGATCTGGTGGGAACCTTGGGTTGCCCCATAATAGTATATATTTCAAGAGAACGGTGATGTGTCCTAATCCATAAATGTATCTATCCCTAATTCCCAATGTGTGAGTGATATATGGGTTTGTTTTCCACATTCCCACTGGCCTATTAGATTTGTGGTTCCAAAGGAGGCCACCCGGTGTGTAAGGGACCACGTGTTTGTTTTTAAGGTAAACCCATCGGGCTGCGTGTGGGCCCTGCTACCCAGCCTATGGTTTTGGCTATTCTGGTAGCTCTCTAGTATAGGCATTGCCCACCCCCTAGTGTACTTGATTGTGGACAATATTGTTTTCTGATGTGCGGGTGTATATTTTGCCAGATACATTTCTATATTGATTTTTGCAATATAGAAATGTATTTTTTGTGAACTAATGGGATGTTCAGTGGAAGTGCCCTGAAGAAATATAGGAGTCTTGGCAGAATTGACATTTTCACTGCCACAACTATTCCCCATAAGGAGATATTGTATGGAGAATAAATGAAATGTTAAGAAATGGGTGCACTAACACATATCCCTCTTTTAACTATTTAATCATTTTTAATGGCACCCAGGCAGTTTCATCAGCTGGTGCTGGATATATAATAATAATGGATCTTTCTGTGATTAATGACAGAAAGATTCAAACTGTAAACTGTATGGGCCACACACAAAAAGGCCGGTGTGTATCCTCAGCCTCTGGAGAAGAACATAAAAACATAAAGAAAAATTATGGTAAGAAAAGTGTGAGATAACTTATAAACTGTTTGTATTAATGGAGTTTATAAAGTTTCCTCTGGCAGAAAAACATTGAAATCCTGCTGCTATTTGAACAGCCCTTTGTACTCCAGTTTAACAATCTTATATTTAACCATTTTATTTAATTAACCGATACAACAATATAATTCTAACCACCCCATAGAATACAGTACATAGGGGCCGATGCAATATTCTTACCTAAATGGGATCTCGTGATGCAGTAAGTCTTGCAAGAGACTTTAAAGCATCATAGGATCACGGTCAGGTAGGACATAACTTTTTTAGTATTACATTGGCCTGATAGTATTTTCAACCACTTTAAAGGGCATGCCCACCCCCAAAACTATAATTTCCCCCACTACTGGCCCCACTCTGTAGTAAATAAAAACCCTAACCTCACATCCCTGCTCCAAATGGTTCTCCAGTAATCCCCCTCCAAAGTCCCAAAAACTGCCCACCAGGAGCACTGCAGAGTCCATATAGGACTCTGCCTCCTGTCTCCCCTCCGGGAGAAGTTTGGCATGCGCAGTTCAGTCTCCCCCCCTCCCTCTCCCTCCCGTTTTGCAACCCCTTCCCCTAGATACAAATCCCTTTGCCACATATTAGCTCTCCTTCCCCCAGCCCCAACAGCTATAAAAGATTTATCAGAAAGTCCCCTGAACTTTACTTACCTTCCCTCTCTCCCCCGGCGTTCTGTGCAGCCAGCAGCCGCATCCGTAATTGGCTGCCTCTCAGCCAATCAGGGACACGGTTGCCGGTCCGGCCCCCTGCTTGGGAAGGGAAGGTAAGTAACTATCAGGGGACTTTCTAACAAATCTTTTATAGCAGTTGGTGCTGGGGGAAGAAGAGCTATTATGTTGCAAAAGTTCTTGAAAGGGGTGGACATGCCCTTTAATCATTGTAGGGCAGTGGTGGCAAAAATATACCATGGCCAAAGGTGGCACTCGGAGCCCTGTCTGTGGGCACTCATACACAGCAGAGTTCACCAGAGTTTGTTACCAGAAAGTCAGAGAGAAAGTGTAGCAGTTGTCTGTAGCAGAAAGAGGCCATATGCTATACCATTCTCTAGGTTTACCTGGCAGAACTCAAATCAACAGGAATGAAAGTCACCATCAAACCCTTAAAGGGCATCTATAGTGAAAAAAACACATTGCCCCTTTGCAAAGTTAAATTCATGTACTCTGTGCTGCCTTAATCCTATCCCTGTCAGTGACTCTGTTTAACCATGGTGTCAGATGTCTGTGCAGCACTCCCCCCCTTCCCCTCCCCTCTGTTACCTCCTCTATGTCTCAACTCCGGCTAACCGACAAGCTTATCATGTGCAGTAGGAGTTAAAAGTTCAACATCCTGAAAAACACACGTACGCACAGTGGCCAATAGAAAGCAAGCTGTCCTGGAGACACGGAAGAAGAAGAAGAACAGTACAGTTTACGATCTCTCTCTTTGTGACCCATCATCAATCAGTGAAAGCTATTAAGATGGGGGGTCAAGTGCAGCCTTATATCTACCATGAAAGCTACCTCTCTCCCCCTGCTAATGCTGTTATCTCTATGTTTATTACAGAGCAGGGAGGGGGGATTACGTCACAGGGATTTGATTGACAGTCCAAGTAGGAGTTGAGGAATGCAATCACGTATTCTTCTAACTGGTGTATCTCAGGACAGAGAGGGAATCTGAACAAGGTAATGACACTCTGGGGGTTGTGAAGAATTATAGAACACATGCAAAGAAAGAAAAAAAAGTTCATTTCCCCACTAAAGATGCCCTTTAAACAGGAACATGCTAAATAAGAGAACATGTTCAGTTCAAATACAGTTCACTATTGGGGCAGGGTAAATAATAGATTTATTAAAAAATGGAATACCAGTTTTATGTATCTTCTGCTTTCTAAATTTAGCTGCACTATTTTTAATAATGAAGATCTGTTTTTTTTTTTTGTTTGTTTGTTTTTAGCTTTGAGGTTGAGAAGAAATCCTGGAATTGACCAGGAGAGAATTAAGACCCCTTGTGATTGGCTATATTAACGCTCTCTTAATAATGGATAAGGAGTGTTTAGTTATGGAGTTTGGTCCTCTTGATAACTTGGCATCACAATTAGAAAATGACCCATTACCACTTGAACCTACATTGTGAGAATTACCAGGTGGTGACCATTAGTCTTTAACGCAACTAATGCCCCACAACAGTGATGGGGAACCTTTTAGAGGCCGAGTGCCCAAACTGCAACCCAAAAATCCACTTTTTATTGCATAGTGCAAACATATACATTTAACCTGAATATGGAGTTTTTAATTTAAAAAAACAACAACTGAAGCTAGACACAGACAGATCTAGTATATTTAATAAATTATAGATTATTTATTAACCTCTACATTACCACATTGCAGTTTGAGATCTAAAACAGTGACCATTAACCCCTACATTATTAGAGAGGAGTTTGAGATCCAAAACAGGGACTCAAGCAGAGCTGAAAGAACATGACTCTTTGTGAATAAATTAATAACAGGGATCATCATATTTACTGACTGAAAAACTTAACTTGCCACATGCTCCTCCACCCAGGGAATAACAGAACTTGTAATTATCCATAGATGTTCCAGGGAATTGCTGAGCACTATGGGAAAAAACAAGAATATATCTACATATCTAACATCATTTAGAAATTGGGTGGCCTGTCCATAAACTTGCAGGAGCTTCTGCAGTTTTAAACAGCTGATCATGCGTATAAAAGAAGTTTAAAACAGCTGATCGTGTGCACCTTAAATTACGTACGCATGATCAGCTGAACGATCTCTGTCCCTGACCCAAACACTCCCGCCATCGTGGGGGCTGCTGGGGCTGTAGTTCCTTATCCCTGGGTACCATGCCGGTGTAGAATGTGAAAACGTACATATACTTTTCCTTTATTACTTTATATTTGTAAATTAGCTTTAATTTGCCTTGTGCACAGATAGTATGATATTGTATGGATCCTAGGAATGCACATTAGTTATATTCTCTTTGTTTGAATGGATTTTTGATTAGATTCACAGAATTGAATGGTAATTTGGCCTAAGGTGCGCTCCCACAGTCCTTCCAATGTATACATAAATAAGGAATCTTTATGAGCTAATAACATACACAGTACATATGTAACAGCGCTGTGCCTGGAAACATGAGGAATTCTTTTGCCGGCCTCCAGATCTAACAATCTAAGCAAAGACATAAACCAATATTTTCTAAGGGTGCAATGTAAACATTTAGAAGGCCATTTGCTAGAAAACGTGTGGGTAGGGGAATTGCATAAAATATCTTTATTTTTAGTCATCGTGACTGTTGATCTGTATTGAATAGAATGTTTCCATTGATTGTTTACGTCCCCATGTGTTTTCTAGTCACGTTATAAAGACACTGCTATTTCACAGTTTCTGATAAGATCACTAAGAGCCCTGTATTTTTTCCAGCCAAGCCCAGAGAGGATGTGGTTTATAGGGTTGTGAAAGCTGTTCAGAACCATTATGCAAAATCTCCACTAGACAAAGAAACAAGAAACCTTGATATCTTTACAAAATACTTTTGAATGGCGCTGTTTTGTTAATACCCAAAAGAAATAATATAAGGGGGTATTAGTATATTTTAGACTATGGGGCATAGTTATAAAGCAAAGTATAAAATGGCAAAAATGTGTAAATATTGTTTAAAGGGCAAGTCCACCCAAAAACTATAATTTAATACGTTATTGGCTATGATTCTAGCTTTAAAACAAGCATTCCCCCATTAAAATTCGTTCAGCCAATTGGAACATACATATGATTTTCGAACATGCTTTTTGCAGATCAGGAGCAGCTCACTGTAATGCAAGCTCTCTGACGTCACCTTTTCTGTGCCTTTTCCGTGCCTTCAGCCTCCCTTGGCGCCCCCTCCCACCATCCGGATCCATCCTTGGCCCCCCTGCATCCTAGCATGAAATCCTTTTAGAGTGTGACAGAGACCCCCTGCCCAGACCCAAACGCTGGATTATCTTTTAAAAAAAACTATTGTAGCCTTACGTACAGCCCTTCGTTCCCGCTGCGCTTTCTCGTGACGTCAGCCGTGTCTGTGATTGGTCAAGGGAGGCTGAAGGCACGGATTTGATTTGATTACAATGAACCAGGGGCGTACCTGAAGGGGCCCGAGCCCCCCCACGAGTTTGGGGGCCGGGCCCCTTACTCCCTCCTCCCTCTGCAGACTGCAAGATCTGTGCCGTGAAGTGCACAGTTGATCAGTTGATCATGCGTATGAATGAAACATACGAGCAATCAGCTATTTAAAACTAGAGCCGAACTTCCGGAACTGAACCGGAAGTTTGGGTCCGGTCTTTTAAACAGCTGATTGCTCATATGTTTCATTCATATGCGCGATCAACTGATTAAAACCTGCACATCGCTGCACAGATTAGGGGCTTGTGGCAGGCCCTACTACCGTCTGTGGCCCCCTCGTGGTAGCGGGGGTGTCGGGGTCGGTAGTTACGTCACTGCAGTGAGCTGCTCCTGGTCTGCAAAAGGCATGTTCGAAAAACTTACGTTTCTTCAAATTGGCTTTTGAAGATACGTACGGATTTTGAAGGGGGATGGCTTGTTTTAAAGATAGAATCATGGCCAATAACATATACAAATTAGTTTTGGGGGTGGACATGCCCTTTAAATTAAGCTGGGTGATATAACAGACAGATTCCAATGAATAGGGAGAATGATTGGGAGGCCAGCTGGCTCTATTTGACTCTCTATACTAGAAAACAAGTCTGCAAGGACTGTTCCCGAAGGCAAGCGTTCGCCAGCCTTGGGCATGGTTGTTTTTCCAATACACACATCGCAATCAAGGGCTTACCCTAATGGAGATTAGTTGATTGGTCCTTTATCAGTACTGTGTGCAGTGGTGTAACTACCGGGCCTGCAGGACCTGCGACTGAGGGGGGCTCCAAGAGGTAAGAGGGCCCATGACCACCTTCCATAGTCCCCATGATCAGCTGTGTTTAAACATACTGCGTATGCAGTAAAGATATGCGTGATCAGCTCTTTAAAAGTTCTGCCAGTTCAGCACGATCAGCTGTTTAAACACAGGTGAATGGGGTGGGGGGTGGGGTGATGTTCCAGGGCTGACTGTGTGTAACCAACTTTAGGATTGTCAAGTATGTGAGTGCTGTAGGGAGATATAGAAGGTGCCTATACTCTTGAGGTTGTTTATATAATTTATAGTTCCTGTGTATTATATAAAGGATAATGTGGACCTTACAGTGTTATATAAGGATTTTAAGTCAGGGAATATTTATACTGTGAACAGCTGTAAATAGTTCAGTTATGTCAGTCTCAATAACCGGAGTCTTCTAACCATACGCTACCCAGGGTAAGAACATAAACTGCTAGGTCCTCATCCTTGGTTTACTGCAGCTTTATTAGCTAAAAACATTCTGTTGATTTTCCATTTACTAACCAGTTTGTAGCCCTACCTGTCCGGGATCTGTCCAGTGGTTAGGCCCCAGACCTAAAGGGGGTGTTGCTACAAGTGGGAAGAAATTAAAAACGAATCAAAAAATGTACAGCTAATTATGGTAAATTTAGGGGCGAGGACCTAGCAGTTCACCCTGGGTAGTATTAACGGGAGGGGGTGGGTCTGGGGGATATTGTGGTCCTTTAATATAAACACTGAATCTATTAGTGTTTGGGTACTCTGCTGAGATAAAAGAAATGATTATTACAACCCTGCTCTGGGTAGCTGTCTATATTGTAATTTAATGACCTGGTGGTTTGGGGATTTTTTTTCATTGTCTTTTTAAGCTTCATAAGCTTTACATTTTAGGGGATTTTCTTGTCATATTTTTTTGTCATAGTTCCTGTTAAAGGGCATGTCCACCCCCAAAACTAACATTTAACCCTTTACTGGCCACATCAATTAGTTTAAAACAAAACTTACCTTACATTCCTGCTCAAAATAGTTCCCCTGCTGTGCCCCTCCAAAGTCCAGGAAACTGCTGTGTAGGAGCAGTGTGTGACTCATGCTGTGCCTGAGACTTCCTCAACCTCGTCAAGGTTTGAGGCATGCTCAGTGCAGCCCTCCCCCCCTCCCTCCCGTTTTTCTCTCCCTCCCCCTAACATTAAACCCTTTGGGTATGCGGTAGGGCATGCTCCCCCAGCCCCAACCGCATTAATATAATTGTTAGAAAGTCCCCCAATCTTTACTTACCTTCCCTCTCTCCTCCGCTGTTTAGAACTCCTGGCAGCCGCGACCGTGATTGGCTGCCTCTCAGCCAATCACGGATGCGGCTGCCGGTCCCGCCCCCTGCTTGCAATTCCATGCAAGCAGAGGGCCGGAACACTGCGGCGGAGGAGAGAGGGCAGGTAAGTAAGAATCGGGGGACTTTCTAACAATTATATTAATGCGGTTGGGGCTGGGGCAGCATGCCCTACCGCATATCAAAAGTTAAATTACGGGGTGGACATGCCCTTTAAATATACAGTAATTTATAGATGAGATCTAGTTATTGTATTTGAATATACATTTCAGTGGAATTCTTGAATTCCACTGAAATTAAGAGTGACATACAGTGCTACATATCACTACTTACAGTGCTGATGTGAAATGATGTTCCAGCAGAATGAAACAGAATGTAACAGGAATCCATTGTCACCCTAGAATGCCCTTGCATTGATCGTCATTATTCTGTTTCTATGCAGAAGTCTTGACCTAAAAAGGTTAATTTAAAATGATTTCATCTTAATCTGAGCCCATGAAAGGAAGGACTATGCTATGCAACTAATAAAACAGCTGGGCTTTCTGTTACTTTAAATCAGCAGATGTAATCTATTAATCCCAAATTAATTTAGGAAACACCATAACAGATGTTCAGTTTCAACAGATAAACCAAATCCAGCGTGAAAAAATGGAGATATGGTGTAAAAAGTAGAATTTAATAAACAAAATGATCATTCTCAGATTTCCCTTCAGCGTATTTAACTAAGACAAGTGTGTAATAAATATAATCATATTAATATGAGTCAGTGTACCATATTCTTATGTTTCCCAATCGTTATCAGATGATTGTAGTTCGCACAATAGACATTTGGATTTTTGGAGGAACCTTTATTTATTCACATGGTCTACAAACTCCCATCATGTTCCAGGTTAATCTCAGGTTCACTGACCAATGGTTAGAGACAGAAGTTACCCCCATGTAGACTATAGGATGTATGTATGCAATGGAAAGGGTTTAGAGGCGCACAATAATAGTGAATGTGGTAATAGGTGCACAAGAGAGAATATAAAAAGTGGAGTTTGAAGATGTTTGTGAAGGTTCTCATTCATCCAGGTCATGGTTTATCTGTTGTATTCAGTTAGATCAACTGGACTTAGAGTTTAGTTCTTAAAGACGTTTTGCTTATTGTCCGACTGGCTTTCTCAATTCAGAATGACTTGTAAAAGAATCTGTTGGCAATTAAATGTTTGGGACCTTCTGAATGCATGGTGTGATTGCATTGAGGCTAAGGGGTGTTATCCAAACTGTCCAGGGTAAGGTGTCAAAACAGCATTGTAAATGGCAGACAGTTGGTGTCGAACCCCCCCACCTCTATTCAGGCTTGCTTTCCTTATTTTCACATAAATGGCCTCCTTGACACCTCTCTTGAGCCACTCCTGTTCCTTTGCCAATATGTTAACATTACAATCTTCAAGGGTATGTCCTTTTTCCTTAAGATGCAGGTACTGTACATAGCTGAGTCCTGACCCGAGGAATTGTCTCTTCTGTGCTGGGCCATACATTGGTGCAGTTGCTGTTTGGTCTCCCCCACATACAAATCAGAGCATTCTTCTTTGCACTGTGTATATGATGTCACTATTCTTATGTTTCGCTATTGGGTCTTCTTATGTTTCGCTATTGGGATGTACTTGCGGCCTCAGTGTGTTGTTTGGTTTAAAGCAGACAGGAATATGGTGTTTTTTGACCCCTGCTATAAATGGGATGACCATGTTGTTTCTCCTGTCTTGCTTTCCCCCTTCACTGTTCGTATTCCTGTTCTTTTCATTCCTTCTAGCCCTTTTGACAAAGGCCCAATCCGGATATTCACAAGTTTGAATTTGATGCTCAGAACATTAGGCTTTGAAGAACCTTTCCTATTTAGTTAAGCAATTCCATTAAAAATATCAACGGTAGCAGGAAGAACAGCTACGACCTTATTCAATGTAGAACATCTAATTAAATGGCATAGAAGAAACCAGCAGTAAATATGTCAAACAATAAAGGCATGAAGTACTACTTATTTTAGAACGCTGTGTAAAATAATGATCACTCTGTAAAATAAAAATTGTATAAAATAACTCGTTATTGCAGCAATATTGCTATTTGACATTAACAAAGTTTTATAAACACCGTCCATTGTATCCTTTTAGGTGGGGAACAACAACAAAAAAGGTTTAGTGGAAAGAAGAGGTAGCCCATTAGAGAAGGTAGCTAGTGGAGCTATATATATATATATATATATATATATATATATATATAAGGATTGCTGAGGCACTCCGCTGGACTTTTAAAACAAACTTTAATTCAAAGTAATACAAAAGCTCGACGCGTTTCAGCCGTATCACGCGGCCGTCATCAGGATACTCCATTTTGTGAACATAATTCCTTAAATAGATATGTGCCCTCCCCCTATCCCTCCCCCACCCCACCCCTAAAACGTCACCCATACGTGGACATTTAAATGTAGCAAAATGTAGATAGCATAAAAAAGATCCATAATATACAGAAAGATCTCCAAGAATAATGAGTAGCTACAAAGATCAAAGGCACTAAATAAGATACAAGTATATAGGGATACAAAGATGCAACTAGATAATCACAAGATCAATACTTCGTCAGAGCGTAACCTAATGGAGCATAGAGTCTGATACCCCTACGGACTAGACTACAATTCACCAATAACATTAGGTGCAGGCAAGAAGCCCCATCTTCATACAGGAAAGGGGAAAAGAAGAGTCTCATCAATGCAAAAATATTATTTAATTTATATATCAAAGTATATATTAGCCCAATCACCCGTCGGATGTCACAAGAGAGGAGCCAGGACGCTCCACTCGCGGCATAGGTGGGAGTTCAGCTAGACGGGTCTACACGCGGGGGCGGGCGGGGGCAATCCCCAAATAATAAGGTTATAGGAAGCAGGATAAGGCCAATTGCTCATTAAGGCCTCTAGGGACTAGGGTGTCCAAAGTTCTAATCCACCTGGCTTCTCTCTAATAAAGCCCGACCCCGATCAATGCCCTCTCTAGTTGGCTCAGAGTCGATAGCCATCCATCTGAAGCTTGCTAGGGGATGGCCCATCTCCCTATGGTGTCTACAACCGATTGTTCGCCAAAGTGCTAGTTTTTTTAACCACCTCTGAGGTGGCGATGATTGGCTAGTCTTTCTCGGAGGGTGGTAGTTGTTTTAACCGACGTAATATAAGCCGCATGGGCATGTTATAATATATATAACAAATGTTCTGAGACAATTAAATCGTCCCTTGATTTTAATGCGACGTCCATCATGGGGTGGGGGAAATCTATCCCGTGAGAATGTGTCTGCATGCCTGACACCCACTACATTTATAGCAGCCCCATTATTGTGGGGTAGCCAGGAGGGGATATCCCCACTTCTTGGGGTCCCCAGATCTGTTTTGACAAAGGTTTCTCAGATTCCTACCCGTCTGTGGCAATCATAGGGCTGCTATTAGAGCATATAAGGCTCTCATCACTCGATATAATATCCCAATTTTTATGGATGACATTACATACATTTTTGCTGAATGGGGAATATTGTAACGAACAAGGGATACGTTCCTTTTTAGGCAAATCAGTTTTCCTAGTGCTGTTGTTGGAGGTGCTTATCAAGGGCCTATTGCGAGCCTTTTTAAGTTGATAGGCAACCATTTTAGGATCATAACCCCGACTTAGAAACTTATTCGTCATCTCCCTAAGTTGGATCTCAGCTATTTCTGGTTTGGAATTAATATCTAACACTCGTATAAATTGTGAGAAGACCACTCCTTTCTTGGAGCTAGATGGGTGACAGCTCTTAGCTGACAAGATGGTATTTCTGTCCGTGGGCTTACGGAATAAGCTGGTTTCAAATTTATTGTTCTCTATACTAATTCTAAGATCCAAAAAATCAATTTGTTCTTTGTTACATTCCATTGTAAATTTTATGGAGGTATCTAGTTCATTCAGTTCCCTGATACACTCTTTGCATTCTTCAAGGAGAACAATGTAGGTCCCTCGTTCCAACTTGTTTATGGAAAGTTCGAGGAGACATATATCTTCCCAAGATATGGAGATAAACTTATTATATATCGTAGATATATTGATGACTGCTTTATTGGTGGAGAGGGACTATTGAAGAATGCAAAGAGTGTATCAGGGAACTGATGAACTAGATACCTCCATAAAATTTACAATGGAATGTAACAAAGAACAAATTGATTTTTTGGATCTTAGAATTAGTATAGAGAACAATAAATTTGAAACCAGCTTATTCCGTAAGCCCACGGACAGAAATACCATCTTGTCAGCTAAGAGCTGTCACCCATCTAGCTCCAAGAAAGGAGTGGTCTTCTCACAATTTATACGAGTGTTAGATATTAATTCCAAACCAGAAATAGCTGAGATCCAACTTAGGGAGATGACGAATAAGTTTCTAAGTCGGGGTTATGATCCAAAATGGTTGCCTATCAACTTAAAAGGCTCGCAATAGGCCCTTGAAAAGCACCTCAACAACAGCACTAGGAAAACTGATTTGCCTAAAAAGGAACGTATCCCTGTTCGTTACAATATTCCCCATTCAGCAAAAATGTATGTAATGTCATCCATAAAAATTGGGATATTATATCGAGTGATGAGAGCCTTATATGCTCTAATAGCAGCCCTATGATTGCCTACAGACAGGTAGGAATCTGAGAAACCTTCTTGTCAAAACAGATCTGGGGACCCCAAGAAGTGGGGATATCCCCTCCTGGCTACCCCACAATAAATGGGGCTGCTATAAATGTAGTGGTGTCAGGCATGCAGACACATTCTCACAGGAGTAGATTTCCCCCATCCCCATGATGGACGTCGCATTAAAATCAAGGGACGATTTAATTGTCTCAGAACATTTGTTAATATTATTATAACATGCCCATGCGGCTTATATTACGTCGGTTAAAACAACTACCCACCCTCCGAGAAAGAACTAGCCAATCATCGCCACCACTCAGAGGTGGTTAAAAAAACTAGCCACTTTGGCGAACAATCGGTTGCTAGACACTATAGGGAGATGGGCCATCCCCTAGCAAGCTTCAGATGGATGGCTATCGACTCTGAGCCAACTAGAGAGGGCATTTGTCGGGGTCGGGGCTTTATTAAGAAGAGAGCCGGTGGATTAGAACTTTGGACACCCTAGTCCCTAGAGGCCTTAATGAGCAATTGGCCTTATCCTGCTTCCTATAACCTTATTATTTGGGGATTGCCCCGCCCGCCCCCGCGTGTAGACCGCAGCTGAACTCTACGTAACTCCCACCTATGCCGCGAGTGGAGCGTCCTGGCTCCTCTCTTGTGACATCCGACGGGTGATTGGGCTAATATATACTTTGATATATAAATTAAATATATATTTGATGCATTGATGAGACTCTTCTCTTTCCCCTTTCCTGTATGAAGATTGGGGCTTCTTGCCTGCACCTAATGTTATTGGTGAATTGTAGTCTAGTCCGTAGGGGTATCAGACTCTATGCTCCATTAGGTTACGCTCTGACGAAGTATTGATCTTGTGATTATCTAGTTGCATCTTTGTATCCCTATATACTTGTCTTATTTAGTGCCTTTTGATCTTTGTAGCTACTCATTATTCTTGGAGTATCTTCTGTATTATTATGTATCTTTTTATGCTATCTACATGTTTGCTACATTTAAATGTCCACGTATGGGTGACGTTTTAGGGGTGGGGTGGGGGAGGGATAGGGGGAGGGCACATATCTATTTAAGGAATTATGTTCACAAATGGAGTATCCTGATGACGGCCGCGTGATACGGCTGAAACGCGTCGAGCTTTTGTATTACTTTGAATTAAAGTTTGTTTTAAAAGTCCAGCGGAGTGCCTCAGCAATCCTTATATATATATATATATATATATTATTATATATATAGCTCCACTAGCTACCTTCTCTAAGGGCTACCTTTTCCACTAAACCTTTTTTGTTGTTGTTCCCCCCTAAAAGGATACAATGGACGGTGTTTATAAAACTTTGTTAATGTCAAATAGCAATATTGCTGCAAAACGAGTTATTTTATACAATTTTTATTTTACAGAGGTGATCATTATTTTACACACGCGTTCTAAAATAAGTGTACTTCATGCCTTTATTGTTTGACATATTTATGTGGTTCTTCTATGCCATTTAATTAGATGTTCTACATTGAATAAGGTGTAGTGTTCTTCCTGCTACCGTTGATATTTTTAATGGAATTGCTTAACTAAATAGGAAAGGTTCTTCAAAGCCTAATGTTCTGAGCATCAAATTCAAACTTGTGAATATCCGGATTGGGCCTTTGTCAAAAGGGCTAGAAGGAATGAAAGAAACAGGAATACGAACAGTGAAGAGGGGAAAGCAAGACAGGAGAAACAACATGGTCATCCCATTTATAGCAGGGGTCAAAAAACACCATATTCCTGTCTGCTTTAAACCAAACAACACACTGAGGCCGCAAGTACATCCCAATAGCGAAACATAAGAAGACCAATAGCGAAACATAAGAATAGTGACATCATATACACAGTGCAAAGAAGAATGCTCTGATTTGTATGTGGGGGAGACCCAACTGCAACTGCACCAATGTATGGCCCAGCACAGAAGAGACAATTCCTCGGGTCAGGACTCAGCTATGTACAGTACCTGCATCTTAAGGAAAAAGGACTATACCCTTGAAGATGTAATGTTAACATATTGGCAAAGGAACAGGAGTGGCTCAAGAGGGTGTCAAGGAGGCCATTTATGTGAAAATAAGGAAAGCAAGCCTGAATAGAGGTGGGGGGGTTCGACACCAACTGTTCTGCCATTTACAATGCTGTTTTGACACCTTACCCTGGACGTTTGGATAACACCCCTTAGCCTCAATGCAATCACACCATGCATTCAGAAGGTCCCAAACATTTAATTGCCAACAGATTCTTTTACAAGTCATTCTGAATTGAGAAAGCCAGTCGGACAATAAGCAAAACGTCTTTAAGACAACTAAACTCTAAGTCCAGTTGATCTAACTGAATACAACAGATAAACCATGACCTGGATGAATGAGAACCTTCACAAACATCTTCAAACTCCACTTTTTATATTCTCTCTTGTGCACTATTACCACATTCACTATTATTGTCGCCTCTAAACCCTTTCCATTGCATACATACATCATAGTCTACATGGGGGTAACTTCTGTCTCTACCATTGGTCAGTGAACCTGAGATTAACCTGGAACATGATGGGAGTTTGTAGACCATGTGAATAAATAAAGGTTCCTCCAAAAATCCAAATGTCTATTGTGCGAACTACAATCATCTGATAACGATTGGGAAACATAAGAATATGGTACACTGACTCATATTAATATGATTATATTTATTACACACTTGTCTTAGTTAAATACGCTGAAGGGAAATTGAGAATGATCATTTGTTTTATAAATTCTACTTTTTACCCATATCTCCATTTTTTCACGCTGGATTTGGTTTATCTGTTGAAACTGAAACTGTTTATGGTGTTTCCTAAATTAATTTGGGATTAATAGATTACATCTGCTGATTTAAAGTAACAGAAAGCCCAGCTGTTTTATTAGTTGCATAGCATAGTCCTTCCTTTCATGGGCTCAGATTAAGATGAAATCATTAAATTAACCTTTTTAGGTCAAGACTTCTGCATAGAAACAGAATAATGACGATCAATGCAAGGGCATTCTAGGGTGAAAATGGATTCCTGTTACATTCTGTTTCATTCTGCTGGAACATCATTTCACATCAGCACTGTAAGTAGTGATATGTAGCACTGTATGTCACTCTTAATTTCAGTGGAATTCAAGAATTCCACTGAAATGTATATTCAAATACAATAACTAGATCTCATCTATAAATTACTGTATATTTAAAGGGCATGTCCACCCCGTAATTTAACTTTTGATATGCGGTAGGGCATGCTGCCCCAGCCCCAACCGCATTAATATAATGTTAGAAAGTCCCCCGATTCTTACTTACCTGCCCTCTCTCCTCCGCCGCAGTGTTCCGGCCCTCTGCTTGCATGGAATTGCAAGCAGGGCGGGACCGGCAGCCGCATCCTGATTGGCTGAGAGGCAGCCAATCACGGTCGCGCGGCGCCAGGAGTTCTAAACACGGAGGAGAGAGAAGGGAAGGTAAGTAAGATTGGGGGACTTTCTAACAATTATATTAATGCGGTTGGGGCTGGGGGAGCATGCCCTACCGCATACCCAAGGTTTAATGTTAGGGGGAGGGAGAGAAAAAGGGGGGGGAGGGAGGGGGGAGGGCTGCACTGAGCATGCCTCAAACCTTGACGAGGTTGAGGAAGTCTCAGGCACAGCATGAGTCACACACTGCTCCTACACAGCAGTTTCCTGGACTTTGGAGGGGCACAGCAGGGGAACTATTTTGAGCAGGAATGTAAGGTAAGTTTTTAAACTAATTGATGTGGCCAGTAAAGGGTTAATGTTAGTTTTGGGGGTGGACATGCCCTTTAACAGGAACTATGACAAAAAAAATATGACAAGAAATCCCCTAAAATGTAAAGCTTATGAAGCTTAAAAAGACAATGAAAAAAAATCCCCAAACCACCAGGTCATTAAATTACATATAGACAGCTACCCAGAGCAGGGTTGTAATAATCATTCTTTTATCTCGCAGAGTACCCAAACACTATAGATTCAGTTGTTATATTAAAGGACCACAATATCCCCCAGACCCACCCCCTCCCGTTAATACTACCCAGGGTGAACTGCTAGGTCCTCGCCCCTAAATTTACCATAATTAGCTGTACATTTTTTGATTCGTTTTAATTTCTTCCCACTTGTAGCAACACCCCCTTTAGGTCTGGGGCCTAACCACTGGACAGATCCCGGACAGGTAGGGCTACAAACTGGTTAGTAATGGAAAATCAACAGAATGTTTTTAGCTAATAAAGCTGCAGTAAACCAAGGATGAGGACCTAGCAGTTTATGTTCTTACCCTGGGTAGCGTATGGTTAGAAGACTCCGGTTATTGAGACTGACATAACTGAACTATTTACAGCTGTTCACAGTATAAATATTCCCTGACTTAAAATCCTTATATAACACTGTAAGTCCACATTATCCTTTATATAATACACAGGAACTATAAATTATATAAACAACCTCAAGAGTTAGGCACCTTCTATATCTCCCTACAGCACTCAATACTTGACAATCCTAAGTTGGTTACACACAGTCAGCCCTGGAAACATCACCCCCACCCCATTCACCTGGGTTTAAACAGCTGATCGTGCTGAACTGGCAGAACTTTTTAAAGAGCTGATCACGCATATCTTTACTGCATACGCAGTATGTTAAACACAGCTGGATCATGGGGACTATGGAAGGTGGTCATGGGCCCTCTTACCTCTTGGAGCCCCCCAGTCGCAGGTCCTGCAGGCCCGGTAGTTACACACGCACACAGTACTGATAAAGGACCAATCAACTAATCTCATTAGGGTAAGCCCTTGATTGCGTGTGTGTATTGGAAAACAACCATGCCCAAGGCTGGCGAACGCTTGCCTTCGGGAACAGTCCTTGCAGATGTGTTTTCTAGTATAGAGAGTCAAATAGACCCGCTGGCCTCCCAATCATTCTCCATTCATCATGGAATCTGTCTGTATATCACCCAGCTTATTTAAAGGGCATGTCCACCCCAAAACTAATTGTATATGTTATTGGCCATGATTCTATCTTTAAAACAAGCCATCCCCCTTCAAAATCCGTACTTATCTTCAAAAGCCAATTTGAAGAAACGTAAGTTTTTCGAACATGCCTTTTGCAGACCAGGAGCAGTACTGCAGTGACGTAACTACCGACCCCGACACCCCCGCTAACCACGAGGGGCCACAGACGGTAGTAGGGCCTGCCACAAGCCCCTAATCTGTGCAGCGATGTGCAGGTTTTAATCAGTTGATCGTGCATATGAATGAAACATAGAGCAATCAGCTGTTTAAAAGACCGGACCCAAACTTCCGGTTCAGTTCCGGAGTTCGGCTCTAGTTTTAAATAGCTGATTGCTCGTATGTTTCATTCATACGCATGATCAACTGATTAAATCTGCACTTCACGGCACAGATCTTGCAGTCTGCAGAGGGAGGAGGGAGTAAGTCATGTAAGTCAGTACGCTGGTTCATTGTAATCAATCAAATCCGTGCCTTCAGCCTCCCTTGACCAATCACAGACACGGCTGACGTCACGAGAAAGCGCAGCGGGAACGAAGGGCTGTACGTAAGGCACAATAGTTTTTTTTAAAAGATAATCCAGCGTTTGGGTCTGGGCAGGGGATAGCTGTCCCAGAGGTCTGAAGGTAAAACTGATCTTCAAATTTAAAATAGTTATCGCCCAACACACAAGTAAGCAGCTCCAATATAAATTCTACAGGGGGTCCCTGATGTGGTGTCCGACTGAGGGCTCTCCTACAGACGTCAACCCCCTCCATTTGGGGGATTACTGTGTACAAACTACTGACATCACATGTCAGTAGTACACAATTCGACAGGTTACCCTCATATTCCTTCAAGATCTGGATAAGATGTCTACTATCCTTGAGGTAAGATTTCATATTTTGTACCAAAGGCTGAAGAAAGGAATCCACAAAGATGGATAGTGGACTCAATATAGATCCCCTAGATGCCACTATAGGACGACCCGGAGGGTGGGTGATAGACTTGTGTATCTTTGGTACACTATATATTACCGGACGTCTGGGATCCTTACACCGGAGGAATCCTGCAGTGTCCTCTGTTATCCAATGTGCTGGGCTTGGTCAATGAGTCCATCAACTTTCTTCTTAAGTATGAGGGTAGGATCACCTGGAAGTTTCCTATAGACCTCAGTATCAGATAATTGGGTGGCTAGTTCGGAGCAATAGTACTTCCGATCCAACACCACCACTGCTCCCCCCTTGTCGGCTGGGCGAATAACTATTTCAGGATCTTCACTGAGAGTTTTTAGAGCTTGTTGCTTCTTGCCTGCACCTAATGTTATTGGTGAATTGTAGTCTAGTCCGTAGGGGTATCAGACTCTATGCTCCATTAGGTTACGCTCTGACGAAGTATTGATCTTGTGATTATCTAGTTGCATCTTTGTATCCCTATATACTTGTATCTTATTTAGTGCCTTTTGATCTTTGTAGCTACTCATTATTCTTGGAGTATCTTCTGTATTATTATGTATCTTTTTATGCTATCTACATGTTTGCTACATTTAAATGTCCACGTATGGGTGACGTTTTAGGGGTGGGGTGGGGGAGGGATAGGGGGAGGGCACTTATCTATTTAAGGAATTATGTTCACAAAATGGAGTATCCTGATGACGGCCGCGTGATACGGCTGAAACGCGTCGAGCTTTTGTATTACTTTGAATTAAAGTTTGTTTTAAAAGTCCAGCGGAGTGCCTCAGCAATCCTTATATACTCATTACACGGAGAGCACCCGGGCAGAAAAAATTAACAGGATAAGCAGGAGTGCGATGTTGTATGAAAATATATATATATATATATCATACCAATTATAAGGAAAAGAGCCACAATCTAAGGAAATCAATATAAGAAAAATAAAATAAACAATCGAAAAACCTCGTCATATGGACAATTTGCCATTCATTTGTATATTGGACAAAGAGGAGAACTAAGAAGAGAATTATGGCTCAGTCTACACCAGAATTTCCAAATGCAGATTTGAGAATAAAAAGGCTTAAAGGAAAACTAAACTTAAAATTTTTAAAACCTAATGTGAAAGCTTTTCTCCCCAGAACACCTTTACAATGTAAGATTCTTCTGTAACTAAGAAGGCTTCCATGTTGTTGCCAGTACAACCCACAACCCATGAAGTCATCAAAGAGCCACGCCCCCTGACCCCAGTATTCAATGCGCAGAGTGTTTTCTATACAGATGTCTACACACCAATATGGAAGTCCCTGAAAAGACTTTGAAAGCTTGTTACCCTGCAATTTATTTACCAGTCAGTGTGAGTTGCTGGTAAATAAACTGCTAGGATTTCCGTACTTTCAAAGACAAGAAATGAATTTGGCTTGAAGAGCCAAATTACTGTTTTTCTATTTCTTCTTCCATTTTTTTCTTTTTCCGTTTTTTTGGACTGAATCTCCTCCCACAGTTTTTGAGCTAGAGACATGAAATTCAGACATGCGGGGCATGTAGGAGAAGTGTGCTATTACCTACCTAAGGATTCCGCGGAAGCGTTACGGCATTATCGGCGAATTTCGGGACATTTTCCCCCATAGACTATAATGGTATCAATTCTCATATGTGGTCATAAACACAAACACTGATACCCCAACCCCCCACACAGATAAAGGTACACCCACCTACTGACCTACCTTTCCATTCCCATGGAAGCCACACTTAAAGGGTAACTATAGTCAAAAAACTAATTTTGATCAATCATCCATAAAAGTTACTTGGTCATACATGCAAAAATGCATACCAGTCTCACACACCTACTGACCTACCCTTTTATTCCTGTGGCTGCCATACTTAAATGGTAACTAAAGTCAAAAGGCTAATTTTGATTTATTTATTTATTTTTTTAAACACCCCCCCCCCGATGTGACGCAGGTAAACACTTACTGACCTACCCCCCCATTACTGTTGCAGCCATACCTAAAGGGTAACTAAAGTTTTTTTAAAAAATGGATCAATAATCAAAAGAGTTTGTTTTTTTAAATTCCAACATGATCCAGGTAAACACACCTACTGAACTACCCTTCCATTTTCATGGCAGACATATTTTTTTTTAGACTAATCATTAAAAAAGGTTGTTTTTTTTAACCCCCAACCTGACACAGGTACACACACCAACTGGCCTACTTATCCATTTCTGTGGCAGCCATACTTAAAGGGTAACTAAAGCCAAAAAAAACCCAAATTTTGATCAATAATCAGAAAAGTTTTTTTTTTTTTTTTAACTTCCACCCTGATCCAGCTACACAAGCCTACTGACCTACCCTTCCATTTTCATGGCAGCCATATTTAAAGGGTAACTACAGTATAGTAAAAAAAAAATTTTTGACTAATCATCAACAAAGTTTGTTGTTTTTAACCCCCAACCTGACCCAGGTACACACAACTACTGACCTACCCTTCCATTCCCATGGCAGCATACTTAAAGGGTAACTATAAGCAAACAACTAATTTTGGCCAATCATCAAAAAAGTTTGTTTTTTTAAAAATGTTGACACATACAACCTATCAGTATTTCTTTATGAACTCCAAGCTTTAGAAGGAGGATTCCTAACTAAAGCAAGAAGTGGAGACCACCAACCACAAAGGTTAGGTCCCCATCATAGGCCATTCCCCCACTAATAAAGGATGCGGTTGTAAAGATAATGAGTTAGATGTGCCAATGTCAAAGTCATTGTATGCTGCTCTGCCTTTTTTCCATCACAGTCAAAAAACACATTTTGACCAATCATCAACCTGACACGAGTATACACCCACTGACCTACCCATTCATTCCTGTGACAGCTATATTTAAAGGGTAAGTAAAAAACAACAATGTCCTCATCATGCCATTATTGAGTTTTAAAATCTGCAGCACAAACACACACATTCCCTTCCAAAATGCGGCCAAAATTCCGCCAAATTCAAAGTTTATGCTTAAACTTTCCCTTTCTAGTTCTTTATGTTTTTTGTAAATGTTCAGGCCTTCCCGGAAAGGAAATTCTGATCTTCTTTTAGAAATAGAATGTCAGAGTCACACAATAATCATTGTCTTTTATTCCTCTTTTGTTTTTTAAAGGAGCTTTCTGATGTAGAAAACACAGATCCTAAAAAGAACATTACAAAGTAAGTGATAGTTGTGTATTTACCCATATGCATGCATAGTAAATATTGTATTATAATTGGTTTTCTGAACTAGTAAACTCCACGATCAGCAACAGATTAGAAATCTATTCAGAAACACTGCCCTGATGTTACGCAGCAAGTTTAATGTATGTTTATATCTGTCCAATGAGATACTTTTACCATGTTTCTATTAACATACTAAAAGCTACTGAAAAGGTATACCCTCCCAACATTAATATGTACTCTTATAGAAACAGGCCTTCTGTATTATTACTTAATATGCCAAATCACTGCTCTTTTTATCACAGCCATAGGTCCAAATATAAAATAAATGGAGGGTCCTAAGCCCCTAAATTAACAGTTACATTTTTTAATGCTTATTATAACAACTACACAAATTGTGCTACCCAATGAATAAATCAATGCAGTACAATATAATAGACAGTAAATGAAGTACAACCTGTCCTGATATATATATAACATTCCTCCTAATATGAAGGGACAAGAAATGAGTTCCACACAGTATTACAAATGATTCTGTTTTTCTTTCCTTCTAGATCAAATATTCAGAAATCAGTGTCTGAAAATGAAGCATTTGGTAGGTACCTTATACTATGTTACCATACAATGTTTATCATGTAGCGTAGATTGGAATGTTCTTGGATAATTTTGGACTCATTAGCTAATAGTTCCATCTTAACTATTGTCCTACTATAGTCAGTATCTTATAAAGTAAGCAGTGGCGTAACTAGGAATTCCCCCTCCAGCAAAACTATGATGGGGCCCCTATCCATGCTTTATCTTCAGTGGTTTTCTGTGAGGAGGATATATCTGTCATAGAGAAAATAAGAAGATGGGTCCCTCTTTGTTCCTGCCCCCCCCCCCCCGGTAGTTATGGCTGCTTTACCATATTTCTTTTCTATTAGTATTGGCTAAAATTCCCCCATCCAATACAGTTGTATTCTTTTATTCTGACGCAATGATTCTCAATAATGAAATAGCTGTAGTACATATAAAGGCAATAGAAAGCAGTGCTAATTTTACTATAGATTTAATTCTGTCTTTAACCTATTCTTTCTATCAATACCATGTGTTTCATTACCAGAATTTATAGATATACCCTTGTATAGTTTAACAGCTTTGTTTCTTTATCGTATAACGTATTGGTTAAATATGGTTCTACCCCAAAGGAAGAACAAATGAAGCTGCACTATTGTTATCTAATTATATTCTATATTAATACAGTATACCTTTTTCAAGCTGAGTGTTCATACACATGGTGACTATTTAACTCATTTAGTGATAGCTTAATTACATTTGCATAATGCGCTGTAGGCAACAAACATAGTTAACTCTTGCGGACTAAATTGTGAAGAACAGCATGTATTGTACAAAACCTCTGTTAAAGTGCATAGGTGACTTTTCAATGTAAAGGGCTCACGTGATAAAGTGATGTGGTGCTTTTCCTATTTCTTTCTTGAAGTGTTATTAAAAGTGACTAAATGACTTAATTTAATAAATCTTAAATATTAAATATTAAATATTAATCATTGGATATCAAATATAAAAACATACATGAAAATGTCCTTCCAGTTTCTACATCTTAGTACCAACAATTCTATAGTGATATCTTTAAATAATCATTATAATAATTTATACTAGTTATCTGTCGTTTAAAAAACATCGGGTAGGAACAGTTTTCGTTCAGTCCCCATGGGCTATTGATATCCAATGATTAATATTTAATATTTAAGATTTATTAAATTAAGTCATTTAGTCACTTAATAAACACTTCAAGAAAGAAATAGGAAAAGCACCACATCACTTTATCACGTGAGCACTTTACATTGAAAAGTCACCTATGCACTTTAACAAGAGGTTTTGTACAATACATGCTGTTCTTCACAATTTAGTCCAGCAAGAGTTAACTATGTTGTTGCCTACAGGCAATTATGCAAATGTAATTAAGCTATCACTAAAATGAGTTAAATAGTCACCATGTGTATGAACACTCAGCTTGAAAAAGGTCAGAAACCACGACCGAAACCTCGCTGTCTGCACTTAATATGTGTAAATAAAAGTTATTTGTTTGAATATGAAAGCAAAGTCCTCATGTGTGCACTGGATACAACCAACTATACTAAGAAGTTCTCATCAGTAGCACCAGGGCAAGTATTACGTGGTTTGTGAGTGCCCAACCATACTATAAATATATATATATAACATATACAAAAGAAGGAACTCCTGCTTCCAAAATTACAAATGCCCGGGTGCTGTTCAATTTAAATACAAGTCGCAGCTTCATAAGAACACATTCACGGGACCTTATCAAATCCAGTACTTTTTTTCACAAAGTTGACGCATTTCCACTCTCACAGGAGCCTTTTATCAGATTACACTTAAAAGTACCCACCCCCTGTCATCACATAGACATGTCACATGTACAATGTACTAATAAAAAAAATTACGTATTAAAAACTTTTCAAATTTCTATGTGTACTCGTGTAGTAATCCCCCGAAAAGGGTATGCATTCTGGGAAGTTTGATTTGTATCTGACAATTTTCTTTTACCCTTGAAGCCTAAGGAATCCTGAGCTGTCCACAGTCTGGAAAAGTTTCTTTGGTCTCACTATTCCTTTATGTCCAAATATCCCAATAAAAAGGCAAAGAATTACCGTAATTCCTATATCTAGATATTTTTAAAAAGGAAATGTTAAAACACAAAGAAAAAAAAACTAAAGAAACTGTAAATAAACAATGGTGTATTAGGTTATTCACTATGGGTAAGAATACCAGTGGAACCACAATGTCGTCCTCTTAGCAACGGGCAGAAATATTGTGTAGAGTTCTACAAAATCCATTTATTAACATTAATAATGAAGACAATCCTGTTTTACCAATTGAGAAACAGAATTGTAGGCCTTTGCCAATCTGCTAATCATTCTATTTATATAAAGAAATATTTATACACATTTCTATGAGCAAAACTAAAATTTATTGCTTTACATTTTAGACAGGAAGTTTTGGACCATTGCACATTCCCACCATTCCAGAAGGACAGAGAATTCCTCTCACCTTCGGAGGCACTGTCACATTGAAGGTAACATTGAGATATACAGGATTAATTATTTTACAAATAGTGCATGTTACACAGATGGACAGGTTATTTTCTGGCACATTTACTAATAATTCTTTCAACCGCTGATGTGAATCCCACGTTATTGTACATCACTCAGTGCAATAGGGCACCACCCACTTTCCATTACACTAATTAAGGCCAGATTGTACAGTGCTAGTGTAATTGGCCCACTGACCACAGCCTGAATAGCTGGATATGCAAATAATCTACCTGTGAGTGGCTAGTCTAGATGGCAAATAAATATTGATTCATCCACTGGTACCAAAAGACTCCCCTGTCCTGCTACTGTAAGTGGATTTAAGAACATTCAACTTTAATTTAAACAATGAAAAGAAAATAGATTTGATCCCCCTAACAAAAACCACATGCACTCCTTGTGGTGTGTTAATGGCAGTCAGTGATTGGCCGTGACGTCACAGTCACGTCCGACACTGACTGCCTTACCCAGAAGTGCAGAGCCGCGGCGGTGAAGCAAGGAGGAGCATGTAAGTATAATAGCTCAGTGTGGGAGCGGATTTACAGCTTTAGAATAAAACGATCTCTAGGTTTTGGGTGGTATTCTACAATATATACATTTTTTAAGAAAGGGTTGGACATTCCCTTTAAGACTTTGTAGGAACATGCACAGTCAGTTGCATTCTTTTGCAGAGTTATAATGCCCCAATTGAAAAGGCAATAATTTAACACACAAACGAATGCAAAATGTATTGCATTGTTTTCACTATTTCCAATATATTTCAGAAATAGTGCAGGCAACCCTCACTAGCCCAATAGTACAGTACATTGGTTAGCATGGGTTTCAGATTCATTTGGGGGGTAGCAAGTTCTATTTTCTTTTTTTAAAAAGCCTATTGGGACAATGTCGGCTTAGTTCCCTTTTAACATCTGTTACCCTATGTTCAAGGACACTTGTGTCCCTTTCCACTAATCCCTGGTCAAGTATTATAAATACAAGTTTGAAACAACTGAACCCATTGAAGACTAGAGCATAGATTTGTCTCTTTACAGATCTCAGTGAAGATAATTTCCCAATGGGAGATAAGACTTTACTTACAAGAAAAAGTGTTGACGAGAACCAGAGCCAGGTAACAATAGTTTGTATCTCGTTTGCATGTCTAAGAATGTTTCACTATGACCTTTATTAAATGCTTAACAGTAATAAACCATTGTCTGTAAATATTACTCTTACGCTTCTCTATGGTCTTCTAGTTTTCATTCTGATCTGCCCTTCTGATCTGCCCTCTTTCGCTCTCAGTCCCACCTACTCTCACTCCTGTCTCCTCTATTACTTCTCTGCCTCAACTTTTAATCACAATTCAGAAGATCCCAACGTTTTTGGCTGCTGAGCAATGCTCTGTACAACAGCCTAATGTAATATACAGGAGTGAGCTGGTTAGTGTACATAGCAGGGATCCTTATTCTGTTTAAAAATAAAAATCCAAGTTATTATCAACTGTCTAGTTCTGTTGTTGCCAGTGCAAGTCTTTCCTTGACTGCTCTAACCAAGGTGTATGTTTTCAATTGGAACTAAGCTGGTAACTTCTGTAGTGAAATAACACAAATTGCAAAGAGTTTGCACACTGAGTTATTTAGTGTTGGTAGAAAAGATAATAAGTATCCTAGTTAAGGATGATATTTACTATCTAGCAGGTAACATTATAGCCTGTCTAAGAGCTCAGTATTAATTCCATGGCTCAATGTAACACCCTAATGTTAAGCTCATTAGTGTTTTCAGTAGAGCTTCTATTTCTGCTACATATGTAGTCAGTCCAAGGTTATACAAAAACCCCAGTTCCTGACTGAACATCCTCATTTTGAAAAAGGGGTAATAGTACAGGTTGGTCTTTCCAGATACTGTTTATGATGATTATACGGGTCTTATGCTGCTGGGTACACACAAGTGATGATTGACAAATCCAGTTGAATTTGATGAGATTTGTTAATTATCGACCATCTGCGTGGTGTGAAAACAGCTGATTGTGTAGCCTACAGACAACACCTGTCTGCCATTCTGAGCAGATTGTATTACTCCAAACCTCCTGCTTTAAAAGGGGCACTATACATATGTAGTAACTGTTATCTGGCCCCTCCCACAGTCACTGAATCTCTTTCCATCCTCTTTAATTGGCAAGCATATATTAGTAAAAGGGAGGGCATATTGGGGGAGGTGCCAGAAAGCTGTCAGTAACTGGACAAATATAGTGCCACTTTGTGCTGATGGTGTTTTTGGTAACGTATATTTATCTAAATGTTCAGTCCCATTACAGAGGGGGGTCAGCAGGGTGAAAATATTTGCAAACTGTAAATCTCGTTATGAGTCTTTATAGGTCTAGGAGGGTATCTGCTCTTGAAGGCCAGAGAGACAGACATTTTAAAGGACAACTCCACCCTCATAAGAAAGAATGTCCTCTTTAAAATATGTTAATATTATATATATCATAGTTTGCCCTGTGAATTCATTACTGTCTGTGAATTCATTACTGTATGCCTGCTATGCTTCTGGATGCCTCATGGAAACTGAGCCATTTAGAAACCTGTACTGAGCCTGTACTGAGCCTGGGCAAGCTCAGAAGAGGCAGACAGGGGATTAACATTCACCATGGCTATCAGTGCAGATACTAGACTACAATGAAATGCATTTCTAGGCCTCTACAATTCAGACCATGGCAGTCAGTAAGCACGTACACATTCCCATTATAACTGTCTGACATTTTATTTGTTTCGTTTTTTTCCTCACATGTAAACAGTGGATTCCCCCTCATATTGAAAGCTCGGAAGGATCTACCAATGACGGGGTGAGAAAAGTCTCATCTTTGTTAAAATGATTATCAAGAAAAGGATGCTAAAAAAGATGGTATATAATACATATGAATAATAATCATTTATGGAAAGATTTATTCTTATTTGTGAATTTAGTTATAATGTAGGAAATGTTTTTGCACTGCCGAATCTCTGCTCACATCTTTATTAACCTCCCTACCCACCCAAACACCCCAGACTCTATATCTAATGATGGTTCTATAGAAGAAAAGGTTTTGTGACACTGTAACTTCTGATGATAGTTAAAGGGACTTCTATTATTCACAGGTAGGTGAGAACGCTTATACTCACCTCACTGTGAATAATAGGACGCTCGGGGGACCTGGAACTTACCTTACCTCCGCTTAACTGCAAGCTGCTCTTTCACTGAAAGCCGCTCTGTCCCGACCGTGTGCCCTATCTTAGGCGCATGCGCGCCAATTCAAAAGATAGGGCGCGCAATCGGGAGAGTACAGCTGTTCAGTGAAGAAGCGGCTTGCGAGTGGAGCGCGGTAAGGTAAGTTCCAGGTCCCCTGAGCGTCCTATTATTCACAGGGAGGTGAGAATAAGCGTTCTCACCTCCCTGTGAATAATAGAAACGAATGGCAAATAGTTATTTTTATGGATTTAGTGTTCCTTTAAATTAAGACAATGGAATTATATCGTATTTAATGAAACATTGTAAAGACGCATCCCTTACTCTTACTACACCATTTAACTCAAGTGCCCTTTTAATGGGAAAGTCAGAACATGACTTTCCTATTAAAGATGGCATTGCACTGAGAAACCACTATCACATTATAACATTTCCAACATAATTGCACCAGGCAGTGATAGCGGCACTTGGTACATTAAAAGTTCCAATGTTGCAGTTTGAAAAGAAAGAAACCAGACTTAAAGGGCGTGTCCACCCGTAAAACAAAAAAGCTGGTCAATTGTCAGTTACCTGCCCCCAACCTCATCTGGTATATGTTGCTCTTTATTAACTGTATTAATAACCAGATATTTAAGGATAATTATTGTCCCCATTTTGGCAGACTAAGCTGGCACCTTCAGTCAATCAAGGCCGTGACAACTGACATCACAGCAAATGATTGACTGATGTTTCCCCTTCTGCCTTCTATGCACATGCTCAAGCTTATAAAATGCTCTTTGAGCAGAGGGAGGATGCCAGAAAGGAATAGAACTTAAAATTACCTGGTTACAAAATGTATGCAATAAACTGGTAAAATAGCAGCTGGGGTTGCAGGCAGACAAATGACAAGTCAACCCAAATGCTATATTAAAATCAGTTTAACACCCTCTGAATCGGTGTATGTGATATGTATTAAGTAATAAGTATTATTTCTTGTCCACTTCTGCCATACATATACATAAAGATATCAATCCCCCCGAATCCATTGCTGAACGTACATGGGTATTATAGGTGTGCTTATACCATATGTATGCATTTGTATGAAGGACTCAACAATCTTCGTTGGTGGTCTGAGTGCTGAGTCGCTTTGCTTGGCCCATGTACACATCAAGGTAAGAATAAACTTCAAAGGTTGTTCCAACATCATACACAGCAGCAGTCCTCTGATTAAAATACCATCTTTATTGTAACATGGTAAAAAACTACGACACACCTGATGCATTACAAGAGCCATCCGCTCCCTTAGTCATAGGCTAACATGTTACAATAAAGATGATATTTTAATCAGTGGACTGCCACAGTGTATGGTGAAGTTTATCCTTACCTTGACGTGCACACATGTACTTACCCACCATCGTTCACTCTGCCACTTCTGTTTTGCCTCTTCTGTTTCTTCCGGGGACGTAAAATCAGTAGAGATGGGACCGGTACCTACGTCTGCGATTGGCTGAAAGACAGCCAATCACGGATGCGGCTGCCTATCTACAGAAGGACCAGAGGAAACAAAAATGTGTAAGTACATTTCTTGCCCGATTTTAATGATTTTAATATAAAGTTTAGGATTGGGAAGGGGGGCCCTACAGTGTGTGCAATTTTTTTTTAAAGCATGATGGCAGCACCGAGGGATCCAGAGGGAGGGAGGGGGAAGAGAGCTCCACAGCGGATGCCACAGTCCTCCAGGAGGACAGGGAAGTGGCAGATACCTTTTTACACACAGAGATACTCCTACTGTTCAGTTTTCTTGATTTTCAGAAGGCCCTGCAGGACAACGATAGGGAGCAGTAGAAAAAGATAAGGATTTTTTAACACTATGCCGTGTAAAATCCAAATTTTAGTTTGGGGGGACATGCCCTTTAAACAACATAGGGGCATACTGATAAATAAAATAGCGATAGTGCATCTTAAATGCCACTGTAAATTACACAGCGGAATTGGTATTTTACATTGTTATCTGTGTATCGCACCACAGTGTTACAATATAGCCCATGGTGCAAAATATAAACACTGTGCTGGTTACTGTAGCCTTCTCCAGTGGCTCCATTATTCTACATACACATTTGTAGTTTTACAGCCATGGTCATGTAATAATAACACGGCAATAAACTATCACACTGTGTAATTAATTTTCAATGCAACTGGTACCAACCCACAGTATCAGTTGTTTAATTGGCCCCAAAAGCGTCTCGTAGAAGAAAAGTCAAGGTGAATAAAGTTGTTTCTAGGGTAAGAGAAAAGACATAACTTCTATTTTGCTATTGACATAGTTTTGCTAATGGTTGGTACTTTTTTTTCTCTGTAGGAATTGGATGATACTAGATCAGAAACAATGGGAACACTAAAGCGACTGCAGAAGTTAGTCCGGTCTAAGAAACCAAGTATAAATGAAGATATAAAAGGTTCCCCCATACTTGGCTGTGAGTATCTTCTATTGTCTTCAGAAAAGGACAATGTTACTCTATGATTGCATTGTCCTCTTCCTTCCAATAGCTTTCCAATAGCGTTTTCATGGGACCCTATTGACGTCTTGAAAATTCAAATGAATTGGAAGTTTTTGAAATTTCAAATAGACATTTTCGTTTTTTAAATGGAATTTTTTTGACTTTTTTAATGACATTTTCAGTGTTTTTTGGTTTTCCCATTTTTGAATTTTCAATGAAAAGTTCAGAGTTTCAAAAAAACCTGTTAGATTCACAGAATTTCAAAACCGACAGTTCCAAATTTATCACTATTCTATATTCCCTGGAGGTAACAAGGATACAGAATTAGTAAACAGGAGGCCATAAACCCACACTATTTACTTTTCCATTTTCTACCTCTGTCTGTTTCATAAACTACTGTATAGCTTCACCTCAGTGGGCTTGTCCGATTAGTTCAACAATATGTAATAATATATATAACTATCAGGGTTATTCAATAAAAGTTCTTATCGTTTAAAACCGTGCTAATTTTGCCCCAACCAATCAGATGTTAGCTTTCAAATGTTAAATAAGATCTGATTGGTTGGAGCAAAATGAACACCATTTTAAACGATAAGAACTTTTATTGAATCTCCCTGTATGTTTTATAAACACAAAAAAAGAAATGTATCCCCTTCTCTGCTCTAGACAACATTAACCAATGTATCCTCTGTGTTCAGTCAAATCCTGTTTCCATTCACTTTTTAACTTGCTAATATTGTTTGAATGGAGTTTTTATGTTGTCCTTGGGCCTTCATTGTGTGCCCGTTTTCTCCCACAATTCCTAATTTGGCATCTTGTCAATATTTGCCTTTATAAGGGTGTAACTGTGAGTGGGTACTTTATATAGCCATATATATCCAGATCAGGTGCACAATGGTGTATCCGACTGAAGTATCACCTTGCACAAGCAATATTAAAAAGATGCAGTCATGGGTAGGATCTATTTTTGACTAATTTCACCAAAGTCATCAAATCAATCATAAATCTTAATCTATGTATGGCTAGACATCCTTGTGTGTATGTGGTGGCGTCTGGCAACATTGCTTAGCAATCTGTCCTTCCAGATGTCTAATTGATGTTGGAAAGCGATGATCATTAATTTAAACAAGAGGGAAAGGTCTGAATCTAGTATTACTCCAATGGAACTTATGTGAGAAGTTGTGGGTATCAGTGTGTTGTTAATAGTTATTGTATTTTAGGTAGAAGAATAGATCCAGAGGGTGGGAAAACAACATGTTCAGTTTTGTGAATGTTCAGTTCAAGGAAGCGGGAGGACACGAAAGCAGATTCTGACCACAGCAAACGTCATTCAAAATTTGTAACCTGTAAAAAATACTTTATTTAACTGTCACTAAACATACACTCATTCAACCATAAAAACAGTTTAAACTAAATACCAGGCATGCTATGGGAGTCTCTGTATCATCCCACTTCTCATAGTATAGTATAGGCTGCTCGGTTACTGCCAAGCAGCAGGTCTGTATGAGGGTGATTAAATCCTGTAGCAACTCACTACAATACACAACCATTTCAACAATGTCCGCCTCTCTGATTTAATTTTAGCACTTTCTTCTGTTTTCTTCTAAGTAGTTTCAATATTCCTTTTTTAACTTTGCTACCTACAAACCTGGATTAGTAAATACCCTGGTTACTGTGCGCTCTTTCTATTAAACCTAAACATTCCAGATGAAAGGCTTATTGTATTGCTAAGGATCTGTAGATATTTCTTTTCATTTTAGTCTCCCAGTCTTCATTCTTCAGCAGACAATTAGGGGCATATTTCTAAAGATTTGTTAACTTTTCATTTTCCAAATTTAGGGGGGATTCCGACTTTCTTTGGGGCTTTTAACCACTCCCTATCAGGCTCTTTGCCTCACCTAAAATGTTTTAATGCCTTTTTAAAGGCCCAGAGTTTGAAGGAGACCTGTTTCTGGTGCCAGTGTTACTTTATTTGTAATTATATGTTTGCAAAACCTTTATGGGGCAATTTACCCATAGGTGCTGGGCAATTATATGCAGTAAAAGTTGTGCTAACCGGTTCGCTACCAGTTAGCATGACTTAAATTCAATTGGATGTCGGATCCACTGTGTCAGATCCACAGGTTAGGTAAAAGACACCCGCACATCTGGTGCTCAAGATTCAATATCGCATTTGCGCTAGTTTTGCCCTTTTGCGATTTACCCATGTGCGCAAAAGAGATATTGAATCGCATTCAGGAGATTTACCCAGAGTGATAGTGGCTCTGGGTAAATCGCCCTGTTAGTCTTGTAAGCAAATCCTATCAAATCACTTCATTTTTCAGCCCTTGTTTGAGTACTATTTTGTATCCAACATAAGACTTAACCATTCTACATTAAGTTTGGAAGCTTTTACCCAAAGACCTTAGAATCATAAATAATGTATAGATCTTTCATATTAATGTATTTCTCTGGGTAAGATATACCATATTACTTACATCAACGGAGACTGACTCCATATTTACAAAAGTTGCAAACTCATTTAATCATAGTCGGAAGTCCACAAACAATAAACCTTTAAAGGAGAATGATAGTGTGTATACATTAAAAAAGAAAAAAAAGAAAAAATGAAAAGTACCTGGTGCAGTGAGGTAGGATTAATAATTCATGCTTACTAACATATTTTCTGCGAGGAGCGCCAGCACAAAGAAAGCTGCTTCAGCCTGGCTTCTTCAGTGCTTCAGCCCTATATTTAATACAGGAAGGGCGAGGACAATAACCTGGCAGATGAAAACTGTACATGCTGTAGTTCCTCAACAAAATAATATTGGGAGGTAGGAATAATCACTCTAACCTCCCTACCCTCCCAACCCCCAGTTGAAGGTTTTTTTGGTTTTTTTTACAGTGTAGTCCTTTCAACACAAACATTTACATTAGTATTTAAATACAAATACATCAAAGATAAAACAATTTGTAAGAAGTATATTTATTTCCGTAATTATCCATAGTTTAGAGATTACAAGCATTTTGCAACCAGCTCAATAAAATGTTTATATATTTTGTTGACAGTTTAGGAAAGTCAAATATCTTTTCTCCTTTCTATTTTATTTTCCTTTCCCATCCCACCAAAAGCTTCTTACCCTGAAAGTCAAGAGGACGATGAGGAGCAAACTTTAACAACGTGTATGAAATTAACGAAACCACAAGACAAGAAAAACTGTAAAGAATATTTTAGAAAAAGGCAAGATATGGAAACATTCGCAGACTTTGGATTATTGGACAGAACTTCCAACACACAGCGGAGCCCCCCGGGAAATGTGCAGATGAATTTAGAAGATGATGTTCTGTTTGCTGACTGGAAACCCTTTCCAGATACTAATCCGGACCCATTAGTCTTTTCCATTAGACAAAATGAATGGAATAAATGTACCTGCTGTAATCACCACACTCAGCTCCCACTCTCTCTCACCGACATGGACCTTCCATATTCCTGGGTAAGGATTTTATATCTTAATATTAGTGAAATTCAGATTGATTTGGACTCCACACAGACACATGGGATTAATTAATTGCTTTTATTTGTATAGAATTAAGTTTATTCATTTATACAACTAGTTTTATATCCAGTAGAAATGTCTTCAATTCTATTGGTTTTATTTCTTTGTTTTTATTTTGTGGTACACTGGCTTTACATTGTTCATAATACAGCTCCCTGGTGCTGTGTTTCTACATAATTTATATGAAATATGTATATAAATATATATATAATGAAAAGATAAGTCGTAACCAACGCTCCACAGGTCTTATTTACAAATAGCAACGTTTCGGCCTTGGTTTAGTGGCCTTTATCAAGCTTGATAAAGGCCACTAAACGCTTAAACACATACAAAATCATACAAAATTGCCCCTCCCCCCCACACTAATGTACTGCATTTGCTTTTTTTTTTTTTTTTTTTAATCAGATGTTACCTTAACCAATCAGATGTTACCTTAACCAACCAGACGCAGGGAAAGTTGGAGTACCGTGTTAGCCAGTCAGAATGTTTACAGAGTAACCCTTTTAAAATAAAAAATAACAAAAAGTGGTATAATGGTGATACCGTTATTGGCTAACTAAGATAGCCATGGCAAGCTTTCAGAGCCTTCTAGTTCCTTTTTCAAGCTGAATACAATGAAGCTGTGGTGCTCTCTGATATATATACAACATTCAGATCATAGATCAAATAACCAGAAAAAAGGAATATCAGGGTGAAAGGTGTTAACAAAGTCATATAAAGGGGTCTGCAAGGGACAAACAGATAAGGTACAAGATACTGTGGATCAAAGTGGCTGATATAAATAGTGGTAAGTTACTGAAGTGTGAAGTAAAAGGAATTCCATGTAATTAACTGTCCCATTGTCTCTACAGATGTTTGTATTGCTGGCTCGATGCCGGCAGTTCTAATCTATATAGTTTGCCATAAATCCCAGGCCCAGGTTCAGTCCCTTCTCCAGAGAGTTGAAAGTTTGTATTCCCATACCTTCCTTTCATTCTCTGTTTTAAAGTTCCCCTTAAGGACCAAGATTCTTAGATCATTTATGGAGTGGTGAGGGCTGTTAAAATGGTTCCCTACTGGTGTGTCCAGATTTCTATTTGTTATAGTAAAGCAGTGGTGTGTATTCCTCTTTCTCAGGCTTTGGCCAGTCTCTCCTATATACAGCCCTCCTGTAGGGCATCTAGTGCACTGTATTAAGTACACCAGGTTGGATAAGGAGCAGTTGTATTGGCCATGGATGTTGTATTCCTCTAATGTTCCTGGAATCTGTATTTTGACTGAATTGCAGATATGTGAGCAGGTTTTGCATTGTTTTTTTGCCACAGGGAAAGGTTCCATTTTTGTTGGGTTGAATCAAGGTGCTTCTTGTTATTAGTCTTTTTAGATTTGGGGGCTGTCTGAATGCCAGATTACTGTCTATTTAAAGGGCAACTAATGCCTCAAAACAATACATTATCAGGAGGATGGTAAAAAAAAGAAAGACTGCCTTCATATTCTGTATTGTTTTTAGGCTTTAGTTGCCCTTTAAATGGACAGCAGACTTCCCATACAGTAGTCCCATACAGTAATAACCAAATCCAGTATGGCTATTACTGTATAGGACTACCGTATTGAAATTCTGCTGTCCATTTAAAGGGCAACTAAAGCCCCAAAACAATACAGAATCAGAAGGCAGCAGTGGTCATAATTTCAACCCTCGCCTTATACTCGAGTCAATCAGGTTTTTCTAATTTTTCACGTAAAAAAAAAAACCTTCCTCTTATTTTTGTTCAAAGTTGGCCCAGACGTTAGGTCAATCCATGGTGATCTCTTGTTCACACCGAACAGAAAATCTGCTCCTCTTATATACTATTATAATTATCTAATTGTTTCTGCCAGAAAAACAATCCTCCACAATGTAATCCATAATGTATTGTTTTCTATACATCCCCAGTTTAATACAATGACCTGATTCCATTCTGACTGTAGCCAGACAAACAGGGATTAAAAAGGGACAAACAGAGGTGCGTCTAAAAGAAAATGTTAATAGCAAACAGGACAGTCAGATTACCATGCTAAACAGTTTTAATCTCTAGGCATACTGACTGCATGTTACTGGCAGGACCTTATATACTAACCTGGTCGTGTGCGCCACGGGGTTTGCTAGATTCTATACAATATATAGAGAGTCTAAATTCAAAATGGTGCTTTTGTTGACCCTTTGCTTATTTCTGTAATATTTAACCTGCATTGAAAGGGTCTATAGAATGTAATATTTTCTTACTTTCTAGAGACTTAGAAAGTGATTACCCCACTTTTTGTCTCCACTACCTCCTTGCTCATGGGTCGTCAAAAACCTCCTAAAGACCATAGGGCTGGTCCAGTAAATGGTGAAAACCTTTGCCTTTTAATCTGCAGCATTAATCTGCAAACTATTAACCTCCATTAACCAATAAAATGTTATCTAACTGCAGTAATGCTGTAAAAAGTCAACACCTGACTACAAATTAATAGCACATGCAAACTATTGAACCTCTTAGTGCATCAGCCCCTATGTTATGTTCAAACATCACCTGAAACCAGGTTTAGGAAACATGACAGATGTTACCAAACAACAGCAATGCTAGTTATGTGATGACCAAGTGATTGGATGAATAATGTATTATCTGGCTGTTTTACTATGTTTGTTTCCAGAAACGTTTGTATCTTTTCATTGGTTGCTTGCTATTGGTGACTGTTTAGGCGTCAAATTCAAATCTGGCTCAGTCTTACTAGTCCTGGCTATTCTCCTCTTCTGTTTTTTGATTGGTTTACTGTGCCTTTTTAAGCTTACTGTTTGCAGTCCATCTTTGCCTGTTAAAGCTTGTTTTTCTCCTTTATTGCTTGCCGTCTGTCCTGTCTTGTCTTCTAAACTTTGGCTTCCGACCCTGACTTCCATTTGCTTGTCCTGTTCTCCAGTTGCAGTTCAGTCTTTTTGATTAACCTGGCCTCAGCACTAATACCTTTTTACTCTAAGTCCTGGGGGCAACCTTACTCAGGTAGGTGCCTCTTGGAAAACGGGGATTTGAAGCCAGTGGTGAAGATTAGGGTATCTGTGCTGAAGGGATAATCGGGGATCCTGAAGGGGTACAGTTCGTTCATACTAATAAAACAATAGGCACACGATGAACTTAAATTACTGTTCCCAGATGTTTTTTTTTAGTTAACATAATAACTTTCCAGCCAGATGTTTTATTATGTAAAATGGCTTAAAGTTTTTTTTTTTTTTTCCATAGATATCTCTAGTTAGGCATTTCCACCTCCCATCTGGTCATTATAGTTAACTAGCCCAAACATTGGTTTGAGAGAATTACTGTACATGAACTGTCCTGGAACTGGAAAAGAAATGTATTGAGATACCAGCAAAAATCATTTATACACACACACACACGATTAATTAGCAATCTGTGTGTCAGGGTCACTGATGTCTGACAATTATAGATTATTTCATTTTTTCGGCTTTAGGAGAAAGGGGGGAGGGGGAGCAGATAGACATTGAGGTTAACTCTAACTTGATTAGAACAGCAAAGAAAAACATCTACCCATTTAATACGCAAGTAGTTTGACCAAGGAAACTGCACACTGGATATGGGAAAACCCACTGACTTAAAATGTTGCTCTGTGAATTTTCTTAAACAGGAAAAGTATTTGTTGCAACAGATTTACTGGTAAGAAGTGGTGAGGATCAGCTTGTCACATCCTGTTAAAGGAAGAAGCTCTAGTCATTTGTGTTCATTATAATTATTATTTCCAATACGAGTCGGTTTGAGCACCGAGCCCTGCGATGCTCCAAAGAAAACCATCAAATGTTTCAGAAAAAGAAAAATCCCCAAAGCCAAAGGTAGGAATATAAAATAAGAGAAATACAATGGTATATTTCATTCACACTATTGTATAATCCCAGTAGACAACAAAAAGTTTGGTTTATTTTTATTTATGAAAGCTTTATTTTACTTTACTTATTTTACAAACGCTATCTGAGGATGTTTTCTGGCTAGATTGATAGTTGTCTAGTAGATACTTGGGGTACATTGTACAATTGTAAATTGATTGTGGTCTAGTAGATATTGGGGGTACATTGTACAATTGTATATTGATTGTGGTCTAGTAGATATTGGGGGTACATTGTACAATTGTATATTGATTGTGGTCTAGTAGATATTGGGGGTACATTTTACAATTGTAAATTGATTGTGGTCTAGTAGACACTGGGGGTACATTGTACAATTGTATATTGATTGTGATCTAGTAGATACTGGGGGTACATTGTACAATTGTAAATTGATTGTGGTCTAGTAGATATTGGGGGTACATTGTACAATTGTAAATTGATTGTGATCTAGTAGATATTGGGGGTACATTGTACAATTGTAAATTGATTGTGATCTAGTAGATACTTGGGGTACATTGGACAATTGTAAATTGATTGTGATCCAGTAGATATTGGGGGTACATTGTACAATTGTAAACTGATTGTGATCTAGTAGATATTGGGGGTACATTGTACAATTGTAAATTGATTGTAGTAGATACTGGAGTTACATTATACAGTTGTATTTTGATTGTGGTCTTGTAGATACTGAAGGTACATTGTACAATTGTATATTGATTGTGGTCTAGTGGATACTGGGGGTACATTATACAATTGTATTTTGATTGTGGTCTAGTGGATACTGGGGGTACAATGTACAATTGTATGTTGAATGTGGTCTAGTAGATACTTGGGGGTACATTATACAATTGTATTTTGATTGTGGTCTAGTAGATACTGGAGGTACATTATACAATTGTATTTTGATTGTGGTCTAGTAGATACTGGGGGTACATTATACAATTGTATTTTGATTGTGGTCTAGTAGATACTGGATTTTCCAATTAGGTTTCTTCACATGATAATGGACAAAGACAGGAGTTATTTTGTAACATTATATTTTGTTCTCAATATAAAAATAACATCAGAACATCAGAACTGATCACCAACTTAAAGGTTTGTACACACATACGACTGTGCTATGAGCCACAACCCCCGACCGCGATGCATTCGTGTGACAAACTGCCGTTCAATCGCATGAATGGTCATGGTTGGGGGTTGTGGCTCGGTGCACACATCGTACGTGTGTATGAACCGTAAGGTGCAACATTTGCCCAAGCTTTTAATTTACCTTAACCAATCAGATGTTACCTTAACCAACCAGATGTTACTGTAACCAATCAGATGTTTCCATGTTTATACCAATCAATGTTTCTCTTAACCAACCGATGACGAACAATATGTACTTAAATAGTTACCTTAACCAACCAGACGCAGGAAAGTTGGAGTACCGTGTTAGCCAGTCAGAATGTTTACAGAGTAACCCTTTTAAAATAAAAAAACAAAAAGTGGTATAATGGTGATCCGTTATTGGCTAACTAAGATAGCCATGGCAAGCTTTCAGAGCCTTCTAGTTCCTTTTTCAGAGTGAATACAATGAAGCTGTGGTGCTCTCTTGATATAATACACATTCAGATCATAGATCAAATAACCAGAAAAAAGGAATATCAGGGTGAAGGTGTTAACAAGATTCAATAGGGGGGTCTCAAGGACAAACAGATAAGGTAACAGATCTGTGGATCAAAGTGGCTGATATAAATAGTGGTAAGTTACTGAAGTGTGAAGTAAAGGAATTCCATGTAATTAACTGTCCCATTGTCTCTACAGATGTTTGTATTGCTGGCTCATGCCGGCAGTTCTAATCTATATAGTTGTGCCATAAATCCCAGGCCCAGGTTCAGCTCCTTCTCCAAGAGTTGAAGTTTGTATTCCCATACCTTCCTTTCATTCTCTGTTTTAAGTTCCCCTTAGGACCAGATTCTTAGATCATTTATGGAGTGGTGAGGGCTGTTAAAATGGTTCCCTACTGGTGTTCCAGATTTCTTTTGTTATAGTAAAGCAGTGGTGTGTATTCCTCTTTCTCAGCTTTGGCCAGTCTCTCCTATATACAGCCCTCCTGTAGGGCATCTAGTGCACTGTATTAAGTACACCCAGGTTGGATAAGGAGCAGTTGTATTGGCCATGGATGTTGTATTCCTCTAATGTTCCTGGAATCTGTATTTTGACTGAATTGCAGATATGTGAGCAGTTTTGCATTGTTTTTTTGCCACAGGGAAAGGTTCCATTTTTGTTGGGTTGAATCAAGTGCTTCTTGTTATTAGTCTTTTAGATTTGGGGGCTGTCTGAATGCCAGATTACTGTCTATTTAGGGCAACTAATGCCTCAAAACAATACATTATCAGGAGGATGGTAAAAAAAAGAAAGACTGCCTTCATATTCTGTATTGTTTTTAGCTTTAGTTGCCCTTTAAATGGACAGCAGATATTCCCATACAGTAGTCCCATACAGTAATAACCAAATCCAGTATGGCTATTACTGTATAGGACTACCGTATTGAAATTCTGCTGTCCATTTAAAGGGCAACTAAAGCCCAAAAACAAACAGAATCAGAAGGCAGCAGTGGTCATAATTTCACCCTCGCCTATATACTCGAGTCAATCAGGTTTTTCTAATTTTTCACGTAAAAAAAAAAACCTTCCTCTTATTTTTGTTCAAAGTTGGCCCAGACGTTAGGTCAATCCATGGTGATCTCTTGTTCACACCGAACAGAAATCTGCTCCTCTTATATACTATTATAATTATCTAATTGTTTCTGCCAGAAACAATCCTCCACAATGTAATCCATAATGTATGTTTTTCTATACATCCCAGTTTAATACAATGACCTGATTCCATTCTGACTGTAGCCAGACAAACAGGGATTAAAAAGGGACAAACAGAGGTGCGTCTAAAAGAAAATGTTAATAGCAAACAGGACAGTCAGATTACCATGCTAAACAGTTTTAAATCTCTAGGCATACTGACTGCATGTTACTGGCAGGACCTTATATACTAACCTGGTCGTGTGCGCCACGGGGTTTTGCTAGATTCTATACATATATAGAGAGTCTAAATTCAAAATGGTGCTTTTGTTGACCCTTTGCTTATTTCTGTAATATTTAACCTGCATTGAAAGGTCTATAGAATGTAATATTTTCTTACTTTCTAGAGACTTAAAGTGATTACCCCACTTTTTGTCTCCACTACCTCCTTGCTCATGGGTCGTCAAAAACCTCCTAAAGACCATAGGGCTGGTCCAGTAATGGTGAAAACCTTTGCCTTTTAATCTGCAGCATTAATCTGCAAACTATTACCCTCCATTAACCAATAAAATGTTATCTAACTGCAGTAATGCTGTAAAAAGTCAACACCTGACTACAAATTAATAGCACATGCAAACTATTGAACCTCTTAGTGCATCAGCCCCTATGTTATGTTCAAACATCACCTGAAACCAGTTTAGGAAACATGACAGATGTTACCAACAACAGCAATGCTAGTTATGTGATGACAAGTGATTGGATGAATAATGTATTATCTGGCTGTTTTACTATGTTTTGTTTCCAGAAACGTTTGTATCTTTTCATTGGTTGCTTGCTATTGGTGACTGTTTAGGCGTCAAATCTCAAATCTGGCTCAGTCTTACTATTCCTGGCTATTCTCCTCTTCTGTTTTTTGATTGTTTTACTGTGCCTTTTTAAGCTTACTGTTTGCAGTCCATCTTTGCCTGTTAAAGCTTGTTTTTCTCCTTTATTGCTTGCCGTCTGTCCTGTCTTGTCTTCTAAACTTTGGCTTCCGACCCTGACTTCCATTTGCTTGTCCTGTTCCCAGTTGCAGTTCATCTTTTTGATTACCCTGGCCTCAGCACTAATACCTTTTTACTCTAAGTCCTGGGGGCAACCTTACTCGTAGGTGCCTCTTGGAAAACGGGGATTTGAAGCCAGTGGTGAAGATTAGGGTATCTGTGCTGAAGGGATAATCGGGGATCCTGAAGGGGACAGTTCGTTCATACTAATAAAACAATAGGCACACGATGAACTAAATTACTGTTCCCAGATGTTTTTTTTTAGTTAACATAATATTTTCCAGCCAGATGTTTTATTATGTAAATGGCTTAAAGTTTTTTTTTTTTTTTTCCATAATATCTCTAGTTAGGCATTTCCACCTCCCATCTGGTCATTTGTTAACTGCCCAAACATTGGTTTGAGAGATTACTGTACATGAACTGTCCTGGAACTGAAAAGAAATGTATTGAGATACCAGCAAAAATCATTTATACCCACACCACTTACATTAGCAATCTGTGTGTCGGGTCACTGATTGTCTGACATTATAGATTATTTCATTTTTTCGGCTTGGTAGAGAAAGGGGGGAGGGGAGCAGATAGACATTGAGGTTAACTCTAACTTGATTAGAACAGCAAAGAAAAACATCTACCCATTTAATACGCAAGTAGTTTGACCAGGAACTGCACACTGGTATGGGAAAACCCACTGACTTAAAATGTTTGCCTGTGAATTTTCTTAAACAGAAAAGTATTTGTTGCAACAGTTTACTGGTAAGAAGTGGTGGAGGATCAGCTTGTCACATCCTGTTAAAGGAAGAAGCTCTAGTCATTTGTGTTCATTATAATTATTATTTCCAATACGAGTCGGTTTGAGCACCGAGCCCTGCGATGCTCCAAAGAAAACCATCAAATGTTTCAGAAAAAGAAAAATCCCCAAACCAAAGGTAGGAATATAAAATAAGAGAAATCAATGGTATATTTCATTCACACTATTGTATAATCCCAGTAGACAACAAAAGTTTGGTTTTATTTTTATTTATGAAAGCTTTATTTTTACTTTACTTATTTTACAAACGCTATCTAGGATTTTTTCTGGCTAGATTGATAGTTGTCTAGTAGATACTTGGGGTACATTGTACAATTGTAATTGATTGTGGTCTAGTAGATATTGGGGGTCATATTGTACAATTGTATATGATTGTTTGTCTCAGTATGATATTGGGGTGTACATTGTACAATTGTATATTGATTGTGGTCTAGTGATATTGGGGGTACATTGTACAATTGTAATTGATTGTGGTCTAGTAGATATTGGGGGTACATTGTACAATTGTATATTGATTGTGTGTCTAGTAGATATTGGGGGTACATTTTACTTGTAAATTGTATTGTGGTCTAGTATACTGGGGTACTTGTACAATTGTTATATTGATTGTGATCTGAGATTGGGGGTATTGTCAATTGTAATTGATTGTGTCTAGAGATATTGGGGGTACTTGTACAATTGTAAATTGATTTGATCTAGTAATATTGGGGTACATTGTACAATTGTAAATTGATTGTGATCTAGTAGATATTGGGGTACATTGGTACAATTGTAATTGATTGTGATCTAGTAGATATTGGGGTACATTGTCAATTGTAAATTTGATTGTGATCTAGTAGATATTGGGGGTACATTGTACAATTGTAAATTGATTGTGATCTAGTAGATATTGGGGGTACATTGTACAATTGTAAATTGATTGTGATCTAGTAGATATTGGGGGTACATTGTCAATTGTAAATTGATTGTGATCTAGTAATATTGGGGGGTACTTGTACAATTGTAATTGATTGTGATCTAGTAGATATTGGGGTACATTGTACAATTGTAAATTGATTGTGATCTAGTAGTATGGGGTAACATTGTAACATTGTAAATTGATTGATCTAGTAGATATTGGGGGTACATTTACATTAATTGATTGTGATGCTAGTAGATATTGGGGTACATTGTACAATTGTAAATTGATTGTGTCTAGTAGATATTGGGGGTACATTGTAACAATTGTAAATTGATTGTGGTCTAGTAGATATTGTGGGGGTACATTTACAATTGTAAATTGATTGTGAGTCTAGTAGATACTGGGGGGTATATTTTCAATTGTATATTGATTGTGGTCTAGTATCTATGAGGGGTCATTATACAATGTATTATTGATTGTGGTCTAGAAGATACTGGGGTGGGGATTATGATGATGGTTATACTATGGGTGGAGTCACATTGTACAATTGTATATTGATTGTGGTCTAGTGGTACTGGGGTACATTAACTATTGTATTTTGATTGTGGTCTAGTAGATACTGGAGTTACTTTATCAGTTGTATTTTGATTGTGGTCTAGTATGAACTTGAGGTACATTGTCAATTTATATTGATTGTGGTCTAGTAAGTACTGGTGGGTGGGACATTATACTATTGTATTTGATTGTGGTCTAGTAGATACTGAGTTTAACATTGTATACAGTTGTATTTTATTTGTGTCTTGAGGTCAAGAATGTTTACAGAGTAAACCCTTTTAAAATAAAAAATAACAAAAAGTGGTATAATGGTGATACCGTTATTGGCTAACTAAGATAGCCATGCAAGCTTTCAGAGCCTTCTAGTTCCTTTTTCAAGCTGAATACAATGAAGCTGTGGTGCTCTCGATATATATACAACATTCAGATCATAGATCAAATAACCAGAAAAAAGGAATATCAGGGTGAGTAAGTGTTAACAAAGTCATATAAAGGGTCTGCAAGGGACAACAGATAAGGTACAAGATACTGTGGATCAAAGTGGCTGATATAAATAGTGGTAGTTACTGAAGTGTGAGTAAAAGGAATTCCATGTAATTAACTGTCCCATGCTCTACAGATGTTTGTATTGCTGGCTCGATGCCGGCAGTTCTAATCTATATAGTTTGCCATAAATCCCAGGCCCAGGTTCAGTCCCTTCTCCAGAGAGTTGAAAGTTTGTATTCCCATACCTTCCTTTCATTCTCTGTTTTAAGTTCCCCTTAAGGACCAGATTCTTAGATCATTTATGGAGTGGTGAGGGCTGTTAAAATGGTTCCCTACTGGTGTGTCCAGATTTCTATTTGTTATAGTAAAGCAGTGGTGTGTATTCCTCTTTCTCAGGCTTTGGCCAGTCTCTCCTATATACAGCCCTCCTGTAGGGCATCTAGTGCACTGTATTAAGTACACCAGGTTGGATAAGGAGCAGTTGTATTGGCCATGGATGTTGTATTCCTCTAATGTTCCTGGAATCTGTATTTGACTGAATTGCAGACGTGAGCAGGTTTTGCATTGTTTTTTTGCCACAGGGAAAGGTTCCATTTTTGTTGGGTTGAATCAAGGTGCTTCTTGTTATTAGTCTTTTAGATTTGGGGGCTGTCTGAATGCCAGATTACTGTCTATTTAAAGGGCAACTAATGCCTCAAACAATACATTATCAGGAGGATGGTAAAAAAAAGAAAGACTGCCTTCATATTCTGTATTGTTTTTAGGCTTTAGTTGCCCTTTAAATGGACAGCAGAATTCCCATACAGTAGTCCCATACAGTAATAACCAAATCCAGTATGGCTATTACTGTATAGGACTACCGTATTGAAATCTGCTGTCCATTTAAAGGGCAAATAAAGCCCAAAACAATACAGAATCAGAAGGCGCAGTGGTCATAATTTCAACCCTCGCCTTATACTCGAGTAATCAGGTTTTTCTAATTTTTCACGTAAAAAAAAAAACCTTCCTCTTATTTTTGTTCAAAGTTGGCCCAGACGTTAGGTCAATCCATGGTGATCTCTTGTTCACACCGAACAGAAAATCTGCTCCTCTTATATACTATTATAATTATCTAATTGTTTCTGCCAGAAAAACAATCCTCCACAATGTAATCCATAATGTATTGTTTTCTATACATCCCCAGTTTAATACAATGACCTGATTCCATTCTGACTGTAGCCAGAAAACAGGGATTAAAAAGGGACAAACAGAGGTGCGTCTAAAAGAAAATGTTAATAGCAAACAGGACAGTCAGATTACCATGCTAAACAGTTTTAATCTCTAGGCATACTGACTGCATGTTACTGGCAGGACCTTAATACTACCTGCGTGGTGCGCCACGGGGTTTGCTAGATTCTATACAATATATAGAGGTCTAAATTCAAAATGGTGCTTTTGTTTGACCCTTTGCTTATTTCTGTAATATTTACCTGCATTGAAAGGGTCTATAGAATGTAATATTTTCTTACTTTCTAGAGACTTAGAAAGTGATTACCCCACTTTTTGTCTCCACTACCTCCTTGCTCATGGGTCGTCAAAAACCTCCTAAAGACCATAGGGCTGGTCCAGTAATGGTGAAAACCTTTGCCTTTTAATCTGCAGCATTAATCTGCAAACTATTAACCTCCATTAACCAATAAATGTTATCTAACTGCAGTAATGCTGTAAAAAGTCAACACCTGACTACAAATTAATAGCACATGCAAACTATTGAACCTCTTAGTGCATCAGCCCCTATGTTATGTTCAAACATCACCTGAAACCAGGTTTAGGAAACATGACAGATGTTACCAAACAACAGCAATGCTAGTTATGTGATGACCAAGTGATTGGATGAATAATGTATTATCTGGCTGTTTTACTATGTTTGTTTCCAGAAACGTTTGTATCTTTTCATTGGTTGCTTGCTATTGGTGACTGTTTAGGCGTCAAATTCAAATCTGGCTCAGTCTTACTAGTCCTGGCTATTCTCCTCTTCTGTTTTTTGATTGGTTTACTGTGCCTTTAAGCTTACTGTTTGCAGTCCATCTTTGCCTGTTAAAGCTTGTTTTTCTCCTTTATTGCTTGCCGTCTGTCCTGTCTTGTCTTCTAAACTTTGGCTTCCGACCCTGACTTCCATTTGCTTGTCCTGTTCTCCAGTTGCAGTTCAGTCTTTTTGATTAACCTGGCCTCAGCACTAATACCTTTTTACTCTAAGTCCTGGGGGCAACCTTACTCAGGTAGGTGCCTCTTGGAAAACGGGGATTTGAAGCCAGTGGTGAAGATTAGGGTATCTGTGCTGAAGGGATAATCGGGGATCCTGAAGGGGTACAGTTCGTTCATACTAATAAAACAATAGGCACACGATGAACTTAAATTACTGTTCCCAGATGTTTTTTTTTAGTTAACATAATAACTTTCCAGCCAGATGTTTTATTATGTAAATGGCTTAAAGTTTTTTTTTTTTTTCCATAGATATCTCTAGTTAGGCATTTCCACCTCCCATCTGGTCATTAGTTAACTAGCCCAAACATTGGTTTGAGAGAATTACTGTACATGAACTGTCCTGGAACTGGAAAGAAATGTATTGAGATACCAGCAAAAATCATTTATACACACACACCACACGATTAATTAGCAATCTGTGTGTCAGGGTCACTGATGTCTGACAATTATAGATATTTCATTTTTTTCGGCTTTAGGAGAAGGGGGGAGGGGGAGCAGATAGACATTGAGGTTAACTCTAACTTGATTAGAACAGCAAAGAAAAACATCTACCCATTTAATACGCAAGTAGTTTGACCAAGGAAACTGCACACTGGATATGGAAAACCCACGACTTAAATGTTGCTCTGTGAATTTTCTTAAACAGGAAAAGTATTTGTTGCAACAGATTACTGGTAAGAAGTGGTGAGGATCAGCTTGTCACATCCTGTTAAGGAAGAAGCTCTAGTCATTTGTGTTCATTATAATTATTATTTCCAATACGAGTCGGTTTGAGCACCGAGCCCTGCGATGCTCCAAAGAAAACCATCAAATGTTTCAGAAAAGAAAAATCCCCAAAGCCAAAGGGAATATAAAATAAGAGAAATACAATGGTATATTTCATTCACACTATTGTATAATCCCAGTAGACAACAAAAGTTTGGTTTATTTTTATTTATGAAAGCTTTATTTTACTTTACTTTTTTACAAACGCTATCTGAGGATGTTTTCTGGCTAGATTGATAGTTGTCTAGTAGATACTTGGGGTACATTGTACAATTGTAAATTGATTGTGGTCTAGTAGATATTGGGGGTACATTGTACAATTGTATATTGATTGTGGTCTAGTAGATATTGGGGGTACATTGTACAATTGTATATTGATTGTGGTCTAGTAGATATTGGGGGTACATTGTAAATTGTAAATTGATTGTGGTTCTAAGATATTGGGGGTACATTGTACAATTGAATTGATTGTGGTCTAGTAGATATTGGGGGTACATTTTACAATTGTAAATTGATTGTGGTCTAGTAGATACTGGGGGTACATTGTACAATTGTAATTGTGAGTCTATAGTAGATATTGGGGGTACATTGTACAATTATATGATTGTGATCTAGTAGATAGGGGGTACATTGTACAATTGTAAATTGATTGTGGTCTAGTAGATATTGGGGGTACATTGTACAATTGTAAATTGATTGTGATCTAGTAGATATTGGGGGTACATTGTACAATTGTAAATTGATTGTGATCTAGTAGATACTTGGGGTACATTGGACAATTGTAAATTGATTGTGATCTAGTAGATATTGGGGGTACATTGTACAATTGTAAACTGATTGTGATCTAGTAGATATTGGGGGTACATTGTACAATTGTAAATTGATTGTGATCTAGAGATATTGGGGGTACATTGTACAATTGTAAATTGATTGTGATCTAGTAGATATTGGGGGTACATTGTACAATTGTAAATTGATTGTGATCTAGTAGATATTGGGGGTACATGTACAATTGTAAATTGATTGTGGTCTAGTAGATATTGGGGGTACATTGTACAATTGTAAATTGATTGTGATCTAGTAGATATTGGGGGTACATTGTACAATTGTAAATTGATTGTAGTCTAGTAGATATTGGGGGTACATTGTACAATTGTATATTGATTGTGGTCTAGTAGATAATAGGGTGCATTATACAATTAATATTGATTGTGGTCTAGAAGATACTTGGAGTACATTGTACAATTGTATATTGATTGTGATCTAGTAGATACTGGGGGTACATTATACTATTGTATTTTGATTGTGGTCTAGTAGATACTGGAGTTACATTATACAGTTGTATTTTGATTGTGGTCTAGTAGATACTGAAGGTACATTGTACAATTTTATATTGATTGTGGTCTAGTAAATACTTGGGGGTACATTATATCATGTATTTTGATTGTTGTCGTAGATACTGGAGTTACATTATACAGTTGATTTTGATTGTGGTCTTGTAGATACTGAAGGTACATTGTACAATTGTATATTGATTGTGGTCTAGTGGATACTGGGGGTACATTATACAATTGTATTTTGATTGTGGTCTAGTGGATACTGGGGGTACAATGTACAATTGTATGTTGAATGTGGTCTAGTAGATACTTGGGGGTACATTATACAATTGTATTTTGATTGTGGTCTAGAGATACTGGAGGGTACATTTACAATTGTATTTTGATTTGGTCTAGTAGATACTGGGGGGACATTATACAATTGTATTTTGATTGTGGTCTAGTAGATATGGAGTACTGTTGTACAATTGTATATTGAATGTGGTCTAGTAGATACTGGAGGTACATTGTACAATGATATTGAATGTGGTCTATGAGATACTGGGGGTACATTGTACAATTGTATATTGATGTGGTCTAGTAGATACTGGGGGGTACATTATACAATTGTATTTTGATTGTGGTCTAGTAGAATACTGGAGGTACAATGTACCTCCAATATCTACTAGATATTGGATTGTGGTCTAGATACCAGAGTGTATTTTACAATTGTATATTGATGTGGTCTACCAGATACTGGGGTACATTATACAATTGTATATTGGTTGTGGTCTAGTAGATACTGGAGGTACATTATACAATTATATATAGATTGTGGCCTAGTAGATAATGGAGGTATATTGTACAATTGTATATTGATAGTGGTCTAGTAAATACTGGAGGTACATTATACAATGGTATATTCATTGTGGTCTAGTTAGATACTGGGGGTACATTGTACAATTGTATATTGAATGTGTGTGTAGTAGAGACTGAAGGTACATCCATATACAACTGTATATGATTGTGGTCTAGTAGATACTGGGGGTACATTATACAATTGTATATTGATTGTGGTCTAGTAGAACTGGGGGTCATTGTACATTGTATATTGAATGTGTCTAGTAGAGACTGAAGGTACATCCATCATACAATGTATATTGATTGTGGTCTAGTAGATACTGGGGGTACATTATACAATTGTATATTGATCATGGTCTAGTAGATACTGGGGGTACATTGTACAATTGTATATTGAATGTGGTCTAGTAGATACTGGGGGGTACATTGTACAATTGTATATTGAATGTGGTCTAGTGATACTGGGGGTACATTGTACAATTGTATATTGAATGTAGTCTAGTAGATACTGGGGGTACATTGTACAATTGTATATTGATTAGGTCTAGTAGATACTGGAGGTACATTGTACAATTGTATGATTATGGTCTAGTAGATATGGAGGTACATTGTACAATTGTATATTGATATGGTCTAGTAGATACTGGGAGGTACATGTTACAATTGTAAATTGATTATGGTCTAGTAGATACTGGAGGTACATTATACAATGTATATTGATCATGGTCTAGTAGATACGGGGTACATGTACAATTGTATATTGAATGTGGTCTAGTAGATACTGGGGGTACATTGTACAATTGTATATTGAATGTGGTCTAGTAGATACTGGGGTACATTGTACAATTGTATATTGATTGTGGTCTAGTAGATACTGGGGGTACATGTACAATTGTATATTGATTTGGTCTAGTAGATACTGGAGGTACATTGTACAATTGATATTGATTGATGGTCTAGTAGTAACTGGGGGTACATAATACAATTTTATATTGATTGTGGTCTAGTAGATACTGGAGGTACATTACAATTGTATATTGATTGTGGGTCAGTAGATAATGGGGGTAAATAACAATTATATTGATTGTGGGTTAGTAGATACTGGGGGTACATAATACAATTGTATATTGATTGTGGTCTAGTAGATACTGGGTGGTACAGAATACAATTTTATATTGATTGTGGTCTAGTAGATACTGGGGGTACATTATACAATTGTATATTGATTGTGGTCTAGTAGATACTGGGGGTACATAATACAATTTTATATTGATTATGGTCTAGTAGATACTGAAGGTACATAATACAATTTTATATTGATTGTGGTCTAGTAGATACTGGAGGTACATAATACAATTTTATATTGATTGTGGTCTAGTTGATACTGAGGGTACGTTATACAATTGTATATTGATTGTGGTCTATTAGATACTGGAACTTTATTGTAAAATGTATTCTGGCCATACAAGACCCAAATGTTGAATCAATAATTCAGTAAAACTGTCAGGCCAGGTATTGTTTTCTTACCTTTCAATCCTTGTGAAGGTTCTCATGGTATATATGTGGTATTCAGTTAGATCAACTTGACCTGAAGTTTAGTTCTTAAAGATGGTTTGCTAGTCACCCGACTGGCTTTCTCAATTCAGAAACTGAGAATTCTGAATTGAGAAAGCCGGTCGGATAACTAACAATAAGGTGTTCAAGAACTGGATAAAGCTTTGCGACCAACTTTACACATGTAACATTAGTTGCAAAGTAAAGTAGGATACTTCTTCTTTGAATCCCATCATCAATAAGAGATCTTATTTGAACATCAAATCCATGTTTATTAAAATAACCACTAGAGATGTACTGTGGGTTCTAATAGAACCCAGTTTCTAATCAAACCCGAGGGTTTTGAAGTCCTGATAAAACTTTCAGAACTCCCGGAATTTACAAAACCCGAATTTACAGAGTTTTGATTTTTATCGAAAATTCGATAATTATCGAAATCAAAATTAGATGATAATCGAAATCGAAAGATGATTATCAAAAGTAAATGATTATCGAAAGTAGATAATTATCGAAAATCAAGTTAGACGATTTTCGAAACTCGAACTTTCCGAAAATTTGGAAAATTCGAAAACGAAACGAAACTCAACAATTTTCGAACATCTCTAATAACCACAACCAAATGGATAAAGGGCATGAAAATCCAGCAAAACACTGAATATGAATCATTGGGCCATATTCAATAACCTGCAGTAACTTCCGATACTGTGGGTTATTGTAAAAGTATGATCGCAGCCATACATATAGGTTCGAACAATACCTTGCGGTAGTAGACTACAATAATTGTACGTCCGCCATTGTACATTTACGATTGCAGTAAAGGCATGGTATTGCAGAATATCTATACAGTGCCATTATAAATATGGCCCATTGTATCTGTTAATGGTGTCTTATTCTGTATTTCGCATTAATATTTTAAAAAACTTTTTAGAAAAGGCTGATTAATAATATAAGGGAACAGTTATTTATAAGGAGGAATCAGGAATAGTAAAATCGCAAAAAAATGTTCAAACTGAACAGAGCAATATTTAGCTCTTGTATACTTCATTTAGATTAAAGTGTTGTCCATTTAAATGTAATCTCTCACACTCCCCGCCCCTGAAGTGCTGACCTACATTTTATTGCATAGCTTGCCATTCAGACCCTTTTATTCAATTTCAACAGTAATACAATCAAAAAGGCTGATTTCATATAATACCAATAGATACATCAGACAACATGATATTTAATCCTGTGAATTACCTTTAGTCTATTGATTTATTTAGTTCTGGGTATGAAATGTTATTACTGATAATAGATGTTTTAGCTCTAGAGTTTTTGCCACTCTAAACATTTATTAAAGCTGGTTACACACACTACAGACCTTTAAAGGGCACGTCCACCCCCCCCAACTAAAATTTGCCCCACTACTTGCCCAACTGTGTAGTGTTTCTCTTCTTCTCCATATGGTTGTCCTGCAGGGCCTAATGAAAGCTCCTCTTAGAGGACTCAGCAGAGCTCGCTCTCCACCCCACCCCACCCTCCTTCCAGATCCCTTTTACCACAGCCTCGCGTCTGGGGCTAAATATGTAAATGGTTACATTAAGGGTACCCCCCACCCTATGTTTAAATTGCAAAAATCGACCCCAAAAGATACTTACCCCCCTTGTCCCCCCTCAGCCAATCATAGACACATCTGCTAGTTCGGCCCCTTATGCTGTTCCGTGCGGAAGAACAGAATTAGAGGCTGTGACTACCACACACAGGAAGGAAGGAAAGCTGGTAAGTATCATTTGGGGCAGTGGCGTAACTACCAACCCCGCCACCCCCATGGTAGTAGGGCCCGCAACAAGCCCAAATCCCTGCAGTATTCACCCTTTTTAAAGAACTGATCACACATATGAAGAAAACATACGCGTGATCAGCTCTTTTAAACCGGCCCCGAACTTCCGGAACTGAACCATACGTTTTCTTCATACGTGTGATCAGTTCTTTAAAAAGGGTAAATACTGCAGGGACCTGCGTGGAGGAAGGAAGGAGTCAGGGGCCCCCAAATTCATGGGCGGGGCCCGAGCCCCTTCAGGTACGTCCCTGGGCCATTTTTGCAATTTAAACCGAGTGAAGTTAAGGTTATGGGCAATTCCCTACATTATTTTATAAAAATGTTTGGGGGGTGGAGAGACGATTCTGTCACTCCAAAGATGGGCAACCAGAAGCCCTCCAGATGTCAAAAAACTGCAACTCCCAATATTCCCTTGCTGCTGTTGAAAAATGCTTGCAGAGAGATGCTGGAAGTTGTAGTTTTAAAACATGTGGAGGGTTCAACTGCTCTAGATTCTTCTGCTTCAACTAGAATTAAATTGCAAATTCCTATTCGTACACACGTGTGCTTGAAGGTGCCGACCTGTGACACACGATGTGTACGAACAAGTGTTTCAGCTGATAATCGGCCCGGGGATGGGCACATTATCGGCCAAAACGGACGCTAGTTTGGAGATCCACCTGGTGGATTGGGCAATGATCTCAGAAGGAACGTTCATTTTGACCAATAAAGTGCCCATACACGGGCCAAATATTGCCCGAAACATTTAGTTAAGACATTGACTTATAATCTGCTCAATTTTCTTTGAAATTCTTCCTTGCCCAGCAATCTTAACAAGACCCCTTTTCCAGATCCTTTTAATTATTCCCCCTTTTCCATATTTTGCCCAATTTCAGAATCATGATTTCTGGGAATTTTAGTTTCTCTATAATCTGGAGAAATGGAGTTTGGACAACCTTATACGTTTGGCACCAGTCTTATGCTCCATATACAATTTCCTTGAAAAGTTTACTATTTATTATCAATAAAAATAAACCCATGGTGTATCTTTTTGTAGAAACCTATTGAACTGTCTGTGGGCGAACCTTTTACTGATTGGCTATCCCCAACCCTATAGTTACTTGTTTATCCCATTGCCTGTTCAGCTCACCAGACAAAGACAGCTGCTCGTGTAAAGCGGGTTTTCCTCTTAGATTCAGATAACTCAGCGCTGAATGTGGATAAAATAATCTTTGCATTATTAAAATAACTACAAGTATGTTTATCCCATCAGACATGTACGTTTTTAATTACGTAGGGTATTTTAATTCTACTTGAAGATCTGCTTATTTGTGATCCATGTATTCTTTTAATGGTTACCATGATTAGTGCATACTCTGAATTTATAGCTTTCATCTAAAATAACACATAGAATGTGTAGCAATGTGAAGCAATATTACTAACTGCCCTTGAGCCCCTGGTGGATTGTAATGCAGGGTGAATAAAGGCATCCATCCATCTAGTCCAACCTTTATTCCCTACTCATTTACAGAGAAAGGCAGGTAAAATAAACCCTGCTAAAATGGGGAGGGGGATTCTTCCCGACTCCAAATGGATCAACAAGATTATTGGTGAGATTGAATATCGGGTAGTTGCGTAACTTACATTAGCCCGACCCTGCAATACAATACCTGGCGTAAACGAGATTACATAACGGGATCGGGCTAAGGTAAATAACGCGACTTTAAATCATGCTACGAGGTAGCGTAAAAATTTACGAACCGGCTTTTGGATTGCTAGCACAGTGCTATTTCCAAAAACATTTGATGTGCTCTAAAATCCATCTAAAACCCACGTTAACCCGCAATTCCTTCAGGTTAACGTGGGTTTTAGACGGATTTGGGCCACATTGAATCTCCCCCTAAGTGTATTAATACTAGTAATTTTCAATCAATTTTAGAAACCTATCTACCCCCTTTTTAATGTTATTTACTGAACTTGCCAAGACACATTATGGATATAGTTCTCTGCTACGGTGAATGAAACTTTATTTCTTATTTCTAAAAAAAGTCACAGCGCTTCCCAGACTTAGTGTGAAATAGATGTAAAGGAGTTTAAATGCGGGATGTGTGATGTAACATGTTCTTAAATGTTTACAGCGGTTATGTTCCATACAACGTATTCTCTGTTAAATTGTATAAGGAAAAGTAACTAAGGAGTATGGCGATGTTATAAAATTATAATAAGACAGTACTAAGTATTACTATTACAGCAAAATATATTTAAAATGGGTGCACACATGTTGATAAAAGGGAAATCCTGATAGGTTTCATTGACTGTGTGTGGTCAATAAAAAATGCAGATCTCACGGCCAATGAACTACAGCCATCAGACATGAGCCAAAATTTCAGTTTGCTCCTATGCTTTTGCCACCTGAATGAACTCCCTATACAGAGAATAGATAGAGCGTTGGGAATGTGTGTGGCCAGTTTTATAGCTTCAAATGGAATCTACCGGCCATTAGCTAGAAACCTGTACAGCGTGTACCCAGTTTTACAGCTGAACCCAACCTCAAATCCCAGGTGTGATGTAACAGCCTCTATATACCAACTACCAGATAAAATACAGACTGGGAAAAGCTAAATATACAGTTAAAAGCCTCTCTTTCTATGGACGTGACCTGCTGAACCGGGAGAGAAACATTGCCCATCGTGGAGCACGTTTCTGGCAATGCAATAAACCTGTCATTATTTTTAAAAAAATCCTTCAGAAACCCAACAAAAAGAAAGCGCGGAGATTGCCAAATGATATTATCTGCTGCCGCTGTTGGACTCTAAAAACATAAAGCATTAGAAAAAATGGAACTTTCTGTCAGTTTTATTATGTCTCCAAAGGTTCCCCTTGAAAGACAAGAGTGACCTTGATATGCTGAGCTGGAATTAATGGCAGAGCTTGGCTGGAAGGAGGTTTGTAGAGACAAGTCTGCGCTAAGGGCTGTGTTCTGTTCTGATCATTAACTGGATGAATCAAAGTGATACATGAAACAAGTTAATCTACAATTGGCCTTTTTGCTTAGCTCGGGAAGCTCTGTAATAGAGCTGAAGTTTCAGATCCTAAAACAAAGAAAGCAGCGAAAAAATATTACATCAAACCTTTAATCCCAAAACATTCCGCCAGTCTTTTGTCTCAGTGGCTTGGAGCTATGACTGGGGGTTGACGGTTTGCTGACACATTAGAAGCAGTGATCCTATGTATGGAATAGCCATGATAGACAGAGTGGCCAATCTGCCAATTTTAATAACAGACTCTCACTTTTATCATTGGATTTTAACTCTCTTTATAATTCTCTAAGACCAACTCTGAACTGTCAAAGTTAGTCAGCCTGCTGGCATTAAAAAATGGCCCCACAAGAAGCATTATGAAAGAACACAAGCTCTTATTTAGTATAGTATACCACTGGTATTCCAATGGGTTAATATGACTATCATTTATTAAAACAGATATGTGTACCGAGCTTCTACCTCAAGCAAATATAAAATTCTAGCCAGTAAGCATAACATATAACATATGGCACTTCCAAATCAGTGTGACAAGTAAGAAACATTCCACATCTGGTGACAGCATGAGAGGCCAGACAGTACAATTGGATTCCTAAGAACATAATTTTCTTAAACAACAAACATAATTGGATCTATATTAACTTCAGTAACTCAGAAGGGCTCTGGGCAATAGATTCTGGAGTCCAATGAGAACATTTGATTTTTTTGTTTTTTGTTCATTACTTTTTATTGAATATATAATACTGTACCACAGGCAAGCATTTCTGCAGAATTCATAACATTCAGTAGAACAATAGCTCTAAGTTAGATCAGGTCCATCACATAGTTGCATATACATTTGATTTTAAACGCGTTTTCCTTCCTTTACAGCGCACAAGCAGTTTTGGAGCCTTCGAGCGATTTAGAAAACCTTCAGTTTCCAAGCCAGAAGGTTTAAACCAGGTGAGTGTTCATAGTGATTAATTGTCATTGTTCTAACTACTACTTACTACTAGTAGTAACTACTAACTGTACATTCTTTAGCAAAGTCTGAAGTTTCTTGCAGATATTACAGCTGTACATTTTGCATACGGTATACACGTTTATTTCTGTTGGATTCAGTAAGATTGACTGGAAGTTAATTCTTGAAGATGTTTCGCTAGTCATCCGACTGGCTTACTCAGTTCAGAATAACTTGTACAAGAATCTTTTGGCAATACAGTAAATATCCAGCAAGGAGCCAGGGACAAGGTTCTGATTGTATTGTAGCTAAAAGGTGTCACTAAACTGCAAAAAATGTGTCAGAAAGCATTATATGTGTGAGACAATATATTTCACATACACACACTGTCACACACAGCTCTATTCATGCTTAAATTATTTATTTTGACATAAATAATTCTTTCACATCTTGTTTATACTAGCCTTCTTCTTTGTCCAAGATATTGGTGGATTTAGTGGTGGTCTTGCAGCAGAACTGGCAGCTCGAATGGTTACATGGTTACGATGGGTGGGGGAATAACTAGAGAAAACCTGGGACAAACTAAGGGTGTGTGTGTGTGGAAACTAGAGTTTCGGCATATATTAATGTAAAGGCCTAGCAAGATCCAAGTTAAGGGAGTGTCTCTCTCACACAATTCTTCCTCATGACTTGTTGGGTGGATATAGTGTGAATATTTATTCCCTTTAACAGAATCCCAACTCTTTATTGTTTTACAGACAGCCGAGACAGAAAGTTTATGTGGAGGAGCAGCTGTAGAAAATGACAAGGCACCACACAATGCTGGAAGCCTGACCAGGAAGATGAAAGCTATATCTCTGACAATGAGGAGGAAGATGGGAAAGAAATATACCAAGGCCCTGTCTGAAGAGCTGGTAATACATTAGGCTGATTATTAATGGGCTAAAATAATGTTTCTTTGTATTATCAATATAAACATGATTGTCCCATTCAATGTAAATACTACTTGATTCTAAGATGAAAGTACATGTTAACCAGTGAACCAAAAATGGACACAATATGTATTGGACACTAATACTAATATATAATCACCTACATTACAGAATCTTTGTTAAAAATGTCAATGTTTTAGTGCCCTAGCCAGCTCCTTCATCAGGACCGTATTCCAGTACTGTGCCTAATAGAGTGCTGTGCTGGACTGAAAACCCATCTTTCACTGCACTCTCTTTTCTGACAACAACTAAGGCGTCTTTAGTATTTATTAAATGCTGTAGATAACTAGCAGGATGGAGTCTGGGAAACAGACAAGATCCTCTAACTTTGTGGTTTTAACCTCTTCTAGTTTCGTTTTTTAAATAGTTTTATAGTTTTAGCCCAGTAAGTTCCCTTTTTCGGTGTACCATAAGCTAAATTAGTTAAAGGGGAAGCTTGGCCCAAATACATATGTGCTTGAGGAAAAAAAAGCAGTATTTTCCTGTTCCAGTGAATATCTTGTCTGTTCATAAACCAAGATTGTCCCAGTTTCTCAGTAGAGATCTGAGCATGTTTGTCTTATCAAACAGCCAATCAGTAGAAATTATTGTTAGGAACATTATTTTCCCCTGAACTGCCCCTTTAAAAAGGTTTTGATGGATTTTTCTTCCCACCGTTTGCAAACCACCACCATTTGCATTAATTTATGAATAAAAACATAAAAAATTTTTAAAAAGTCATTTTCTATGTAGTATATTGGATGTTAAAAATATAGCAGTTTCTTCAGGATCTCTGATCGGGATTTGTGCCAGTGAAGTCAAAAAGAGATTTTCAAAACCATGTGTCACAACTATCAATTACAATGATATTTAATGATAAAAAATAAGTTTTTCTCAGTTTAAACAAGATCTCCCCTTTATCCTGATAGATCCTTCTTGTATAAGACACACTAAGCAGGTCTCTCCCACTGGATAGGGAAAGAGCAATAACGTGAACCTATGTTACAGGGAGATGTAAAAAGATTCTTATTGTTAAAAATGTTGCTAATCTTACCCCAACCAATCAGATGTTATTTGCCATATGAAAGCTAACATCTGATTGGTTGGGGCAAAATTAGCACCATTTTTATCGATAAGAACCTTTATTACATCTCCCTGTTGAATGATTTGTAAATGCCGAACCTTCTATTGGTATCACTTCAAAATTACAAGAACCACATAATAAGGAGTTTGCTTCAATTCGTCTTTCTATTTGACAAAAATTACTTTTATGTGCGTAATATTCAGCTATAAAATATACTCATAAACACTATCAGGCCTTTTTTATGAAAGTTCTTATTGTTAAAAATAGTGCTAATTTTGCCCCAACCAATCAGATGTTGTTGTTATTGCATAGGCCTATATATTTAATAACTGTTTTTTCCCCAGCATGATGAAGAGTATAATCCTCACAAAGACAGTGACCCTGAAGTTGGATTCCCCACAGAGAAAGTTTCTCTAAGAACTAGTGAATCCGTGGAAAGTCTTTACAGCCTTAATAGTGGGCAAAGTTCATCTAGTAAGTGTTTCTATAAAGCCTTTCATTCACTGACATTATGGATGTTACTCAGAAATGAATGAACACAATATAATAGGTTAGAAATGGCTTTTTTATGTGAACTTAGTCGACACATTTCACCTCTTTGTACTTATGAAGGATAATAATAATAAATGAACTTAGTACGTGTGAGGTTGCTGTGCTATTAAACTAGAAAGTCCAAGATATATTATGTTACTGACACATGTACAGATAAAGAAGGAGCACACTGGGAAAAGATAGATACAGGAGGATATCTCACAGAGTTACAAAATACACATTCAGGGTTATTCAATAAAAGTTCTTATCATGGTGCTAATTTTGCCCCGACCAATTAGATGTTGGGTTTCAAATGTTAAATAAGATCTGATTGGTTGGGGCAATATTTGCACCATTTTAATAAAAAAAAAAAAAAAAAGATAAGAACTTTTATTGAATCTCCCTAATTGTGTATTGTGTATCAATAGTCTCAATCCAGGTCCAAACAGGTGTAGATCATTACTTCCTTAGCATGATTGGAATCATGTAAGTAGTACATAGGCAGTAAGGTATTGGGATTTTAGATGCTGCCTCGCACAGTTAAAGGTTATGTATATTCTGAAAAAATGTTTTTGCCTCATCTAAATCTATAATTTAATACATGTAAGTAGTAATTACTCTGAGGTGTGTGTGTTGCTGCATGCCTTCAGTCCAGTGATTTTTTTTTTGTTGCTTATGTTTAGAATCCATCCTCCCTCTCTTAACTGACCCCTCTCTAACTTTCCTCTAATGTGACTTTTTTTTAAACTGAGCATGCTCAGTAATTACTATCATCTAGAGGGAATTAATCAAACTGTAACATTTGTAATGTATAAAGAAGGTGTCACACGGACACTGAAACGTCACGTATTATATTAAAAATACTTTGATTTATAAGTCTGGTGTGCGCTATGAACTCATGTTCTCATTGGAATTCCTCAACAGTCACCCTTCCAGTTAGTTACACCCTTCCAGAAAAATCGAATACTTTCATACAACAGAAAAGTTTATTATAATAAGGTACTTGATTGACAGACAGCTAAAGCATTGTATGCTTCAGATAAGATATCTAAAGAAATTGGCGGCAGATCAACAAAAAAATGAGACAGTGGAATTTGGGGAGAATTAAAGTTTCCAGTAATGGGCAAATTAAAAAAAACTTTTTTTCCCCCCAGTGTACTGTACATATCCGTTAATACCCCTATCATATTATATTATATTGTATAGTATATCATTGTCCTGATGAAGGCAAACTATGTGTCGTTGAAACGTTGAAAATAAATTCACATATGACTACCCCTATTATATAAAATATAATGTTGCTATTATTACTGCAAAAAATATTCCAACACTACGCATCATGTATACCAATGAGCTTTATACTTGTTTCAGGTGGTGTAACCAGCTGTTCTGACGGAACCAATAACAGAGATAGTTTTAGACTAGATGAAGATATCGCTTACACTGGACCTTTCTGTGGTAGAGCCAGAGTTCACACTGACTTCACTCCAAGCCCTTATGACACAGATTCAATTAAAATCAAGGTGAGACAAAACATTTCCCATCTGTCACCAGCAAAGTTGGAATACCAGACATTCAAACTTATTATGCTTTATGTTTACGAGAAAGGTTATAAAAAATGCAAATACTATATTCGGTTTGGTTAAAATATTCATTGTTACACAGCTACATTATATACATTATATATATATTTATCCCCTGTATATGTATGTGTGTACTATGTCGCTATTACCCTCTAAATAACCATCAGTAAATGTATATAAAGTATAGCACTGACTTATATTAGGTACAAGACAAAATATACAAAATACATAAACTTACTTACAGAGCTGAGATTCCTTTTTCAAAATGGTAGGTTAAACCACAACCCTGGGTCTGCTCCATGTGAATACTGAAAGGAAGTAGTGTCAGTATAACATCCAATGATGTGGCAGTCTTAGCCAATCCAAAAAAAGTTTCTGTCTGCTACACAGGACGTGATGCGTATTGTAATGGGCATATACACAAAGGCTCCTTATATACCACCTCCAGCCTGCAGGCGGTGTCAGTGAGTAATAAGAGACAAGACATCCCTGCTCTCTAAGGAGGAGAGAAAGTGAAAGTAGATTGTGGTGTGTGCTTTGGAGAGATATTGACTGCAACACAAGATCCTGTGTATAAGATCCTGTTACCACCTGTTGGGAGGACATAAATTGGACAGACAATTTATCTTATTGGATACAAAGTCTGAGGCAACAGATAAATGTACACCAACATACAAGGACACACAATATACAGGCCTATTCAATATTCAAAGTGCTGCACCATAGACAGGGACACCCCTGATTACTGCACATTATGTGGGGAACTTGTTTATGTGCACTGCCTGCTTTGTGCCAGACCACCAGAGCATGTGTGCCATGCTACCCATAATCCTTCGATTAAGAAGCGATCTGGTACAAATTGGTGGCAGCGGTGCTGGTAATACCATTTATTCTTCCTGTTTTCTCTGTATGTTTGTTCTCTGTATTAAGCTATGGAGGCTGTACTTAATTATTGATTAAATATTCCTGTCCTTGTACCTGCATGAATTCCCCAATTAGACTCAGTAGCTCTACCAGGCCCAATTGCCAAACCTATTTTTAAACCTGATCCATTTGATGGGTAACTAGGGAGTGGACTGATAGGCTAGAACAATTTGAATTGGCAGCCACTATTAATGGTTGGGATGAAGGTGCTCGCTTGTAAGTCCTTAGCATTTTGCTTAGTGTTAAAGCCAGGCAGGTATACCAAGGATTTACTGTAATACTGAAATAAAAAGCAGTTATCAGTTATTAAAAATTGCTCTGAAGCAAATTTTTTCTCTCAATTAGATCTGTATAAAAGAGTATATAAAGGATAAATCGATTTCTTTAGGTACACTGGGAATGAGAAATGTTTGTTTATATGTTAATTATTAGGGCAATGCTATTATAATTACATGACACTGTGAGGTACCTTCTGTTATAATATATGAGGTACCATCACCACTTGCCATAATAATAATTATTAAACTAGCATGTTTAGTTTCAACCACACAGTGTACAGGTCTACTCTCAGACCTGTGTAAAGATTCTATATCTACTATATCCATACATAGCATAACATACACACACACATAATTTCCATTGTGCACCAACGAGCACACTTTTGCTAGTATATATATATATATATATATATATAATAAGAGTATACGACCTGATAGCACTCCACACACATGAGACACATGCCCGGGTGTCTTTCCATAGTCCACAAAATAATCCTTAACAGGTGAAAGCACTCAACGGGTCTTCTTAATTACATCAACCACTTTTTATTCACAAATCAAAAGTCAACGCGTTTCCGCCCCAGTAGGGCCGTCGTCCTGATATATATATATATACACCGTATATACTTGAGTATAAGCCGGCCCGAGTATAAGCCAAGCTACTAAAGCATGCTGGGAGTTGTAGTTTCCAAACATCTGTATGGGAATTCTGCTGTCTATTTAAAGGGCAACTTAAGCCTCAAAACAATACAGAATCAGAAGGCAATCCCCGTCCAGCAGCCGAGAAAGTGGACCATACACGCAATCAGACACATCGAGTCAGGGTCGGCACCTGTGATCGCACATGTGTATGAACCTTTAGCTTAGGGTCTCCATGTTATCACTGTATATCACATCACATTGTCTGTTCTATGTGGGACTGTTTTCATTTTTAAGTTATGGTAATTCTATGTAAGATAAGAGAATGTCTGTATTGAAATTACCTTTCAGTAAAGACAACCAGTAAACTACCCCTCTTGAGATCCTTATCCTAAAGTATAGCCCTTTATTACCAAATGGTGATCGGATAATTGTGATAAACCTTCAGTTTTTGCATATATTGCGAGGACATAAATTGGACAGACAATTTACCTTATTGGATACAAACTCTGAGGCAACAGATAAATGTTCACCAACTTACAAGGACACACAATATACAGGCCTATTCAATATTCAAAGTGCTGCACCATAGACAGGGACACCCCTGATTACTGCACATTATGTGGGGAACTTGTTTATGTGCACTGCCTGCTTTGTGCCAGACCACCAGAGTAACCCACTGTGTGCCATGCTACCCATAATCCTTCGATTAAGAAGCGATCTGGTACAAATTGGTGGCAGCGGTGCTGGTAATACCATTTATTCTTCCTGTTTTCTCTGTATGTTTGTTCTCTGTATTAAGCTATGGAGGCTGCTACTGATAGTATTGATTTAAATATTCCTGTCCTTGTACCTGCAGATGAAATTCCCCAATTAGACTCAGTAGCTCTACCAGGCCCAATTGCCAAACCTATTTTTAAACCTGATCCATTTGATGGGGTAACTAGGGAGTGGACTGATAGGCTAGAACAATTTGAATTGGCAGCCACTATTAATGGTTGGGATGAAGGTGCTCGCTTGCAAGTCCTTAGCCTTTTGCTTGGTAAAGCCAGGCAGTATACCAAGGATTACTGTATACTGAATAAAAAGCAGTTATCAGTTATTAAAAATTGCTCTGAAGCAAATTTTTTCTCATCATAGATCTGTATAAAAGAGTATATAAAGGAAAATCGATTTCTTTAGGTACACTGGGAATGAGAAATGTTTGTTTATATGTTAATTATTAGGGCAATGCTATTATAATTACATGACACTGTGAGGTACCTTCTGTTATAATATATGAGGTACCATCACCACTTGCCATAATAATAATTATTAAACTAGCATGTTTAGTTTCAACCACACAGTGTACAGGTCTACTCTCAGACCTGTGTAAAGATTCTATATCTACTATATCCATACATAGCATAACATCACACACACATAATTTCCATTGTGCACCAACGAGCACACTTTTGCTAGTTATAATTATATATATATATATATATATAATATATATATATATATATTATATAATATATAATAAGAGTATACGACCTGATAGCACTCCACACACATGAGACACATGCCCGGGTGTCTTTCCATAGTCCACAAAATAATCCTTGGCAGGTGAAAGCACTCAACGGGTCTTCTTAATTTCATCAACCACTTTTTATTCACAAATCATGAGTCAACGCGTTTCCGCCCCAGTAGGGCCGTCGTCAGGACTAAACTGACAATATCAGTTTAGTCCTGACGACGGCCCTACGGGGCGGAAACGCGTTGACTCATGATTTGTGAATAAAAAGTGGTTGATGAAATTAAGAAGACCCGTTGAGTGCTTTCACCTGCTAAGGATTATATATATATATATATATATATATATATATATATATATATATATATATATATATTTCTACAGAATATACACAATACAATTCAGTGGGGGGGAGTAGAATTTGTCTTGTAAAGTAAATGGTAGAACATATTTTCCTTACAGTATATGAAGTTCAGAACAGTATATGAAGTTCAGATAAGTAAAACCTAAAATAAATATTTCCCACATGTTATGGCCCAGACATGGCTAATTAATTAGAGATGATGCATCTCTAAGAAATTCCTAAACAGAGTTTAACCTCTGTGTTAAGCTTCTACTCAGTTCTAACCCATCTTCCTAACAAAACCATGGCCAAGTTCAATGTGCTTTTTTCAGGAAGTAAGCGAGGGGCTGCCTTTTAATTGACTTGTTGGCTTCCTTTTGTGGGTTAATTGATATTTGGTTAAACTATTTAAAGTTTTACATTTATAAGGGTTTCCCTTTGTTTTCACCCACAGCAGGCTATACATATTAAGGTAGCCATACATGCACTAATATTTTTTCAAAAAATCTCCATTATTTGCCAGAGATTTTCCGTAGATTGCAGCTTGAAAACTATGGAAGGTCTGGTTCTGGTAGATGGGGTCGATGAAAAATGTTCACCTTTTTTTTTTTGATAGACTAATCGATATCGACATTCTGTTCATTGAAAACAGGAAAAAATTCTCAATAATGCAATCAATTTGATGCCATGTATGGGGGCTTTAGACATAATCGTTCTGTTTGCATATTGCACGAATACCTTGAATAAACAACCTGGCTTCTTCATGCATCAGGGAGAGTCAATGACAATCCAAGGATCAATGCAATGTCAGCATGTTAACCAGATTAAACAGGTCACGGTACAGAAGAGGAACAGGAGAGGTCAGTGTCAGGGCTCCAGTAATAAGGAAGGTCAGAAATAAAAATAATATGGGTGCAAGGACAGGCTAGCAAAGACAAACGCACCATAGCTTAGTTCTAAATAACATTTATACTTCCAATGTATTGATTTTCTAGGCCTTTCTATTAGGTTAAATGGAAAACAAGAACTGGATTAGCAATGCAAGCCAGACCAAACACTGAGAGCCTGTAATCTGCCTGATGCAAATTGATTTATTTATAAGATGACAATGAATTGGATTGTCGCTAGTTCGTAACCCCGTCAATATAATTTACCTCTGACATGAATGCCTTTTAACATATTTTTCAGAAAGGAGATATTATAGACATAATCTATAAAACACCAATGGGAATCTGGACAGGCATGTTGAATAATAAAGTGGGCAACTTTAAATTTATTTACGTCGACATAATCAATGAAGTGGAGACAGCCCCTCGAAGGATAAAAGCGAGAAGGAAAAGTAAAAGACCAAGACCCACAACGTTACAGGAACTTCTAGAGAGGCTGAATTTACAGGTAAGGAGCTCAGTCTAAATAGTACCATGGTGTCCGACCTCAATTTGCTTTATTGTGTTGTGTTTATAAAGCATTGCGATGTTAGAAACAATAGGGTATTTATCAAGGATCAAAACATTGAACAAAACAGCCTCGCCTTTGTTAAGGTAAATAGGGTTCCATGCTAGTTAATGATATTCACCTTGTACCTATTCAAAAGGCAGACTATTTACATACGGAAATCCATCAACAATGCACCTGTTTCTGTTATAGGATTATACATCAACCTTGTTGCTTAATGGATATGAAACACTGGAAGATTTGAAGGACCTTAAAGAAAGCCATTTAAATGAACTTAACATTACAAGCACAGAGGAGAGGATAAGGCTCTTGGCTGCCATTGAAAACTTGCAGGACTGTGAAGGTACGTTTGTATTTTTTATTAAGCAAATATGGTAACCTGGTTAGTTATAAGAAAAACAAGATCAAGGCTTGACCTTGTAGCAGTTACTTCACCCAAGGGTCACAATCACAAACCTGTCATTCTGCATATTTCTTGGTTAAAACCTGTTTTGTTCTGTTTGATCCCTTCCCAGGGGAACAATAATTAATATTATCACTGTGCTTAACCCTGCTCAGGCTAGATAAAAGGAGGTCATCCAGCAGTGACTTGACAGCTCTGGCTATAATGAGAGGGACTAGGGAACTCACTTATCATGTACAGATTTGAACCTTGGCAGGGTAACAGATACCAGTAACACCAAATAACCATGATTCATTTGCAATTCTTTAAAGAATCAGAGGGGGGGGGGCTAGTGGTCTCTAAGCTGTAATTGTTATCAAAATGTTCCCTCAGTATTCCAGTCTAAAGGTCCGACCCGTGACGCACGATATGTCCGAACGTTTGTTTCAGCGATAATAGGCCGGTGTATGTGCACTTTATCAGCCGAAACGGACGTTCGGTCAGGGATCGTTGCCCGACCAACCAGCCGTTTCGTCACCTTGCAGACTGTCAGTGTCAAGACCAATGAGAAGATGTACTCAGCAAGAAGCCCGTCTATCATTGCCCAGATCGCGAACAGAAAGCAAAGTCAGAAATAGACCAGAGCAGTGAGGAAATGTTTATTTATTTATTATTTTTTTTTACAGCTGATAGAGAGCTCAGTAAGGTCTTCACCCCGGGCATTTCTAGTAGCGAGAAGAGGGGGGGGGGTGCGGATGGTATAATTGTTTTTTAAGTTTTGTACTTAATCTGTTTTTTTTTGTCTTATAGTTGAGGAAGAGCTTGGGAGTGAATCTCATTCCCTGACATTGAGCCCTGACATTCCAGCAAATAAATGTGAAATCAATGACTGTCCGAGGGATTCTGGGTGTTACGTTTCTTTGGAAAGTTCTGAAAACGGCAAAGACGAAACAGAGACAGAAATTCTGTGTGGAAATAAACAGAAGATCACAGTTATCACATCTTCCTAGTTTAAGGAACAACTTTCTTTACACTAATGCCCGGAATGGACAGCAGTCAACATCTATAAAATCACATTTTTACAATTCTTTTTTTTTTTATGTTGTGGTTGTCGGTGCAAGTTAGTGATGCGGAACTCATTGGACAATGTGCTTTTTTTTAATTTCTAATTAAAAACAAGAATGGCAAAAATATTTAAAAATAACAGTGCTTTTGTATGGGGGGGTTTCCAATGATGACACAGAGATTAACATGTTCAGTAGTAAGCATATAGAGCATGCTTCCTTCTTAAAATTCCATATATGTACTAAATCTATTTAGTGGTTTCTTGATTATTCATGGATCATGTTTGTGAAGGTTCTCCTTCATCCAGGCATGTTATATCTGTGATATTCAGTTGGTCTTCAACTGGTCTTCAAGTTTATTTTCTGAAGACGTTTCGCCATCCAAATGGCTCATCCTGAATGGAGAAAGCCAGTCACATGACAGATAAAAAAATGTCTGTAAGGACTTAACTTCAAGTCTAGTTGATTCAACTGAAAATCACTGAACATTTCTTTATTAATATATGTGCAATAAAGGAGTATTTTACTGAAAATGTGTTGTCCATAAATACTTCCACCAACACATAATATCTGCAGGGGGCATGTATTTAAAGAAAAGAGTCATTCAGATACAAGCCTTTCTGCAACCCTTTATTTAAAGGGAAACCAAAGCCACTAAACAATATTGATTTAGAGGGCATATCACATTGACATAAAATCAATTATGTCCGATCATTTTGCTGTGTCTGCTAGGAAATTTAACTAACTAACACAGGGCTTCTGTGCTTTATTTGCCAACATTCCAGTATCACACAGATACACTATTATTTTCTCTGCGCATGCCCAGTCCAGAACCTGTCCATCAGGAACTTGTTACAGTAGGGCACGCCAAGCAGTACAGGAAAGGGAGCATGTGATTGAGGACATTGCCAGACAATCACATAAACAAACTAATCCAGTTCTTCAGGGGGTCATCAATACTTTAATCCCATTTCAAAGGAGTAGTATTTTCTACTGCCAGGTGGATGTTTTCAGACTTGTGTTTTGTTCTCTTTTATGCTGGGTACACATCATCAGATATTTCCGACTGACCGAAAATATCTGATGGTGTGGGGCGGCCCAGTTCCCTATGGGACCACATGACCGACGTGCACAGTCGAACGCACGGACAGGAAATATAATAGCCCCGTGTGTACTCAGCCTAAATTATTAGTTCACCCCCCAAAAAAACTGTTTGCCAAAGTTGCCCTTGAACACACAGGTTGTGAGATTAGGGGCCGAAATGGGAGAGAGGAGTAAGTGCCCGTCTCCACTACAATTATAATTATTTTGGGTGAACCTATCCTTTAAGCAAGGTATATAGCCGACATACAGGTTTATATGATATATAAACTATACAGAATCACGCTGACTGTATTAATAACTCACCCTATAAATATCATTACAAAAAGAACTTATACTACATCATTCACAGACTATTTTCAAAAATCCCATTGTTGACTATGGAACAACACTGTAACAGACAAGGCACTCGTTCATTTTATAATGTAAACCATGTGTTTGTGCATGCTGTATATATTTATTTTTGATTTCTCCGGTAACCTTATCTATTTATATATAATTCATTTTACACTTTGTTGAATGTTAGTACTTGTGTGTTAAATTTTCTTTATTTGCAAATCCCATCTGCCCTATTTGAGCTTTAGGGATACAAATAAACATTAATTAAAAAAACAAAACGCTTGGCTTCTGTATTTTGTGCATTTGATGCTTTTTGCATAACCACATTTAACATGTAGGAAGAAGTGTCATTTTGAGAGTGGACATGCCCTTTAATTTTTTGGGACCTTTAAATATCAAAATAGATAATCACAATTTTTTAATAATGCAAAGCAATCAGATATTTGATTCCGGACTTCTCTAAAATATGCCAAGCAAATTTCTGATTAGTGGGTTGTTATATCAGAGCAACATTTTTCTATAAATCCCTAAAGCTGGGTGAACACAGTACCAAAGTGTAGAAGATTCCATTGGGTTCTGTCCGTTATCTCCTCCAGGTGTGACTAAGAACAGTCCCAAACGATATTGACCCTTTGGGTGGCCATGCCACAAAACAATAGGGAGCAAACAGCAATCAGCAGAAATTTTCTCCACTAATTTGCACTTGATAATAATCTGTTCCCCTCAGACCCGACAGGAATGACCTATTATCGGTGCTGTGTATACCCAGCTTCTGCCACTGATCCATAAAATAAAAGTTTAGAACATAAATGTGTGATACTATTACTAAACGTTTGGTACATGGATGTAACAATATTGTTTTGGGAGATCCTCTGTTCTACATATTTCTTCATGTTGCCAATTAAATTCTGTTCTAAAGGTGCCCATACAGCTTACAAACAGTTGCTCACTGGAAGAACCAGGAAGCAGTATGAGGGGTAACAGGAGCATTTTAGGTTATTTTTTTTTTACCTCTCTTTTTCCTGATTGGACGCATTTCATTGGAAATCCCACAACATGGGGAAAATAAATTGGAAAAATGTTCAGTTGGGATTAAACAAACAGTTAACATTAAAGGAGAACTAAACTTCACTTTTTAAAAAAAAAATCCTAATATGTAGGCATTTCTCCCCCTAGACATTCAACCTACATTAACATTCAAGATTCTTCTCTAGTAAGAATCGTACAATGTAGATTCTGTAACTAAGAAGGCTTTCATGTTGTTTCCAGTATAACTCACAGCCCATGTAGTCTCCAAAGAGCCATACAATCTGACCCCAGTATTCACTGTCTCCATGCATCTGAATATTCCATAAAGATGTCCCCACACCGATATGGAAGTCCCTGATAAGATTTGAAAGCTACTTGTTACCCTGAATTGAATACAGCCTTCCTGGGGGCAATACAAAATGGTCAGCTCATTTCACTAACTTTCCTTAAAATTCTCATCCTAGTTAATAGAGATGGAGCTGAATCTGGTTCCAAATCGGATTTCACAGATCTGCCATAACTCTGACTTTTCCATCTGTGCTTGTCCTTTAGAGGTAGAGGGCCTATGAAGATTTACACTACACATCTATATCATATATCAATTTCACAGGTTTTTTTAGAATTAGTGCCTAGATGCGAACACCTAAAACCTCAGTTCTTAGAAAAAAGGAAGAGGTTTCCCTTGCAGTCAGAAACGTGTGACCTTTGCTCTTCTAGTTCTAGGTGTATCAGTGTTCTATGGGAACACTATTGATTGTTGGAGTAGAATTTAAAATATATATATATATATATATATTTATATATCTTTCTATATTAAGGTTCAGAGCACAAAGCTCTACATAAATGTATTTGTCCCCTATCTTTAAAGGGGAATTAAAGGATTAATACCCAGAGTAAAGCACTAAAACACTATAGACTCACCTCTGGGATTACAGCAGATCGGGTAAATAATGGCGGCAGAAAATATTGCTTTAAAAATGTTGAGATAGGGCACGGCCACACTGCAACGCAAACGCATGCGATTTCATGTGCGATTTTGTTGCGTTTGCGCATGCGTTTCCTTCAATAGGTATAGGAAAACGCATGCGATTGTGATTAAAAATGGGGAACTCAAAGCGCAATCGCAACGCACCCGAAAATGCGCGTTTTCGGCGAGTTGCCGCATTTTCAATGATTTTTAAAAAACGCAAGCGCAAACACAGAAAAAACGCAGCAGTGTGGCCTGGCCCATATCCAATAACAAAACCGTGCCGGACACCACACAATGTGATTATTGGACAATACCACATTGTGTATGACTGCCATTAAGTGCAGCTTCAGTCTCGTCTGGTGCCACCCAATCTCCTTGGCAGGTGGTCCAACCTATGAAAGAACTATTTCTGCAAGAAGCGCATCTTCTCATAGACAGCTCAGAGCCGGAATTGCGTGGGGACTGGACTAAAGTGACACTTGCCCTTTGCTCCAATGCCTCCAAGTTTGATGCCCACCCAGAGGTTCTATGGCATTTTAAAGTCATTATCCTGAACAGTATATGGGAGTGGGAGTAACCTTTGAGTTCCCCTTTCATTTTTCTTTAACCCCCAAGAAAACCAAGTACATACACTATATGCTCATATATCACCAGCTAATCAAATTCTTATGTGCTAGATTAATTAACTGTAATGTTATTTTTTAAGGGTGTCAACCCCCCAAAGGTGCATTGTCTTAGCTCATAACTGAAGATTCTGCCATTCTGGCCCCTTCTGCTGCTGTGCACGAAAAAAAGCGCAGAACAGCAGCAGCAGAGATCTGAGGGAGCAAGTCTTTATATGTTTATTTAGGAGCCGAGGAAGATCCCCCCCCCCCCCCCAAACTGAAATTCTTCCCAATATTGGGCACACTATGTAGTGTTAAATTAAACCTACCTTTCTCTTCTGCTGCATATGATTCTCCTGCATGGCCGAAATACCGATTAGAAAAACTAAAGAGTAGGGGCCTTTCACTGGGGCATCCATTTCCGCATTTAACTGTTCCTCCTAGAGGTTTCTGACATGCGCAGTGGAGTTCCCCTACTCCCTTCCTTTGCTGCTGCTCCATGCAAGTCTTTTACTTGCAATGCCCCATAACCTAGACCTCACTAGGTCTATATGCCTCAATTCAGATAATAAACTTACTTACCATCCTTATTTCCATTGCTCTCCTGCTGCTTCTTCCAATCGTGGAAGCAGAAGAAGGGGCCGGACCAGCAGCTGCTCAGTGATTAGCTAAGGCTCAGCCACTCACTCAGCGTCTGCTGGTCTGGCCCCTTCTGCTGTTTTTGAGATCAGAATAAGTCCAAAGGCTGGTAAATAAGCGTTTCAAAGAGTTTGTAAAATTTGAAAACAAACCCAATAGAAGTCAATGGTAGCCTGACATTCACTATTTAATAATCGATCATCAGTTTTGAATATTTGATAATCGGTCTCAGACATTCAAAGTACCTTAAGTTTCCCAGAACTTCGAAACCAGTAGTTTTGAATTACACCTGGGATCAAAACAAACCCAAAACCCATCCCTAGTTTTCACCAAATGTTTTTGTATATTTTATTTTCAAATTTTAATACATAACCAATGCATCTTTATTTGGAAAAAAGTTGTTTCATTAATTATACATGAACGCATTGATTCACTTACAAATATATAAATACTGCCACCTTGTGGTAAACAATATATATAAATAAAATAGTCAAAGAAAGATAAAAGGACACTAAACCAATCTTTTAAAGCAATTATCAGGGGAAATGATAATTCTCAGGGTGGTAGGAAAGCCTTTTTCTATAATTATTTCGGTACAGCTGTAAATTTATCGGAGAGCGACAATCTCACTGGCTCTAACAGCCGATCTGCAGATTGGAACATCCCTCAATCTTCTCTGCATTTGGGCCTATGAGAAAGATGGAAGGGATTTCATTCCAGTCAGTGGATCAGTTTCTAGAACCAGAAAGACTTATATAGTTCAATGGGCAGTACAGTGGCTCAGTGGTTAGTACGGATACCTTGTAGCATTGAACTCCTGTGTCCCTTGAACACATCTGCAAAAAGTTTGCATGTTCTCCCTGTGCTTGTGTGGGCTTCCTCTGGGCACTCCAGCTTGTCCCACAAACATAAAAACATACTGATTGTGTGTGAGATAGAGATTAGATTGTAAGCGCTTTGGGTCAGGGCTTGATGTGAATGGATTAGATAATTGTAAAGTACAGAGGTATATGTAGTTTCCTTTGGCCCTTACCTAAAGGGTTTTTAAACCAGTTTCATACTTTTTTTTACAAAAAAAATTCTATAATTCTCACAGAAGCACCTGCTCCTGTCTACCACATTAACTTCTTAGCAATACATACCTATCCGCAATCCTGCAGCTCTTCTGTCTCTCTTCTCCTAGCTCCCCTCCTCGTACTCCCGTGCATGCATGCAAAAGATAGGTGTTGCATCGCAAATGAGCAGGGAGTAGAGATACAGAACCCTGCAGGATCATGGATAGGCAAGTAGTGAGCTTCTGTCTCGCTGAGAATTATGGGTTTAAACCATTTTTCTTGGTTTAGTGGTTTACAAGATCAGCTTAGTGGCTATTTAAAAGATGCTGTACCATGTTAAGCTGGGTACAGACTTGAAAGATTTTTGAAGGATGTTGGACAGGAACTGCAGATCACTGCATACACACAGTCCCGAGCATTCTATATCCCTTAGCCGTGGCAGACTCCCCTATAGGGAGGATACCACGGCCGAGGGGAATTTTACCTCTTTTCAGAACGAGCGCATGGCTGACCCAAATGTTCGGCGGGCACCCGACAGGGCCCCCTGATACCGTCGGATCCGACTTTATCGGTACTGTGTGTACCTTGCTTTAGCCAGACAGTTACAGATAAATACTGAGAAACATAAAAAAACGTGAGGTATTGGAAAAAAACTTTATTGGAGAACAGAGACGATAACCATACCAAGCTTTCAGGATATATAGTTCCCTTTTAGAGGTAATCTTGAGTAAAAGGAACTGTGGGGCTGATGCAGTATGAGTATTAGGTGCAGAAGATTTCCCATGCCATTAATTTGCAGTAGGCAATCAGATGTTCGCTTTTCACTAGGTGACTGCTCTTAGCACAGGCACTCTAATGTACGTTTTATTGCAACAGCCCCTATATGTTCTGAAAACTTGCCATTGGTTTTCTCTTTATACATACATACATACAACTTTTGTATGTATGTATTTTATTTCTTATATAGCGCTACATATTCCGCAGCACTTCACATTTACTCAATTCACATCAGGCCCTGTCCCGAAGAGCTTACAATCTAATCAATTTATGTACACATACAACCTAACAGTATGTCTTTATGATTGTGGGGGAAACCGGAGTGCCCAGTGGAAAGCCAAGCAAGCACGGGGAGAACATACAAACTCCTTGCAGATGTGTCCAAGATATATAAATATAAGGGATTTTGCACCCCTTACTGTGTAATATCCTTGTATACTAATGTAAAGGGGCACATTATTTATTTTAATATACAAGTTTCTGATTCCTTCCCCTCAATTGCATTTTAAATTCTATCCTTGTCCCTATTACCACCTAAAATTAAACCACCCCCCAAGCTACCAACTGCAACATGAAACCAGTAGAAAGGAACATCCCAGCCCAGCATCTACGCGGTTAAACAAATCTTTGTGGAGGAGAAAAGACATTGGTTATGAAGTGACAGGAAGCAGCTCCAGCAGATCCCATTAGTGAAGTTAAACACAGTGCGCAAACCGATGGGTCATTGTTCAGGCATGAATCCTGTGCTGAATTTCTTTAACAGAAACTGGAATGGGAGGGGCAGTGGGATATTAGAAATGAGTCACTTAGTGACACAGCCGAGTGATTTTATAGGGATTTATACCACTGCAGCTCCCATTATAAAATAAGACACTTATCTATACATAAAAATCAATGTATGTATATATATATATATATATATATATATATATATATATATATATATATATATATATATATATATATATATATATATGTATGTATGCTTCAGAAAACTTCCAAACGGCTGGGACAATTTTCATGAGACTTGGTTTACTTATGTTTAAAGACCTGAAAAAAACATAGGCTACTTTACAACTTTTAGAAATGCCTCCGTACCCCCTTTTTTCAGATTTTTTTTAACGTTAATTAACCAGTGTGCTGCCATCTGGTGGTGAATCGCGTAAAACTAGGTTAATTGCACAACTTCCAAATGTCAGATTGTTCAAGATAGCACAATGCTTTACTTCATTGCGTTCTGTTGTTGCTGTGAAAGGAGAATAGAGCTGTCAATCGTGAGGAGCAGCAGAACATGTGATGTCACAATGTCATGTACCCATACACCCAGTCTCCTCCTCTCACTTGTGGTTCGCCCAGAGTCAATATTTAGAGGTAATCTGGGGGTTGGGCAAGCTGCTACTCATGGAGATCACAATTTGCAGCAGTCTGGTGCAGAGTTTAAAGAAGGCAGATAAGGAAATGTGTAGTTTCCCATCACAGGGTGCTGACAGCCATGACGTGTATGTGCTGCACAATCCTGTGACCCAGTCAGGTTTCTCACTTACAAAAGGACCAAGTTAGTTAAAAAAGAAAAGGAATGAGGACAGAGAGGCAACAAAAGAGGAAGAGGAGCAGGCTCCTCAAGCTACAAAGGCCTAACTTTGTGTACCATAAACAGATGAGATATTTAATGATGATCAACCCTTCTTCTATTAGAACACAAACCCGTTTTCCTAGTCCTTTGCTAAGCTTGTTATAAAAGAAAGATCAAGAGGCAACTCAGTTCTGCTATATTTAAAGGGCATGTCCACCACCAAAACTAAAACTTAACCCACTAGTGGGCTCCACCAAGTAGTTTCCAAAAATCCTTACCTTACACCTCAGCACCTGTTGGTTCTCATGCAGCGCCGTTCCAAATACCAGAAAAATGAAGAGTAGGAGCTGTCTGTGGGTCATCCGGTCCCTGCTACTTCCTTGTCCTCCTGGAGGACTCTGTCATGCGCAGAGGAGCTTTCTTTTTAGCAAGACACAGGTTTCAGTATTTCCCCAGACAATTTCACTTTTTACTAAAATATTAATATTCAGCAAAAAAAAAAAGGAATTTATCATTGTTAGGGTCAGAAGCATTGGTTTACACAAAAACTGCAGAAACCTGTGTTCTGTGTCAAAGGTAGGGATGATCTCTGGGGCTTTAATATGATTAGCTGCCAACTTCCAGGAAGCAAGGTTTCAGCGCACATAATCCATCAGCCTCTAGTACACACGGGTTCATTTGGTATCTTTGTGAATGTGCTCTATTGGGCAGGGCCCTTTTAAGTCTCACTAAACTATTTTTTTAAGATATCTACCATTGGGTAAAATGTTTTTGGGATTTACCCAGATCTGCATATGCAGTATTAAATCCCCTTGAAGTGATTTTGGCTCTGAATAACTGAATTATTTTTATTTATTATTTATATAGTGCTAACATCTTCTGTAGCACTTTACAATTACATCTATACATTCACATCAGGCCCTGTCCCCGAAGAATTACCTTTTCATATCAGAACGCACTAGCTGAGAAGAAGCTCAACGGATCTACAGGAACACCAACGTTCACCTGCAGAAACTACCCACAAAGACTCTAACTGTAGTAGTTAGAGAGGGAAAGAGCACTATGTGATTATTAGTCAACTTGGCGTCTTATAAAAATCTATATTCTAATCAATGGTAATTGTAGTAGATAATATTTGTATAACTAACAAGATAAAATGTTTACAACTGAAAATCCAATAATCGTACACCAATAATAAATTATCTTTACAAAATGGATTGTATAAACCCGTTCTATTACATTGTACAATCATTTAGATATTTGCAGCATGATGCGGTTTTCCTACAATGACAACGTTCTTTGCCTTCCTGTAGTAACGGACATGTAAGCATCCAGGGGACAATATAAAATTATACTAAAACCAAAAAGCATATATAAAGATTGGCTCTTTCCCCATAGACCCGAGAACCCCTGATGTCTATTAAGAGCCCTGCAGGCATAAAGCCAACATATGTACTTAGAACTAGAAGATATCCAGGTGTACGAAACTCCAAAACTTCTGATTACTTTCTGTCCCGTTATCATGGACCTTCTTATCCAAAGACATTGCAAATTATAGGCTCTCGAAACTTATTATTGGCTCAAGTGCAATCTGCCCCAGGCCTTTCGCTTCGACCAATCTCCAACCAATTAACAAAATGCAAACATTGGCATCGCACAGCAGACAGTAATCAGCAATCACGGGACAAACGGGTTAAAAGAGCTTCTTTACTCCCACAGGTGGTAGCTGAGTCCTGATTAATGTCTGCTATGCACTGCCAACATTTGGATTTGGTTAGTTGACTACATAAATAAAGCTTACAAATCTTTCACGGTTTGAATATATGAATTTTTCATCTCACAAGTGAATACTGTCTGTCCAATGTTGTGATTGCCCTTCACACTTCCTTTCAAGACCCCAAGGGATATCACAATGGATTCATAAGGGAACACAATTGTTATGCAGAGGATCTAGTAATAATATTTTTATTCCCATCCGGAGAAATTATGTTTACATTTACTACAGAGAGCTATTTATATTTTTTTGAAAAAGTTAGAATCCTTCTATGACCATTATAAATTCTATAAACTAATAAACTAGAGGTTTTTCTAGAAGTACCATAAAATAGCAAAATAAGTTTAAAAAACTCTTCATAGGCCAGTCAAACAAAAGGAAAATTTTAATATAAACAAGAACTGTTATAATAAAAAGATAAAACAACTCCCACACTCCCTTAATTACAAAAAGCGAATATTACAATTTACACTCGACTGTGTAAGTCAGATCAATTTCAGATGTTCAGGAAACTTGACAATATCAACATAATACAAGTCAATGTGTGTACTAGTTTGAGAATCTTGAAATAAGTTTCTGTAGGCTGTCTTCTTTAGGTGGCCTTTCCTTTGCTGCAATATTAGCAGGTGCATAATTTGTATGTGGTGACCACTGGAAGGTTAAGTCTCCAGAAAGCACATCCAGTGAATCCTGAATTAAGTCAAACAAATGATCCTCTACAGCAGGATCATGTAAAGGTTTAGCATCAGTTTTGTGTTTAGTGGAGATTAGTCTATATTTTCCCCTCCCAAAGGAATCAGATTCGTTGGTTGATTTTCTGACTGCTGCCTTTTCTCTTTCTATGTTGTGGTTGTGAGACATAACGGCTAGCATAGTTCTTACATACATTGAATCAATACCAACGGAAAGTTGTCTCTGGCAATATTTTAGAACTTTACTATGGAATAGTTCTAATGACTCGGTGTGACAGAATTTTGTAACATGGACAATGTCTTTCAGAAGTTTTGGATTGAGGATAATTTCGTACAGCGTTTCATATGCAGTATGTCGGGAATCAATCCAACATATGTTGCCACAATCTTCAATCAGACCATGCTCACACCTTGGATAATTCTTCAGCGAAGTGAACGTATGTTTATTTGCAATATGGAACATAAGGGACTTCCATCGATCAATAATTTGTTTCTCGTCCTGTTCGCAACTCTGTGCACACCACCATAGGTGATTTGTTATCGGTAAAATCCAGCTTTTCAGATCCTTGCATCCTCTCTTTTTACTGGCTAGTAGTAACTGATTAGAAACACTTTTGGCCAAGTGCCACATATCCAACTGATGTTCTATTTCGGGATATTTGTTTGATAGAAGTTCTCTAAAAGAAATGTTTCTCTCTGTGGCGATCACATGTATGTCAATGTCCCTCTCAAGCAGTTTCTCCAAGCATCTCTCAAAAGCTTCTTTTTTTACAGTATCAGAGGACTTTCTTGGCCCTAACGGTTCAATGTGAAATTCAACAATTTTTTCAGTATGCTGATCCTGGAGAGAGTAAACACAGTACTTCTCAGAGTGCCCAGGACTATCACAGAGTCCTTTACCAGCTAAGACAACAGCTTTGTCTTGCAAGTCCTCATCTATTGCTTCCTTTTCAATGCACCAACGATGATGAACAGCTGGAAATAAGTATTTCTGTTGGTATTTAAAATATGCCATTTTTTCTATTGCTTCAACACCAAAAAGATCATACATCTCTTTAACTTTAGTATAGGAAGAGCCACTCAGTAGAATTGAGGCAGCCATCAATAAGTTCCCTACTGGTGCATTGCTAGTCATTGGTTGTGTGCTCCATGTCAGGGAATTGTGTTTATCCATGCATTTGAGATGAAATGTAACCATACTACCTTCCAAATGTTTTTTAATTTTTACAATGGGTTTCTTACAGAGGCTTTTACCAATATGCTGACACTGAACAAGATAGAGTAGCTGTTTGATATTCTCTTCAAACACAATGAACTTCCGTTGTGATGCATGGCTTTTATTACAGGCTAGAGTTAGATCCTGTGACTCTTCTGAGTCGTCTGTTTCCATATTTTCTTCTACAGGGTCGAAGGTGATTTCATTAACATCACTTAGTGGGTTAAATGATTTATTCAAACTAATGTCCTTAGATTGCTCTTTTTCAGACTGAACACCTCTACCAAATCTAACAGGTTGATCCTTCATGGAAGTGGAAACAGAAGGCCTATAATAAAGGTCTTGTTTTGCTTTCAATGTGGCTTGCGAGTCATTATCCATTTCCATTTGAGCATCGATAGATTTAGAATCTACCTGAATTGCTTTGTCCCTGGTGTGTGACCAGTAGTCTGTATTAATTCCAGCGTCCGTTGTCCACATGCGCAAATCAGTTTGTGTAGATACTGTTACAAGGTGTCCAACAATACGAACTATTGTTGATGATGTGCCCGGTATTTCATCTACACGAATGCGTTTGGGTGCAGGGACGTTAATCTGTGGGAGGTTCCCGAATGAAATGGCAGAGTTAGGAAAAATAGTAGGCGTTGCATTGGGCCTTAAAACCCTCCTACTCCCTTTCATCATGTATTGGTCCGGAGTGAAGTGTGTTGAACATATCCTGTAAATGGTAGCTTTTGCCCCCTTGAAAATTTTTTCTACAGTTGCCTCAAAATTTTCAAAATGCTGTCCAGTTTGAAGTAACCAATTTCTTATGCGGTTACTATCATTTGGGAATGGATGGAGAACAACATCAGGGTAAATAAGTTTCTGACCACCCTTGTGAGGGCATCCTTTTATAAAACAATGCACCATCGTTACCTGAAAGAAAAATAATGTATTTGTAAAAATATGAATAAACAATTATAATCTTACAAAGCAATAAAATAAAGCTATATGTACAGATGTAATATGGGTTCGTATAGAATCCGGTTTCGAATCGAGGGTTTTCGAAGTCCCGACGAAACTTTCGGAACTCCTGGATTTCACAGAACCCGGATTTTCCGAATTTTTGATTATCAAAAATCAAAAGTAGACGATTATTGTAAAGATAATTATCGAAAACAGACGATTATCGAAATCTAAATTTCGGTAACCCTCGAAATTAATGATCGATTTCGGTAACCCTCGAAAATAGAATGTGGAAGCTCGAAAACAGCCCCCGATAGTGAGGAAAGATAGTTTTAAAATAAGTTATGGTTATATCTACGGGTTTACCAGATCTCTGTGTCATTTATAGTACCCTACTATTACTATTTGTTGGCTTTCCTGACCAAAAGGTTGCTGCCTCTGAGCTCAATGTCTCAGCCAATCACAGATGAGGCTGCCGGCATGGCCCTGCTGCCCAGAATTCAGCAGAGGAAACTAGGGCTGGTAAGTATTTAGGGGCAAATTTTAAAAGTTTAGATCTTGCAAGGTCAAGGTTTTTTGGGGGCAATTATAAAATGTATTTTTGGGGTGGAAATGCCCTTTAATTACTCCATCTTGATTGATTGTACTTGTGTATAAATACAATTTGAGGTTTTTATCTTCCATGCCTGAAAAAGGGAGTTGTTTAAAAAATATTTACATTGTCAACTATAGGTACTGCCACCCTTTGATTGGATTACACTTCACAGCATTGTACGGCACATATCACCGTTAGTATCCAGACAAATAACGATGGACAGACCCATAAACTTAATTATAATGTTTTTCCCCGCACTCCCTTCTTATTATAGGTGCTGCTCCTCTTTACTGCTTGCCACCTGCAGTTCTTTATCTTACAAATTGTACTTGGTTGAAGAACGCACACTATTGAACTTCTTGCTTTTTAATATTTATTCAGTGACATGCTTGCACAACGTTTTCCGGGGAATTGTCCCCTTCCTCAGATGCACCTGAGGAAGGGGACACTCCCCGAAACGTTGTGCAAGCATGTCACTGAATAAATATTAAAAAGCAAGAAGTTCAATAGTGTGCGTTCTTCAACCAAGTACAATTTGTAAGACCCATAAACTTACCTTACAGCATTCACACAGATTACCGGGACGACAGATTAATTTTAAGTTTACATTTAGTCCCAAAATAAAAGTGCCGGTTGAGGATCATGGGAAATTAAAACAGGCTTCTTGGACCAGTTATGAACTCCAGATGTTTTGAAACTACAACTCCCAGCATTCCCTGGCAGCAGTATGCTGGAAGTTGTAGTTTTCAAAACACCTGGGGAGCACAAGATGGACATCCATGATTTAGACATTTGGTGAACATCTTAGCAGTGTATGGGCAGCAAATGATTTGTAACAAATGTCGGGAGAGTTGGATACAAATGGTGGATTCAGCCACATAAAGAATGAATAGGAAACCTATAATGGAATAGGAACGTTCCAATAGAACACTGGCAGGACTTAAGTTCTCACCTGGGGTGTCCAGTGTGTGTGTGCGGGGAGAGACCAGCTGACACCGCCGCCTCCACTGAGGGGAAACTTTATCTTTCGAACGAAAAAGCAGCGCGAGCGGAAGTGTGTTGTGATTGGACGAGCGGGAGCCGGAGGGGGTGACAGCCGTGACGCTTAATTTCTGCGCCTAATTTGTAAACACAAGAAGACTCACGCGCATGTGCCGAATTTGCATTTGGTCTCTTTGTGAGCTGAGGCGAAAATCCTCATAGCGTCATCACATACTGCCGTTACCCAGACGACGGAGCACTCACCGGCTATCTTATTATACGTCGCACGTACAGTGCCTTCCATACTTAGCTCCGCCTTTTTCTGTATTGTCACATGACCTTAATATCCGGAAGTGACTTTCCTTTTCACTGAGATCTGGTAACAACACGTATGAGAATTACAGGAAGTGACTGTAACCCGGCTTGTCAAGGAGAGATAGAGTGGGCTGAACACAGGGAGAGACCAGAGAAGGAGATGGCTGGGGAAATGACTATACTGGGTAAGTGATATACCTAGTTATAATCCTTATAGGTCTCGTGGAGCCTGGGAACCTCTCAACTGTCTTTATATGGAATTCTGGGATTTGTTGTTCATCTGGTTCTGGGTGATACAATCTGATGTTTTCCTACAGGGATGAATGTCTCTCCAGCTGTTTGGTTACAGACCTGCAGTTAAATTTAATGAAGGCTTTACATTTGTCTTAAAGGGGAAGTTCAGTGAAAATACATTAATTTCAGAAAAAAGAGCAGTACTTTTTCATCATCTTTTTCAATGACCTTAACCTGCCCATTCAGCATTGTGTCTGTGTATAAATAAATGCAACTGAAATACTGACTTCCTGTTTGCAGGACACCTGATAGAGACTGTTATGGTCTTGCCCTTGACCCAGCACCTGGGTTGATTCAGTTGCTTAGTAGACAGGTATCCCACCTCTCCCGGATTGTCCGGGAGTCTCCCTCATTCAGAGGGGGTCTCCTGCACTCCCACGAGTCCACCCCAGACTCTTGCGACTGAGAGGAGACTTAAGTCTCCTCCTCAGTAACGCCCACTTTGTAAGACCACACCCCTGGGAACGCCCCTAACACTGCCTCCCGCCAGCCTTGGAACACTGGCCATGTCCGCGCCCCCATTTCCCACCCTGCCCCTTTAGGCTTCCGGGCCTGTTTGTGTAGAAATCTGAGTATGTTTGACCCATCCAACAGCCAATCGGTAGAAATTACTGTTAGGAACATCCCATGGAAGTGGTGCATTCTGGGTTACAGAACCTTAAATGTCAGCTCACTGATGTCAACAACAGGGAATAGCAAGAGGTATAAATTCAACTGATTTATCAAACTGAAAAACTGAGAATATGTAGAATATCTAAGTATTTTCAATATAAACTATGAATTTTAAAGGGCATGTCCACCCCCAAAACTAAAATTTAAATCACTAGTGGCCCCGCTGTGTGTTTTTTAGATATCTAAATTGGCAGTTGGGGGTGGGTTGGGGTGCTCTACTCATACAAAAAAAAATGTTTTAGGGGTGGGCATACCCTTTAAAAACAATTGTTTTTTCCACTGAACTTTCCCTTTAACCAATTAGATGATACCTATTTACTGGTCTACTACAGTTAAAAAAAATTTGATAACTTCTGATTGGTTGCTGCAGATAAAGAAAACTGGCAACATTTATATATATGGGGCAGCACGGTGGCTCAGTGGTTAGCACCGATGCATTGCAGCTCTGAGGTCCTGAGTTAGATTCCACCCTTGGGCCGGGCCTGATGTGAATTGAGTAAATAATTGTAAAGCGCTGCAGAATATGTAGCAATATATAAGAAATAAAATACATACATACATAGGTTACTTGAATTGATAAAGTGTATGATTATAATTGGCAATCACAGTTCAGTTACTACCTTACCTATCCAAAACAGGTTCAGCAATATTGGCTCTTCTGTTGGCTGGTTATTTGGCACAGCAGTATTTACCTATGCCCACCCCTAGAGTGATTGGTATAGACCTTGGAACAACGTATTGTTCTGTTGGAGTCTTCCTTCCTGGAAAAGGCGAAGTTAAAGTCATTGCAGATGATAGTGGTCATCAGAGCATACCAAGTATTGTATCTTTTACTGAAAATGATGTTTGTGTTGGGTATGATGGCCTGGAACTAGCTGATGCCAATCCTCAGAATACCATCTATGATGCCAAACGATTTATTGGAAAAATCTTCACCCCTGAGGAATTAGAAAAGGAAAGCGCCAGATATTCATTTAAGGTAGGCATCTTTGAGCGCTCTTAAGAAAATTCTGCTTCTTTATTCCATATAACCTCATCTGTATAACCGATAACAGTGGAGCGAATAGCTTACCTATTCTGTCCTCCTTCTCCCTTTTAATTCTGTCTTTTTATTAAAGTACTCATTACCATTTTTATAACCATTATTTAGCCTTAAGTGGACATGTAACATACTAACTGTAAGTTAACTAATAACATTGAAATAATAAAAGCCCACTAAACTTTATTTTAAAGAGTATCTCCACCCCAGAAAAAAAGTTACCACTGATGTTTCCATCGGTGCTCTGTTTGCGGCTCCATGTTTGCCAGAAGTTGCAAACAAAGGCCGGTCCAGCAGTTGCATCTGTGATTGGCTAAAGCTAGGTACACACCTGCCGATTTTTCCTCCTGACCGACCGTTCGATACTTTCGACCGGTCGGCCAGGAGGAAGGACTATCGGTCGCGGGAAAAGCAGCCGCGTCCGATAGTTACCGCGACCGATCGTGCGGTCCATAGAGGATCGGACGAGGTTTTCCACCATGTCCGATCGTCCTTTCATCCGATTCGGACGAACGGTCGATCGCACATGGGCACATTTGGATGCGATAATTTTGGTCCGATCGACTGATACACTGAACTATCGGTCGATCGGACCGAAATATCTCATCGTGTGTACCCAGCTTAAGAGTCAGCCGGCTGCTGCCTATGCAGAAAGCCGAGGGAACACAGTCGGGTAAGTCTGTTTCTGGGGATTATCTTACGAATCTAACATGGCGGTTGGGGGTAGAGAAAAGGCATCAATGAAACAATCCAGAGGAAGGGAGGACTCCCCTGCGCATGCCAGTGTTCTTCCGGAGGGCAAGGAAATTGCAGAGACCAGATGACTCACAGACAGCTCCTACCCTTCCCTTTCCGTGACTTTGGACAAGAACTACAGGGGAACCATTTGGAGCAGAGGTGTATGGTAAGTATTTTTTAACACTAGGCCAGTAGTTAAATTTTAGTTTTGGGGGTCGACATGCCCTTTAACATTTTAACTTAAACACAAACAAGCAATATACCATATTGTATGGCGAGCTATCAAAATTCTTATTTTGCCATTGCTGACCGCTACCTGCACATGTGTGACCATCTCTCCTAAAATTTGACATAGGAGAAATAATCACATTCTGGACACAGATAAATGATAGGTCAGCTCTCAGACAAAGCCCCAGAACTTTGGCACCTCGCTGATGAAGCTTGTGCCCACTCTGAGAATCAGGAAAAAGCTTTCCTACCTAGACTAGATAAGGGTGGGGAACTATGTTTTGTGTTTTTTATGAAAAAAAAAACACAGAGCTTAACCATAATTACAAAGCATAAACAGTCCAGATACACACTACCCAACGGGTGCAGGCTCCCAAAAATCTCCCTACTTCCCAGGGAGTATAAAGAATATCAACAAAGAATGGTCAGTCGCACTCCAATGTGAATGGTGTATTTATTCAAAACCAAACAGTGATGTTTTGAATAAATACACCATACACTTTGGAGTGCGACCATTCTTTATTGCTAAACCATAATTAGAATAAACTGTTGTCCTTTTTTTTGGCTGTTCAGGCATGATGGTGGTAGTTTTTAAACATCTGCAGGCCCACAGGTCACAAATAGAAATGGCGAAACTCACCAGTTTCGTTCCGTTTTCGGATTCCCGGATCTCGGGAAAATTCTGAAAACGGAACAAATTTTCGATTATTATCGAATGTTTGAGGCCATTTTCAAGGATTATCGAAAATAGCCTCGAATGTTCGATAATCCACAAAAATACGACTGGAGACTACTTTTTGAGTTTCCGATCATATTTTCAAGGATTATCGAACGTTCGAGGCTATTTTCGATAATCCTTGAATGTTCGATAATTGTAGAAAATAGGCTCTGAAATCCGGACGATCTGTCTGGATTCGGACGGATCGTTCAGATTTCTGAACCAAGGGGTTCCGTGTCTGATCCGGCTCTGAGTTAAATCCAGATCCCATCTCTAGTCACAAACACAAAAACACACCTACTGATACACCCTCATAACCCAAAAACATACACTTATGTTTACATGTCAACCATACCAAAATCATCAATAAAGTTAGTTTTATGGTCTTAAATGTAAAAACCTATCCCTAACACCACACAGTCTTATAGGTACACACACATAAGGTAGGTGCACACAGTACAGATCAGTGAAAGATGACAGACTGGATCTGCAGGATCCTGTCTGTCATCTTTCAAAGATCTGCATACACACAGTACCGAGCGTTCTCCCTATGAACATCATAGGGAGAATGCTCGGGACTGTGTGTTTCCATCGGCCGCTCTAGACTCCTCTATAGGGAGTCTAGCGAGGCCGATGGAAATTTTTGGTCTTTCCTGAACGAGCGTTCGGCCGACCCAATCGTTCGGCGGCCCCGCGCTCGTTCGGGGAACGAAGGTACACACAGTAATACGGTATCGAGGCTTTATTGTTACTGTGTGTACCCAGCTATACTGATACACACTCACAACCCAACCTACCCTTGCATTTTCATGGCATCCATACCTAAACAATTAAAAAAGTTATTTTTACAGTCACCAACACAATACCCACCCCACTTGTCTGTGTCCATGGCAACCATACTAATAATACACACAATAATAAAACTATATGTATTTAATCAGAATTGATTATGACGTTTAAATTTGCTCTTTCATTGCCATAGCAAGGACAGACAAACTGTTTATGGTTAAACTTTCCCTTTCTGGTTATTATAGCAATTAAGGATATATAGTAAGACATGAATACATTTTATAATAGATAATACGCTTTATTTCTGTATTTACTGCTTTATTCTCATAATTATTTTTATTTTATATATATTTTTTTTTTGTCTGCTCTGATTACAGGTTCTAAATCACAAAGGAAATGTGTTCTTTTCTATAACAACTAATGAGACATTTACTGTAACCCCAGAATACATAAGCTCACAGCTGCTCCTTAAACTAAAGAAGATGGCTGAAAACTACCTTAGCCTACCAATATCCAAGGCAGTAATTTCAGTGCCAGCTGACTTTGATGAGATGCAGCGCAACTTCACAGTGAAAGCTGCTAACCTAGCTGGTATTTTTTTTATATATATTTAAGAAGTGTTATTGTGAGGGGAGGGGGGGTCACAATCCACCAAACATATTTTCCGTGTGTGTGTGACAAACTTTATGTAATGGAATCTTTGGTATCTAAACCAAGATTTTTTAACTGCTCATTACTGGAAACAAATTCTTCCTATCACTTGTTGATCTGTCCCCTATTTCTTTATATCAGTCCGAAGCATTTTACATTTCAGCTGTCAATCAAGTGCCTTGTTATCATAAACTGTTTAGCTGTGTGCAGTTTTAATAGTTGGTATATGTGAATTGCATGGTGGGAAATTAACTCTCCCAGTGCTGCCTCATAGTGATTACTGGGCATGCTTGCCCTCACAGATTACTCAGAGAAGGGGATACTGTATTGATACTAATAATGTATAAATATTGTATTCATTTTATAAATTAAAACTGTAATCCTTTTCTGTTTACAAACCTTTAAAATACAGTTCTTTTGACTGATTCCTTACACAGTGTGAGGTAGAAGGAATTCACTGAGTCACCATTTTAGCACATGCAACACCTACAGGCACAATGTTTGTTCAGGCTTGTTCAAACACTGTTAGGACTTTCCACCCAGATTAGAATATGTTGGTATTGTATAGTTGGTGATTCTGATAGAAAAGTTGCATTAAAAAAAAAATTGCAGTTTACTGGTGGGAAATAGAACAGGATTGCTGTCCTTCAGAGACTATTTGTTACATAGAAACAAACTTTGCATAAACTGTGGGTTTTACTATCACTAGTGTTTACCCTTTTGAGTTTTTTGTGTTTGTGTGGGAACCATCACACACGGTGCTCAATAGTACATGCACAGTTTGCACTGCATGGTGTCAGTATTCTCTGCTTAGATTGAGTATTGTGATTACTCACTGCTTGAACTGTATGGCAGGGATTCATAAATTGTGTGCCTCCAGATGTTTGAAAACTCCCAGCATTCCCTATCTTCGCTCTGAAAACTACAGTGCACAGCATTCCCCAACTACAAACATCTAGTGGCACACCATTCGAAAACCCCTGCTGTACAGTTTCAATTCACTTTGCTTCACTGGATGGTGTCAGTGCTCATTTCTTAAGATTCAAAGCTTAGCCAAGCACACTCACTCATCTCTGGTGCTGTATGCCAATTTAAGCCGTAATATAAAATAGAAATACGTGTGTCCCTCTAATAAAGAGGGAATTCCCCCTATTGCAACTGTTAATCTGATTAGCATATCTCCCTATTTTATATTACATTAGTGCTCATAGTGGTCATTGGATTGGGTCCCTAAACTCTGCCCTCGCTGTAGGTATTTGCTGTTTACAATGTATGGCATCAGTACCTTGTACTCTTCTTGGTAGTTTCAGTGTCAGGCCTACACAGTTTACATTTCCCACTGTATATTGTTAGTTTCCACTGCTCCAGTTGTATGGTGTCAGTGTATTTTCTATGCCAATAGTGTGGCATTAGTACACTCTGCAAACTAGATGATGTCACTTCTGGTTAGCTGTGCTCTTATGAAAGGTGTAGGCACATTGTTCTTTTAACAAATAATTACTTTTGTCAACTGATTTTAAATATAAAGATATTGTCATTTTTTTGCTTAGGTCTAGATATCCTGCGAGTTATCAATGAACCCACTGCTGCAGCGATGGCTTATGGATTGCACAAGGCTGATGTCTTTTATGTTCTGGTTGTGGATTTAGGAGGTGGAACATTAGATGTTTCTCTATTGAATAAACAAGGTGGAATGTTCCTTACTCGAGCAATGGCAGGTAAGAATTATGGATGTGGGAATTATATAAAGGAAAATAAAATACAAAAAAAATACTAAGCAATTCTTAGCACCTTTTTTGAGCTTTCTCATGCCCCTACCTGTGGTAGCTGCATTCACAAAGCTAATAATCAGGCGAAACAACAAGCTATTCTATAAGGGCAAGAAAAGCTTAAAACATATAAAGTAAAGTGATGCTAAGAATTACTACTTTAATATTTTTATTTAAACTTTAGTGTCCAAGCCACTTTCCCTCCCCTAATAAAATCCACTGTGAGGATCTAAAATGATAGGTCCTCAGACTCATTCCCCCCCCCCCATACCATGTTTTCCCTTAGGCCAGTCCCTGGAACAGTGCTGGGCTGTAAGAGGGGACGGGGCCAGACTGGCACTTAGAACCAAACTTTGACAGAATGTTATGGGGAAACTAGGGCAAACTCGTGACTGAGGGACTAGCAGTGTAGGACCTCACCCTGGGTACTATTAGGTTTAGGGAAAAGATTAGTAGTTTTGCTTTAAACTTTGGCAAGATGAAACATGGTTTGAAAAGGCATGTAGTTCAACTTTAAACATAAAATATGTGTTCTCTGCCCTATTGATCCACAAAAATGATGGAAAGCTTTTGCTTGAAGTTTTTACAACCACAATATTAGTAGCCACTCTGACTGCCAACTACAATTAATTACATATTACATATCCATTACAGTCTTCTGTCTGTAATGGATACATTTACTGGGGGGTTTTGTATTTTGCAAAAGATGTACATAAAATTGCTGTAATATTGGCCATAACTGTTTATTCACTGAAATTTAGCTATTGGTGGTACAGTGTCACTAATCCTGGCCAGCCCACCATGCTTTTTTTTCTCTCAAAACTTGCTTGTCCCTATCTTTGTGAAGGTTCTCATTCATCCAGGTCATGGTATATCTGTGAAGGTTCTCATTCATCCAGGTCATGGTATATCTGTGAAGGTTCTCATTCATCCAGGTCATGGTATATCTGTGAAGGGTCTCATTCATCCAGGTCAAGGTATATCTGTGAAGGTTCTCATTCATCCAGGTCATGGTATATCTGTGAAGGTTCTCATTCATCCAGGTCATGGTATATCTGTGAAGGTTCTCATTCATCCAGGTCATGGTATATCTGTGAAGGTTCTCATTCATCCAGGTCATGGTATATCAGTGAAGTTGTTAGATAAACTTGAAGTTTTACTAGTCATCTGCTCTGACTTGCTTTCTCTACAAGTGAAACATCTTCAAGAACTTAAAGGGTAACTCCACCAAGAAAAAAACTTTTCAAAAATGAATTCTATAATTCAGTGGGAGATAGGATCACTAGCTGCTTTCTCCTAATTCAGTTTACAAGTCGAGATCTACCTGTGTTAACTTACATAAATCCTGCAGCTCTTTGTCTCTGCTGGCAGCTCCCCACTCTTTCCTGTGTTCTGCACATACCAACATGTGCAAAGGTGCCCATAAATTAGAACTCGTCTCCCGACCGATCCCACGACAGTCAATTCTTCCGGAGCCACCTTTCCCGTTCTTCTTCGCGGCCGACATACGATCACAATATTAGTGGACCAGGCGAGACCATCATTATTGTATGTTGGTCACGAAGAAGAACAGGAAAGACAATTCTTGAAGTATTAATTAAATATCGTGGGGTCAGTTGGAAGGTGAGTTCTAATGTATGGGCACCTTTACTTTGGAGCTAGGTTGGGAGTGCATCCAGTAGGGGAGACATGATGGTGTTAGTAAACAAAGGCAGATCTCAGCTTAAAAATTTAATTGGGAGATAGCAGCTGGTGATCCTATCTTCCACTGAATTAAAGGAATAGTTCATTTGAAAAGTGAAATTTTAAGGAGCTATGCCTTACCTAATCAATTGACCAGGAGCCAGGGACAAAGAAAGAAGATATTTACCTTACACACGATCGTCCCCAGCAGCACTGACAGGTACTGATTGCTTCCTGGTTCAGATTAACTATAGCGCATATAATTTTCAATGCTGCTGGGGAGGATCGCTTGTATGGTAAATATCTTCGTCCGTGGCTCCTGGTCAATTGATTTGAATTATAGAAGGTAAGGCATAGCTCCTTAACATCCCGGTCTTCAATCAATACATTAAAGGAATAGTTTACTTTTCAAGTGAACTATTCCTTTAAAGAATCTATTTTTGAAAAGTTAACTTTTCACTTCATAGTAATAAATCGGTGTTTTTCAGCTAAATCAACTGGACTTGATGTTATAATATGATGCATCTCTTACAGTAACGTTTTCTTGTTTGACTGAATCTGGCAAATGTAAATGTCCATCTTTGGTAGCTGGTACATTATCCATTCTCTTAACCATTGGTCTGTTTCTACAGAGGCAGTTGTTTTAAAGTTTTTCTTTTTTTTTTCTCCATATATTTTAGGCAATAATAAGCTTGGAGGACAAGACTTCAATCAGCGACTTCTACAATACCTGTATGAGAATATTTATAGCACCTATGGGTCACTGCCGTCAAGGAAAGAGGAAATTCACAGGCTCAGACAGGCCGTGGAAGAAATAAAATTAAACCTGACTTTCTTTAATTCCTCTTGGGTGCGCATGCCTTTGACTTTGAATCTTTCTCAGCCCAGTAAGGAGATTACAAAGGAATCCTTGGAAAATCCTATGGAGCAGCATGTGAAAGACGCGCATTCAGATGATAGCTCACAGCTGTCCAAAAATAAGGGCAGTTTTCCAGATCAGGTACATTTTGAAATGGAGATATCCCGTAAAATCTTTGAAACATTGAATGAGGATTTATTTCAGAAAATTTTGGTGCCTGTAGAGGAAGTGTTACATGAAGGACATGTCCTTAAAGAAGAAGTTGATGAAATTGTATTGGTTGGCGGATCCACGCGAATACCACGTATACGACAAGTGATACGAGATTTCTTTGGCAAAGACCCAAACACATCGGTAGACCCAGATCTAGCAGTAGTGACGGGAGTAGCTATACAGGCTGGTATCATGGGCGGTTCTTGGCCCCTCCAAGTCAGTGCAATAGAAATTCCTAATAGACATTTACGAAAAAGTAATTTTAATTGAATCCATTGCTCAGTTAAACGTAATACATCAAGCCAACCCATTCCACTTAATATATGTATTTAAAAGCAATTAACAAGAAAGTTCTATTTTTATTTTGTTTTTTAAAGAAGAGATAAATTCTAATAATTACTGAAATTATTCATATCTTAATGGGGACTTAAACCACTATATCTTTAAAAACATTAATACTTTCTGCCTATTGATGTTGTCTCTCTTCTCTTTTATTGCACCTCTTTTAGCCATGGCACTAACCTCATTAAAGTCTATGGGGCCAAATGTCAATTTTTCTGGTTAAAGGCATTGCCAGCCACAGAGGAGCTTGGGAAGAAGTGGGGCTACACCTTTAATTGCATTTAATTTTAGGTTAGTGTTGGTGTTTTTAAAGTTATATCTATCAAGGTTCAGGCCCTTATTACACAAGGATTCATTATTATTATCATTTATATCTCCTTTAATGCCATCCACATTCCTGTGTTAAAAAAACATATATTTTTCATATTGGTGTACAAGAATGTATTTATAGAGTCTTCGGCCACTGTGACGCATTCAGTTTTTGAACAAATAGTAGCCTATCGGTGTCAAAATATCTGTCACTGTTGCATGCTGGGGCTGAAAGCAGTTCTAAAGGACATTTAAGGTTTTAAAGAGCTAAATATTTTCTCATTGCTGGTGCAAAGTGTATAATGATAGAAAGGCATTAGCTGATGTCGGTTATTAAAAGAGAAGTAAAGATAAAATGGAAATAAGCATGCATGGATTTTATGATTACTAACTAGCAGGTTCAACGTAACTCTCACCTCTGTTAGGAATTTAAGAATCTATTCAGGCTTTTATATTTTGGCTTTAGTTCTCCATTTACATTACTGTTGCTGTAGTGTAGCCAAAACTAGAGTATTAGTTTTTATGGTTGTGATATTGTTGCCAAACCATCTGTCAATCCATAACTAGAAATGTTTTTTTCTAAAGGATTTAGGACCTTCCTTAGAAAGGAGGATCTTTTAAGGAAACAATGGTCGAAACAATTGTTCTTCCCCATCTAGCCATGCCAGTGTGCACCACGAGGAATAAGCCACTCCCACTTCTGAGGCAGGACAAAAAAACTCTATTATAAATCTTCCCTCCTTACTTCCCCTTTTAGCTGTTTTTGTCCTGCCTTCGGAGGAGGATATGGTCATGTGTGAAGATGGAAGATTATTGAGAAGAATTGTTTTTTCACTTATTTCAAGCATTTGAGAGACATCAAAATCAAGTTATATAATCTGCTGGATTAAGCTTGTTTCTTGGCAGTGCCTATATTTTCAAAATGCATAATGCTGATGGACATTTTAGCAACTGCCTTAAGAGTACAGTGTTCAGAGTCCTAAGTATTTTTAGTCTATATTTGGCTAATGGCAGTATTACTCTTTTGGATAATACTCTTTTCTTTCCGTATGATGTGCATTTTACTCACATTGAGTATACTTTTGTTGTCAGTTAGGATTGGTTGCATTGTCAATGCAATAAAAAAATGTAGATGAAGATGTTAATTGTTTTTGCATTTTGTAAGAAAGTTAAAAGCTTTAAGGATTTTTGAGGATTTTATTGTTTAACCATTCTTTAACCTGAACACACAGAGTTACATTCTAAGGACCCAAGTCATTTTTTAAAAAGCCCTTTGCACCTTGTAGAGACTTTAATATACATCTCTACATCTCTGTAAAAAGTAGAGAACGGTAATACAGCCCAGATAAGTTTACAAATGAATATGGAAATAGGGTTGGAAAATATTGTTCTTTACTAAAAAGTGTTTTACCACTTCAGTGGAAATAAATATTATTTAACATTAAAGTGGACTCCTGGTGTTTCATTTCATACTGGTCTTAGAACAGCATATCAACAGCACATAATAAGTAATTAAAGTGCAACTATAATGAAAACAATTTTTACCTTTTTAATCAATAAATAAATACATGTAAACAACACATACTGAGTTGTGTATGTTTCTGCAGACTCTTAATCCTGTGCCCCTCTCTCTCTTAACTGTTCCCGTTTTTCATCTGACCTGACTTTTTAAGGCAAGCATACTCAGTAATCACTATGAGCCAGCACTGGGAGAGGGAATTTCCCATCATGCAGTTCACACAAACTGCCACCCTTCCAGTTACAGCAAAACTGTGCACAGCACAAGAGTTTATAATAATGGAGTACTTCAAAAGTAAGAATTTTCAGAGCTGATAGATAAAGAATAGGGGACAGATCAACAAAAATTAAATTCCCTAGTATAGACACCCTTTAAATAAATATTGCAGAGTTATTTATTATTATTTATTTATAGTTATTATATGAAACACGTACCTAGTGAAATAAAAGAAAAAAACTAAATTCTAATTAATTTAAGCACAGAGGACTTATAAGAGAAGTTTTAAAGCTCATGTTTACTTTAAAATTCTCTTCTTCCCAAGCTCCTCTGCTGATTCCATCCTTAAGTAGTGATAGCCCCAGACTTGAATAGGGACAATATAACTAGATTTGAAGTAATTTACCTAGACTGATGGCATCCTAAATAATGAACAGTGAATAATCTGGCATTGTTAAAATTGAATGCCATTTGCATGGCTTTGCCAAAAATATGGATAAAGCTCTGAACATACTGCAAATTTCCCTTAACACTGGGCTTATAAGAGAGTGTATACCTATCTAAATCAAAAGAAGTAACAATATCAGCTATGAAAATAACACTCAAGTATCAGACAAACTTTTTCAACTCTTAAGGTGCCCATCTACAGATATTCAGCAAATCCCGTCTGATCCGATGAAAAAGTCATGATGCTGCCGAGCTAGTGGCATGAGGACCTACAGGGCTGAATGGAAAATTTCCGTCTGATCGTTCCCGGTGCCCTATGCTTTAGTTACGATCAGACAGATAATGATTGGGCATGTGTATGGCCCCAACAGACAATCATTCCGTATTAAGTTAATACATAACGACCGTTTTGGCAAACTCATGACCTGATATCATTGGAATCAGATTGCGGTCACATGTGGCACCCCTTGTTTTGTATGGCTTTGACAAGAGCGCAGAGTTGACCAAAGTAGTTTATTGGGATTATTTTTTTTAAAGGCACCCTTTCCAATGTTTTCTGTAGGCAGTATAGCAGTTTTTCCTAGCTCTCTTCCTCGTCACTCAAAATTAAAGGACTATTCTACCATAAAAAGTACAAAACCACTTACAGTATCTCACAACCTTACATTTTCATAAATATTATGTTATAGCTTTTCATGGGACAATTTTTAAGGTGTAGAATATCCCATTAAGGTATCTGGGGTAATATGCCATATACAAGAAGACTCATTTTATAGCATGATCAAAGAATGGCAAACATCTAATACTAACAGCAGTCCCGCTAATACCTTTAGCACTTTATTAATAAAAGATGCTGATTTTTGCATACAATGGTTTTCATATCATATTTGAGTAGTTACATGAGGATGTTTTTAGGTGAACCGCTTTTGACCAGGAATAGGGTTAGGCAGTTACTACTTGGGAACCTCTGGTTATTACAATTTCCACCGTATAGAAAGACCATACAGTAAGAACAGGAGAAAATAAAGTTTCCTTTATCAGTACTTCTTTAAACCTTTATTTGTAGGTAGCCTAGAAAAATACATCATTGTGTATGTGTAACCCACTTCCCATGGTTTCACACAATATGTTATGATTCGCAATAATTTAAAATCAAGTGAGGTAGAGTCATAGATCCCAATCTGATCATTGTTTTTACAAAAAAAGAACCCATCTCCATATTCTACAAAACCATCCCTGCTCTAAACATCCCAGATGATGAGGATTGAATAGTTACTAGCCATTTTTTCCACCTCATGAACTTTGAGAAGTGACTTTCCCCTTATCTGTACATTCCTCTGGCTATTGGGACCTGCCACATGCACAGTCTTGCAGTCATCCTGCTTCTTTCCAACACAGCTTGGTGATGTCACTTCAGGTAATTATATCTTTTAATGATACCTTCCCCCTAAATTAAGATTTGGTATTTTCTTTCTGCTTTAATAAGCTATATGCTTGTATTTCATAAAAATAAAAAAAACATATACATTTTTGTAAAATGTTCCAATATTTACAAGTTATGGACCTGGCTCATATGTCTATCAACTTAACTGTTTTGTGAACAATCTTTTTTTTATTTTTTTTAAACCCAATTTTTTTTAACAATTGTTGTATTACGGGTAACACAACACTAATTATGTAACTAGTTTGTTAACTGGCTGAATCAGTGTCCTGATGTATCTTGGCTTCTGAAACCATCCTGGAGAAAAATCCTTTCTTCTCTATTAGTTTTTGAGGTTCATCAAATTCTACAACTCTGCCTGAATCAAGTACAAGCACCCTGTATGGAAACAAGTGAAGAAATGATTAGGTACTGGTTAATAATAATGCATTGTCTGTTATATTTATCAATAGTCAATAAATGAAACTTTAGTTGTGTAATTCAATCAGGCTGGCAAAAAACAGTTTCTGGACTCTATGTATAGATCAATAAAATGTTTAATAGTTAATATTTTACCTACTTTGTGAAACAGACTTAGGGCTCAGCCACACTGCGGTCGCACGCGCAATAGCGATTCCGATGCGCTTGAGTATGCAATTTCTTCATCTGAGATATGAAATTGCATGCGATTGTGCTCTAAAATGATGATCGCATGCAATTGCGTATTGCAAACAGAAATGCAATCGCATGCGCAATCATGAGCGCAATTGCAACAAAAGCGCGATAGTGTGGCCTAGCCCTAAAGCAAAGAAAAACTTTAACTTACCAATAAATGCGAGGCTGTGTTACCTGGATCCCCAACTGGTGATGGTAAGTTCAGTTATTTGCATCTCATCTTGGCTTTGGCTTTAAAGGGAATCTCCACCCATAAAAAATACTTTTTCTGTAGTGTAAATCTAAGCCAGCCCACCCCCAACCGCTAAGTTAGTTTTGCAAAACAAGCCTCAGAAATGTACTTGCACTCATTCGTTGCCCGGGCGGACTTTAGTTTTGGAGATGGACATGTCCTTTAAGGGCTATGCCACACCAATACGTTGTGTTGGCCAATTGATCTGCCCACACTAGGTGCACACACTATCGTGTGCGTTAACTACTACGCATTGCAATATGGCCTTGTCCTTAATGGTTTTAGTTGTACCTATTCAGAGCACCTGGACCGTAAGTTACACCATTGAGCTTATTTTTAGCAGTAAGTGTCACTTCTAAGAAAACAATTCTCTGTATATTTAAGAATAGGATGTCATTTATAAAGGATCACTATTAGTAATTATCAAGGCTAACCTCTGTGTTCATATATAGAAAGTATCAAACCACCATTGATAAATGCAGCTACTACCATTATAAGATTGCTATCAGTCACTACTGATAATGATCCATTAAATACGGCACCTATGGAAAATACAGTATTGGGTAATATTACAATATTATGACAATTATTTGATTATCCTGTTAAAGTTTCCAGGTGTACCTTTCAGAATCCAGGACAGTGTGCAGCCTGTGCGCTATTGTTAGTACAGTACAGTCCAGGAATGCTTGGCGGATTGTGGCTTGAATCAGGTTATCTGTCTCCATATCAATCGAGGCTGTTGCTTCATCTAAAACCAGGATCTTTGTTTTGCGAAGCAGAGCTCGGGCCAGACAGATTAATTGTCTTTGTCCAAGACTAGAATATGAAGTATAATCCAGTAAGTAACTACTCACTAAACAGACAAAGATCACAAAGTAAAAAATTCTATCAAATGCACCCAAAGGTACTCCAGAATTTCACAAATCCCTCTGATAGACATTAGCAATTAAATTCATTGTAATGAAACCTTGGAATGCAAATATGTGTTCAACATAACAGAAGGTCTAGTTTTTATACACTAGACCATTAGGGCTGCCTGCAGATGCATGATAATGAGCTTAACCATGAATACAAAACAATGAAATGACTTCAGTTGTTTACCTGGCTTTAAGGTTTGTGCACACGTGCAATTGCGGGTGCCTACCCGTGACGCAGGATGTGTATGAACTCCTGTTTCGGCCGCTCGTTCAGGGATCATTGCCCAATCTGCTGGTCGGATCTCCAAATGAGTGGCCGTTTTGGCCGATAATGTGCCCATACACAGGATGATTATCAGCACCCACGATCGCACATGTTTACGGTTGTCATAGATAGACCCAATTAGTTGCCAATTTCCCAATTATCACACCAACACCTCTTACTCCCACTGGCAAGAAATTGGAACATTTGCACCAGAACCTCAATAGCAAACTTGCCAGATTAGCCAAATGACTCCTAGAAGATGATCTCAACTTGGTTCAGTTGTGTGGTCTTTATAGATGCACCAATAATCATCCAAAGCCACATTTCAAGCTGAAATATAATTTCTTCTATAGACACCTTAAGGCTACAACAAGGTAAAGGTGAACATTTGTGGGTAGTATTCCATCCATAGTGATGTGTTAATGTCTAACGGTGGCCAATACAAATTGGATCTGACAGGATTTTCCAAATATTGGCAAGGAATATAGACGAACTGATACAGTCGGCATTGTGGTTTTTCATTCCCACAGTATAAACTCTCTTTAAGTAGCTGATAAGATCACCCCCGTGTATGGATACACGGCCAACCAATCCTCATGCCACCGCATGTTGCCGACAGATTCCAATGGAGTATTTTGGCCCTGGATGCTTTTTTTAAATTAGAAACTGAATAAACCAGTGTTACTTTCCTTGGTGAGATCCCACAATGCAGTAAATCCCTATGTGAGATTTACTGCATTGCTGGTTTGCGGTCAGGTAAGAAACTTCTCTCTTCACCTCTAATTTTAAGGCGTTTAGTTTACAAATTAGGCTGCTCTGTGGGTTTAATGTGCTAATGTACTATACTATTATATAATATATTGCATTATACTCTTTCCTCAATACGAATAGTGGTGATATAGACATATATAGCAGTGATACAATTAAAATAGGAAGAGATTGTGCAGAGAACTAGGGGCCACATTTATAAAGGCGCAATATCGAGACTGCTCCTTTAACAATTGTTAATTTCCAATCAGTTAATTTACAACCATTATCGTAAATTAGCGATAACAATCTTAAATTACCATTAACAATCCTAAATTACTGATAACTATTGTAAATCTACGACTACCGTTGCATAGGCATTTGATGTGAAGCACATCAGGTTCAATCACTGGGTACACACATGGCCAATAGATAACCCAAATGATCTCCATATTCAGAATACTGGGGATCAGTCTGGAATGTGTATTTCCAGATTTGTAGAACTGACTCCGCCTTGTAACTTGTACTGCAGATCTGTAAAGGCTGATTAAAAGTAAAAACTTTTAGTATAAACCTAGATTTTTCTTTAGGAATTGCACTGAGCCTCTTCAATGTTAATTGTGTTTTATGCGAGTGTGTGTCTGGGAGTCATTACAATTTACCGTGCAATTTCTTTTTAACTATTTCTTGGCTGAAACTTGAGAAAGAAGCATCATATACCTAAGATTGTCACCGCCTTCTGAAATCTCATGGTAAAGTCTTTTTGGTAAAGACTGGACAAAAGTCTTCAGATGACACAGTTCCAAGGATTCCCATAGCTCAGCATCAGAATGTTTTTCTAGGGGGTCCAAATTCATCTTGATTGTTCCCGAAAACAAAACTGGGTCCTTGAATCCATACAATCAGAAAAAGATACTATACAATGAGAAATACACTTCGTTTTAATAGCATTGTTTATTATGATATCACTAACATGGAGTATGATATTAGCAATGATTAAAGGGACACTATACTGAAAAAATGACTTTGCCTCATCTTAATCTATAATTGAATACATGTAAGTAGCATTTACTCTGATTTGCGTGTGTTGCTGCATGCCTTCAATCCAGTACACATTTTGTTTAGGAGCAGTATCCCCCCTCCCTATTTTAACCACTCCCACTTCCAACCTACCTGACTTTTCCCCACAAACCAACCGTCAAGCCTGCACACAGCTTACAGCATTCCAACTGTCAAAACTCTGTCACCATTCCAGCTACAGTAAAACTACTCACAGAAGAATAGTTTCTGAAGCAAAGCACTTGTTGAAATATAAGAAGTTTTAGATTGGATATTTAAAGAAATAGGGGGCAGATCAACAAAAAAAATGATACAGTGGTGGTTGGGAAGAATTAGTTTTCGGTATAGATGCCCTTTAATGTGCTGCTATATTGTAAACCTTTCTTAGTCCTTCACATGTAATGTACAAGGTCTGGCAATCTGGTAGACATTTTGTAAGTTTCAGAGATTTGTCTGGAATCTGGCAATGTATCAAGACTTACAGCAAATATTCATTGTTGGAACTGTGTCCAATGGGTTCTACCAAGAGAGGGACCACAGAAGCAGGAAGAGAAGACCAGGAATGTTTAAAGATGGAGAATTGCAGAAGATTTAGAATAAAATATGCTCTGCAAACAGTTAAAAAATAATCTGACACCACCATTTAATGGTGCAATGACACAACATTGTGTTGGTTCAGCTAAGAATTTTCATAGAAAATATTTCTTAAAAAACGTTTCCCATTTAAACTCACCTGAGGTATAATATTAAGTTTACTTCTTAAATCATGGAGACCAATCGTTGCTATGTCAATTCCATCAATAAATATCCTGCCTCCAGAACCTTCAATAGTTCGGAATAAACAGTTTGTGAGGGAGGATTTCCCAGCTCCGGTTCTTCCTACAATCCCAACCTAAAAAAAAAAAATGAAACAAAAGAAAATGAACAGATTGTCTAAAATAAACTTCTACATGGCTTATAAGCGCCAATGGATCAAGGGTTCCTGAAGTTTTGGAGATATTGTCCTGGAAAGCAGATTTTTGTTTCCCTAGAAGAAAAGGGGAAATGGTCTCCTCTACAAAAAAATCTGAATTGTTTTGATTAGTTGGCAATGGATAGGGAATATTTTTTATAACAGCTTGATATGTAGCATTACCTTTTCTTGAGAGTGCAACTGAAATGTTATATCCTGTAGAACAATGTTCAGATCTTCCCTGTATCGTGCTTGATAATCCCTGAATTCAATCACTCCATTTTCTGGCCAACTTGATGGAGGTCTTCTGTGCATTATCCAGGGAGCCTGCAATATAACATTATAGCATAGGTTTATCTTTAACATTTATTCTATGTATATATATATATACAGGGACGGATTTACACCTCAGGAGCCTGGTGCCCCACACCCATTTTCTCTTTTTTGGGAAGAAAATAGCCTATAAAGGGGTTGGATTGGTGGGAGCAGATTGACAGACGCCCCTAGGCGGCTACATCAGATGACGGCCACCAAGATGGTCGAAACATGTTGATCATTTCCACTATAATAAAGTTTGTTTGAAGAAATCCAGTTGAGTGCACCGTCCTATATTCCTCTTTCTGACTTTTGACTGGTCTGCACCCTGGTACGGTGCTGGTAGAAAGGGAGTATGCCTGCCTCGCTCCTCCACATATGTATACAATCAGCAATTCACCGCACACAGGTCTTGACTTTAATACTTCTATTTAGCACATATGTCAATGTACAATTTCGAACTTAGGGGGAAAAAGGAAATAGTTTAAAAAGTTCAAGATAATATAAGGTTAAAATGGCAATGGTAACTTACTGTACATGACTCTGGGACCTGGGAAATGGTCCGGGGAATACATATAAATTAATAAATTATCTTCCTTCACACGTTCGCTACTTTCGAACTTCCGCACTTTAGTTAATTTTCCCGAAAAATCGATATTGTTTGAAAATAAGATTTTTCGAAAATTCTAAATTTCTCAAAAATTCTAAATTTCTACAATCTGTCTCCTGAATCTTTTCCTGAATCTCTTAAAAAGCGGTGCTCCTTATTATACAAGAGGAATCATGGCCAGCATAAAGTGGCAATGCTTCCTAGTTGCATACCTCAACAAATTTTTTTAAAAAAAATATGTATTTAAAGGGAAAGTTCAGCGGAAAATGTAATTATTTTTAAACTTCCTAGTTTATATTACGCATACCTAATTATTCTACATATTCTCTTTCATTTTGAAAATACCCCTTGCCATTCCCTGATGATGACATTAGTGAGCTGATTAGTGAGCTGATATTTCAGGTTCTATAATGGTCCTTCTTCCCAGAATGCACGCTACCTTGGAATGTTACTAACAGTAAAGGTGGCAATACACATGCGATCCCTATTGCATCGTACCAGGATATCACCTTGGTATCTGACAGCAAACATGCGGTGGGGACCGTACACACGGACCCTACTGATTGCCCATTTGTGGTATGTGGGATCAGTCCGCTGCATGGTCATACACAAACCAATAGTACTGACTCCCTATAATTAAAAGTAGAGGCCGATACCAACAGACTTTCTCATTTTTTCCCTACCGACCGTAATGCTGACTATGGTCATTTGTCGAGATTGTGGTCAGTCGGTTTCGGTCCCTACACCTTGCCGATATTGTTATTGTTAATGTGTAAGGTTACCTTTTCATGTGCACATAACAATGTTGTTTACATTCCCTGATTTCTGTCTATTTAACTTGACTGGTTGTCATCAGTAACATGACATCCCATTCTGTAAAAGCTACATTTATACTGGCAGGTCAACATTCTCCCCCAGAACACTGATTGGTTCAATAATCCATTCCCAGGGTGCAGCATTCAAACTAATCCTCCTGAGATTCTTACCCAATAAGACTGTGGCCTACTGGTCCAGATCCCAAGTAATGCTGTGATCCAGTATTTCTAGTATAGATAACAGGATGTAATGTGGGACTATGGTACAATCCACAGACCAAAGACTAATCCAATCATTCTTTCTATTAAAGGGAATATGTAAGCGAAATAATGCAAAGTAAATGAATGGAAGAGGACATCCGAATGCAGATTAAACTGCATGTGCTTTATTGCTGCAACATGTTTCGAACAGCAAGTGTTCGTTATCAAGCTTGATTATGCTTTATAACGAAAACTTGCTGTTCAAAACATGTCGCAGCAATAAAGCACATGCAGTTTAATCTGCTTTCGGATGTCCTCTTCCATTCATTTACTTTGCATTATTGCCTACTGGTTGACGGTTCCAGTGAAGGAGAGACCCTACGAATAGAGAGTACTTGTACAAATTTTGTGTTGGAATGTAAGCGAAATAAAGCTGCCCATACACGGCCAAAGCAATCAGAAATCTGATTGAAGTACCCCACCTTGCGCTGCCGATCTCCCCTGCTTACACCTAGAAATCTGCAGGAGATGGGGACTTGAAAAGAAGGCTTTATGAGAAATCCCGATCCCGATCTTTATTTTTTTCGATAAACCACTCGGTATTGTGGTCAATCATAAAAACCACTATGAAGATTTCATGCTTCAACTTTGTGCATAACGTAATAGGGTAAATTATTACTATATGTTACCATTATTGTAACATTTTCACTAGTGTATCCCAGCAGAGAAAACATCCAATATCCGTCTGTACACACTAGTCATACAGTTAATCAATATCCGTCTGTACACACTAGTCATACAGTTAATCAATATCCGTCTGTACACACTAGTCATACAGTTAATCAATATCCGTCTGTACACACTAGTCCTACAGTTAATCAATATCCGTCTGTACACACTACAGTTAATCAATATCCATCTGTACACACTAGTCATACAGTTAATCAATATCCATCTGTACACACTAGTCATACAGTTAATCAATATCCATCTGTACACACTAGTCATACAGTTAATCAATATCCGTCTGTACACACTAGTCATACAATTAATCAATATCCGTCTGTACACACTAGTCATACAGTTAATCAATATCCGTCTGTACACACTAGTCATACAGTTAATCAATATCCGTCTGGACACACTAGTCATACAGTTAATCAATATCCGTCTGTACACACTAGTCATAGATATACTTACATACATCTGTACACCTAGTCCTACAGTTAATCAATATCCGTCTGTAACACACTACAGTTAATCAATATCCGTCTGTACACACTAGTCATACAGTTAATCAATATCCATCTGTACACACTAGTCATACAGTTAATCAATATCCGTCTGTACACACTAGTCATAGATATACTTACATACATCTGTACACACTAGTCCTACAGTAATCAATATCCTTCTGTACACACACAGTTAATCAATATCCGTCTGTACACACTAGTCATACAGTTAATCATATCCATCTGTACCCACTAGTCATACAGTTAATCATATCCGTCTGTACACACTAGTCATACAGTTTCAATATCCGTCTGTACACACTAGTCATACAGTTAATCAATATCCGTCTGTACACACTAGTCATACAGTTAATCAATATCCGTCTGTACACACTAGTCATACAGTTAATCAATATCCGTCTGTACACACTAGTCATACAGTTAATCAATATCCGTCTGTACACACTAGTCATAGATATACTTACATACATCTGTACACACTAGTCCTACAGTTAATCAATATCCGTCTGTACACACTAGTCATACAGTTAATCAATATCCATCTGTACACACTAGTCATACAGTTAATCAATATCCGTCTGTACACACTAGTCATAGATATACTTACATACATCTGTACACACTAGTCCTACAGTTAATCAATATCCGTCTGTACACACTACAGTTAATCAATATCCGTCTGTACACACTAGTCATACAGTTAATCAATTCCGTTTGTACACACTAGTCTAACAAACAATACCGTCTGTACACACTAGTCATACAATTAATCAATATCCATCTGTACACACTAGTCATCAATAATCAATTCCATCTCTGGTAGCAACTAGTCATACAGTTAATCAATATCCGTCCTTACACACTAGTCATACAATTAATCAATATCCCTCGGTACACACTAGTCATACAGTGTTTGAATCTAGTTGGGACTAATTTTAGGGTTCACTGTCAATCAGTTTGTGTCACATATAATCTTTACCTCCTTTTGCATTTCTTCATATTCACAAATCCGTTCAATCGCAATGCCGTTTGTTTCTATTTCACAAGCTTTTCGAACCCAGAAATTTAAGGTTTGTGTGATCTGGGAGAAACAGAGCATTTCTGTTAACTTTTTATGTTTATTCGAGATTTATCCAAGAAAACAGAGCTTACTGTATGTGATAAAACTACTGAAACACTTTCATTATGAATAATGATGTCACTAAGGTGAATGATGTCATTCTAGGAATAACAGGAATGCTGTTATGCCCATGTTATCTAGTATTAAGTATTGATTATCAGGTAATTTCCTCTATTAAGCAATGAAAAAATTACTGTTAATATTTAATATATATATATTTTTATATATATATTTCAATTTTTATGCTGAGTCACAAAGAGTTCAACAATTAGTGCAAACTTTCTATGTGCTATCACTGCCGAAAAAAAGGTAACTATGATTTGAAAATTGAAGCCCCTTTAAATTGTAGGTCAATCACATTTTTGCACATTTAATCACTTTAAAAACTACATCAGTTATTAAACATATACTGCCAAGCAGATATACTGGCAGCAGCTGTGACGAACAGGGTGGCAAGGTAAAACCCCATAGACACTATCTGGAAATTGCACTCTTAATTTTCGAATTACCTCACTTTACCAGCATGTCAAGCAGTATGGCAGCTACCACATTGTTTAACTGTCAGGCAGTAACAGGGTTAAAATTCCTGCTTGAACAGTTGTAAATTCTGAGCTTACTGCCCCTTAAGCAGATCTAATGAAGTTAATGATTGTTTGGTGTCTGTAATTCCATTGGTTTTATCGTATTGGTAACTTCTGTTTTCACCCCTTGATCCTGTATTTGCTTTGCCATATGGCTCAAGTGCCATAAACTCAACAGGACAATGTCCTTCCCTCCTTACATATCATTAAGCCAGCAGGTGCTCTGATAAGGTGGACAATTTGACCTTTGTGTGACTATGAGTCTCTCTAATGGGAGATTATAACACCAGGTTTTCAATAATCGCCATAACTTGGCTTGTGTGGCAACTACCATAACGGTACCATCCAAAATGGATTCTGGTAGAATCCCGTGGGACCCAAACACCCTCATTCTAGGCCTTAGGGTATCCCAGAAACCCACTTTAAACTGTTATACCAATGTACATATTGTTAATGTGTCATTTTTGGTCTTGTTAGTTTGGTAAATTCATGAGATTGATTAATATTAGGGTATAAAAAATGTAAGAGGTTTATTTTCCAAGGTATGGGTACTGACAGCATTGTTAGTTTTTTGAGTGGCCCATACTGAGGGTAATAAAGTTTTGGACATACCCTGAGCCCAACCTACACTGGTAGATGATTGGCTAAGAAAGCTTGGGTACCAGCCTGTGTCAGGGGTAGATAAGGAGATGCACAACAATAGAAAGGAGTTCGTCGTGACATCTTAAGAAACATCAAGCCAACCGGACGGACCATACATTGGCTTTCTTCAAGAACTATCATTTGGACTTTGTCACTTTTTCCATATTCGGATTTACAAGATTTCAGACTCTTCTCACGGACTTTCAGATGCCATTTATCTCTTAAGTATTCCTTCTTTTACCCCACTCTATCCTAACTTGTGTGTTACCATTTTTAGGTTCAGTAAGTTAATTTAGTTTTTCTGTATCTTTTGTTATGCACTCTTTTGTTACTTTTAATAAATGATGCAAAATCATTTATAGGCTATTGTCCCATTCTGAGTATATCCCAAAACGAACCTGTGTATCTGAAGTTACGCTACTATAGAAGAAGTATTGTTTAGGTATATATATATAACTGTAAAGTAATAGATGCGGATAACCCCATAGATAGATTTAAATAGGTCCTTCCCCTATTTTTAGGAAGGTGGTGGCAGCAAGTATATAGATATTAGTAATATTAATTGTGTGCTATATTGCTTAGTTCACTAATCCCTCCTAGTCTGTTCTGTTTTATCCGCCTGTCGGTTGCTTAGAGTGCGTTTTCTGGTAACTGATAGGAGGATAGGCGTCGCGACTCGGAGGGTTCGTAATTGCAGCAGCCACTAGGATCCGGGGATAAAGTCACAATAACCGATTTACAATCATTTAGCGTGACTTTAACCCCTAGATTGTGGCGGCTGCGCTAGTATCGAAAGAGACACTGGTGCAGCTGGCGCAGCCTATTCACAGTGTATTCTGCATAAATCTCTGGAACTACTGCACATAGAAAGGTAACAGTTTGCTCTATGTAATTAACTCTTTGTGCTCATGCAACAGGGTTGAAGCGGTTTTGAGTGTGGCTTTAATACAACATTAATCAGAGACGTTAATTACTCACATTTAGTGCATATGTTACGGACAAACCCACTGTGCCCGAATTCATTTTATCACCAGCCTGAACAGCCAATATTGCTGCAAAGAAAACCATCAAATTTCCAAGAAATTCCAGTCTCACGGCAAGCCACCTGTAAAGGAGACAGTGTATCTGAATTATTACAATATAGCCACCTGTAAAGGAGACAGTGTATCTGAATTATTACAATATAGCCACCTGTAAAGGAGACAGTGTATCTGAATTATTACAATATAGCCACCTGTAAGGAGACAGTGTATCTGAATTATTACAATATAGCCACCTGTAAAGGAGACAGTGTATCTGAATTATTACAATATCCCACTGTAAAGGAGACAGTGTATCTGAATTATTACAATATAGCCACCTGTAAGGAGACAGTGATCTGAATTATTACAATATAGCCACCTGTAAAGGAGACAGTGTATCTGAATTATTACAATATACCACCTGTAGGAGACAGTGTATCTGAATTATACAATATAGCCACCTGTAAAGGAGACAGTGTATCTGAATTATTACAATATAGCCACCTGTAAAGGAGACAGTGTATCTGAATTATTACAATATAGCCACATGTAAAGGGAGACGTTATCTGAATTATTTAACAATATAGCCACCTGTAAAGGAGACAGTGTATCTGAATTATTACAATTTACTGAATGCTTAAAGGTAATCAGTGGCGTAACATCAGGGCTTGCGACTACGGGGCGGCCGGGGAGGTAAGAGGGCCAAAGATCCCTTCCCAAAATGACCACAATCAGCTGTTTTAACGATATACACAATCAACTGGTTAGATGACCAGAACTGAACAGGAAGTTTGGTTCTGGTCTTTGAAACAGCTGACCACACGTACCTTTGCTTGATATGGGCGATCAGCTGTTTAAAAACAGGCCTGGGCCTGGGCCCCTGCAGTTATGCCCCTGAAGGGAATCACAGATAAACTAACCTTGTCCCTACTCAATATAATTGTTACTCAATAACGATAACAAACACAAGAGTTGTTATTTAACAATAGATCTACATCTCCCTTTGTACAATTCTTGGTTAAACCTTAAAGAACAACTAAAGCCTCAAAACAACACTGAATCAGAAGGCAGAGCACATTGACATACAGCAATAATCAGAGTCTAACATCTCATTTTGATATAGTTGTTGAGACATTTACCTTACTAATACAGGGTTTGTGTGTTATTTCCCAGCATTCCACTATCAAACAGTTTGGTCAATGACCATTATGTTCTTCACACATGCTCAGTCCTTAACTACTACAGGAACTTGTTACAGTTGGTCAATCCATTAACAGGACAGATAACAGAAGGAAGCATGGGGACATGGCTAGTCACTGTACATACACACAGTTATTTGATCCAGTTCTTTAGGGGTTACATTTACTTTAATAATATTTGCTTGGGTGGGATATTACAATTTATTGGTATTTTCAGATGCTGGAGTGTACAAATTTAAGTTTTCCTTTAATGGGTTGCCTGAACATGCTTCTTGCTTTGAATTGTAGATTTGAACCCCCAGCTATAATTGATACCATTACCTGTTTGATATGACATTATTGTAGAAGCAAACTAGGTTTTCATTAACCACATCTTTGTTCTGATTGGTGAATCTCTCTTGGTGTCCATAAGCTCTGATTGTTGGTGCTCCCATCAATGTCTCACTGAAGTGGGAAATAACAGGAGAACGTGTAGCACCATCTAGTCTCCTGATCTGACGTGAGCTAGAGATGTAATACCTCTGGGGGGATAGAAAAAGGAGATTTAGCAGATTTCCAGTGTATGGCCAGCATAAGGTGAAAAGGTACAGAGGATTAATACTGGTTAACCTGAAGTTGGGAAAGAAAGTAATTCCTGGTCAGTTTCTTTTACTTTTCTACTTTTAAATCCCTTTAGGGATAGGCCACACTAGTGCTTTCTGACACACTTATGATCGCAATTTGCGATCCGTTAGCATGTGAAAACACATGGCAGAGCAAGTCAAAGCGTGTGCACCAATAATTCAAAACTGCACAGATCGCAGCACAAACTAACAGTAATGTGAGCATAATTGTCACACACATTACCGTCCGGTCCAGTGTGTGGCTTCAAACTCACAAAACACTACGGAAGCTGCAGTGGAACATTTTCTTATAATAATCCCTCAGTGACATAGCTGAGTGATTATTATAAGAAAATATTCCACTGCTGCTCCCATTATAATTTGAGCCTCGTATGCATTATATATAAATTATACACACATACTAGGTCCCAGACACTTCTCCTTATTATTTATAGTCAATGATGTAGCATTAAACAACAACTTAATATTTTACTTGGCTATTTCAGTGCTGTTTAGGGATTATACTGATAGGTAGAGGAAGCTTTCTTTTTCTCCCTGCCATTCAGTGTTCACACAGGATGGGATGTGGGTTTTTTCTAGTACACAGCATTGGGATACTGACAGTTTAGTCTGTATGATCACAAATAATATAACAATATGAATATCATAGGAAACATCAGATAGTGTGATCTTGGGCGTGGACAAGACAGTGATGTATATAACGTATAGGGTATATATAGTATGATATTTAAAGGGCAACTCCACCCTCATAAAACATATTTTAGAAAGAATGGCCTCTTTAAAATATTTTAATATATCATACTTTCTCCTATGAATTCATTACTGTATGCCTGCTATGCTTCTGGATGCCTCATGGAAACTGAGCAATTTAGAAACCTGTACTGAGCCTGGGCATGCTCAGAAGAGGCAGACAGGGGATTAACATTCAGTCATTGGCTGTGATGTCAACTGTCAAATCCATAACTGACAGTTACTAACTGGAAGAACCAGGAAGCAGAAACAGGGGCAACAGGACATTGTGCAGGATTTCAGGTTAGACTTATATATTTCAGGTTTCAAACTATTACCGTTTAGGGTTTTGGGGGGTGATTCACCTGTATGTAAGTTTTCATTTTAGGGCTGGACTTGCCCTTTAAAGAACATTAGGTGTTAATTTTATCAGCTAAATCAACCCTACAAAATCCCATAGTCATTTTAAAGTGTATGTTTACTCAAGTCTGGGATCTATCCTTGAATAGTGTCTTCCTGTTGGTTTGGCTCTGGACCAAAAGGGGGGTGGAGCAACAATTCTACAGTTGTCATTTAATGAAAAAGTTGAGCACAAAAATTAGTAAATCACAAACTTCATTCTGTACCAGCTCCCTACCAGGCGGTCATGTCTACTAAGCTTTAGAATATCTTTCACTGTTAGGAAAAGCTCTAGAGAACCAGCTGGCTCAGTGTGTAAAAAGGGGCGCTAAGCTTAACTCAGACTTAACCCAGCATTTTCTACAGATACAGTATCATGGGAACCATAGTTAATAGGAATCTTTGTGATCTGGTAATAGGATTGAAATAGTGTTTGGGTGAACATTTCCTTTAAACCCTCTGTCTTACTTGGATAAGAAGATACAGGAACCCGAGTGGAACAGCGACAAATATGAAAAGTGGAGTAGCACAAACAATGACAAGAATGGTGCCAAGTACATCGAGCATGCAGTTTAACCAAGCGCGTAGGTAGTAGTGGAAACGTTCATCAATCACATAAACATCCTGCAAAACAAAAGAAAAACCATATGCTTGTAAAGGTTCTAATTCATCCAGGTCATGGTATATCTATTGTATTCATTTAGATCAACTGGACTTGAAGTTCAGTCCTTGAAAACGTTTCGCTAGTCATCATTTTCTCAATTCAGAATGACTTGTACAAGAATCTGTTGGCAATTAAGTACCCTGGAAAATCCCAATTAGCATATAACAGCCAGGTGTTAGGGACCTTCTGAATGCAAGGTGTGGATGCATTGAGACTAAGAGGTGTCATCGAAACTGCCCAGAGTAAGGTATCAAAACAGCATTGTACATTGCAGACAGTTACAGTTACAACTGCACCAATGTATGGCCCAGCACAGAAGAGACAATTCCTCGAGTGAGCACTCAGCCGTGTACCTGCATCTTAAAGAAAAAGGACATACCTCGAAGATTGTAATGTTAACATCTTGGCAAAGGAACATGACTGGTTCAAGGGAGGTGTCAAGGAGGCCATTTATGTGAAAATAAAGAAACCAAGCCTGAATAGAGGTGTGTGTGTGTGTGTGTGTGGGGGGGGGGGGTCAACATTAACTGTCTGTCATGAACAATGCTTTTTTGACACCTTACCCTGGGCCATTTCGTTAACACCTCTTAGCCTCAATGCATACGCACCTTGCATTTAGAAGTTCCTCAACACCTGGCTGTGATATGCTAATTGGGATTTTCCAGGGTACATAATTGCCAATAGATTCTTGTACAAGTCATTCTGAATTGAGAAAGCCAGTTGGATGACTAGCGAAACGTCTTCAAGAACTAAACTTCAAGTCCAGTTGATCTAAGTGAATACAACAGATAAAAGAAAAACCAGATTCTACATTTGGTTGGGAAAAGTCTGATGTTTTTATTTTTTTAATGCTGGAATTTACTCCAGTTTCCCATTGAGTAGACTGGCCCTTTATGTATTTTATGTTATCTCAATTAAAACAGATTATAAATTAATGTAGGAAAACCAGAAATTTGTGTAAAGACTTAAGTTCTAAAATGTCAGATTTGATTTGTACCATACTGCCTTAAAGGGGAATTATACCTTCCAAACCACCCCCTCCCATTTAATGTACCCAGGGTGAAGACCAAAACTGATCCTCGTCCTCGTCCCTGGATTTACCTGATCACTGGCATTACTTACCTAAACGAACACTTAGCTGCTTGTTTCAGGGGCCTGACCTATGGAAAGATGCTCTTTGCAAAAAGCTTGTCTTTTAATTGACAAGATCCTGACTGAGGAAGGGGACAAGGATGGACTTGACCGGAGAGCAAAAATTTAGGCTACTGACCCAAAGTAAACAGAGGGGTGAGGGCCGTGCAGTTTAGGTCCCTACCTTTGGGTACATCAAATTAGAGAGTGTAATTTAGAGGCTTTAGAGCAGTTACAATATTTTACAGCCATATTCCTTACCTTAGTAAACCTGTTAAGCACTTGGCCCATGGGTGTGGTTTCAAAGAACTGAAGTGGAAGATGAAGAACATTGTCCAGCATTTGGTAATGCAGTGACCGTGAGGCAGATATTGTTCCTCTGGTGATCACATAGGCACCAAAACATACTAATATACCTGCAGGATAGGATATGAAAAGAAAGGAATGAATTACATTCCAAGAGTACAAATAATTTCTTACTTCCCTTAAAGGGTAACTCCACTGGTAAAAAATATTTTGGGTATTCAGTTTTATTGAAGAACGGGAGGTGAATGAGCTGTGTCTTACCTCCTGTTCTTCAATAAAACGTTTAGGAGCCGTGAATGAAGGTAAGGTACTTACCCGATCGCTCTCCTCCGCCACATAGTCTTAGTACTCTATGTGCATGAGCAAGTGTGATGCGTACAGCATACAGAGTCCATGGGGACCTGTCAGAGCGTGCGGCGGAGGAGCGAGCGATCAGGTTAGTACCTTAACTTCGTTCCTGGCTCCTGCAGGTTTTATTGAAAAACCTCCCGTTCTTTAATAAAACTAAATGGCAATTATTTTTTTTTACCAGTGGAGATACCCTTTAATATTTACATTTTCTTCTTTTTGGAAAGTGTTTAAAACATAATCAAGTTAAAGAGATATTATTGGATTGCAAGTAATGTTCCTGCTAATAGAGACACTAAGGGGCTGATACAATAAGTGCAAAGTTAGATAACATTAGATTGGATACTGCAGATTAATAGCACTGGCAAATGTTTGTAGCTTTAATTGAATCAGTTGTCCCTTACATACATTGTCAACTGGTCACATACAGTCTTCGAAAGGAGCTATTTATGGCTAACTATAAGAGAAAAATATAGCAATGCTTAGAGCACCCAGTCCTCATCTTGTTTCCTGGTATTACCTTGAACAAACCCCAGAAGTCCATAGATCCCCAGTCTATTATTCCTGAGATCAGTCCATTCAGTTAAATCCTGTACGGCCTTGATTTCTGTTGTCCATCTGCTTAGCCATACGTTTTGTGCAATACCCATAGTATTTTGCCCAATGTAGGCAATAACAGTCAACCACATCCAGGACCAGCCAAATGCACGTAAGTATTTCATCACAACTGACATTTTCATCTATAAATTATAACAAAATTATAGCACGTTATACAACCTTTACTTCCTAGTCTGTAAAGAGGAAAACATTAATAGTTATAAAGTAATTGTGGTTGAAAAATACACACAAGTAATTACTAGAACTACTCACATTTCCAGTAGCAACCCTCTCTTTCTTCATGCTTGGTTGGTTTGATACTTCTGATAATGTACTAATAAACAGAAAAAAGTGTAAATCAAACATGCATGTTATTTATAAGACCTAATTCATAATTTATTTTTTTATGAATTGCATAATTATGTCTTGCAAACTGCGTGATAATAAACGTGATTTTTTATTGTAAAAATTCCGGTTTTAAAAATATTGTTTATTTTTTGATGTAAAAAATCTTTGCATATACTTTATTGATTACAAATATCTTACATAAGTTTTAGACAATTTTTGCAATAGCATCTCTCGCCTCATCTCCCCTTTAATTTATTCTTGACAATATTGATGCATTTCTCCCAGAATGCACTCTGATTACTGTAGATCCTACTACCTGAATTAAGTATGGCATGACAATTCTCAAATAAATAAATCTGGCACTGCACTGAGCTTCACCCTTTCTGAGGGAGGGTAACTGGGTAATGCCACTCATGGTAAATCTAGCCGCTTTATAGCATCTTCTTCTCCAGGCAAGATTGGACTGTTTATTCAGTTTTACCCAATGACAGATTATTCAGCATTCACACCTGAAGCTAATGCCGCTACATACTGATCATTGACTTGGCAAAATGGTGATACAGCCCAGGTCTAAAGCTGGGTACACACAGTAACGATAAAGCCCCGATACCGACGGATCCGACGGTATAGGGGCTTTATCGTTAAGTGTGTACGCTCGTTTCCCGAACGAGCGTGCGCCCGCCGAACGATCAGGTCGGCCGTACGCTCGTTCGGGAAAGGCCGAAAATTTCCATCGGCCGCGCTAGACTCCCTATAGAGGAGTCTAGCGCGGCCGATGGAAACACACAGTCCCGAGCGTTCCCCTTATGATATTCATAGGGAGAATGCTGGGGACTGTGTGTATGCAGATCTTTGAAAGATGGCAGACATCTTTCAGAAATCTGTACTGTGTGTACCTAGCTTAATACACCATCTGAACAATTTCATTTACACAATGGAGTAATTCTGACTTAATCTGCTGGGAAGCTTATAAAGCAAACTAGTAATGTGAGTGGATGATTGATATGCTTAGAAAAACCTTAACTAACATTTTCAACTGGTGACTAGAGATGTCCGAACTTCGCAAAATCCGGTCCGCTCGAGGATCCGCGAATTTTCTAAAAAATTCGAAAATTCGAAAATCCGCGAGCGGACCCGTTAAAATTAAAAATACCCTTGAGATTTTTCGTATTTTCGAAAATTTTCGAAATTACGAGTTTTCACGTATTTTCAGGAATTTTCAAAATTACGAGTTTTCATGTATTTTCGAAAATATGTATTTCCGAAAATACAAGTAATCCTCGTAATTTTGCAAATTTTCGAAAATACGTATGTATGGAATTAAGAGAAATCCTTGTCGAAAATACGAAAAATCCGCGAATCGGAAGTTCGGAAGGCGGAAAATCCGGAAAAATCCGCCGTTCGCGAACGGGATAAATCCGCGGCGGATCCGGGTTCGGATCCGCGAACCGGCCATCCCTACTGGTGACACATTCTTTATCATGTACATAGTGTGGCAACCAAAGCCTCCACATATCTTATTGACACATCCGTCCATCAGCAGAGATAAAACACTTATAGTATAAACTACAATACAGTATGTAAAATATTCATACTTTGCCACATGGACATTGAGGGGATTAATTAACAAGATAATATTTGCCTTGAATAAATACTAATCTTTTTCCAGCCTTAAAGTACCTCTTCTTTTTGGCAAATGTTTCCTCCTGCTGGGATTTCATTCTCTGCAGTTTTCCAGGAACTTTAATATTTTCAGCTGAAAGTTAGAAAATCTCCTGGTCAGTATTTTATCAGTTGTATGAACAGTTAACAAAGAAAAGTTTGCAGATTTAGCTGCCAACTGGTTGCTGTTAGGTGCTTGCTAAAATGCACCTATGTACGCCTTTGTTACAATACAGGTTCAGGGTAGATCATGTATTATGAATGGCTTTGCTGTAGTTACCTTTAACATGAATGTCTACTGGTTGTTTAAGAATATTATTACTAAAGTACTTTGGAGGGTGTGAGCATGTCCCAAATTGTGACTCCTGTGGAAAAGTGATGCATTTTTTTGTTATAGACAAACTCACATTCTTATCTTCATATGAACAGACATTAGATTAGCATGCATGATGAGTCAATACATGGGATGGGGTTGGGCCAACACCATAAATGTATTTGCAATGTGTTGGAAGCCGTATTCTAATTCAGTAAGAAAAAAACATTACCTTTAATGTCAGGCAGCTGTTCCTTCTCTACTCCCCTGTTAAACATTTGAATCATGTCTGCAAAATCCTGTCTTTTAGAGATGAGCTCTTTGTATGTTCCAGTATGAACTATTCTTCCATCTTCCATCACTAGGATCAGATCTGCCTGAGGAAGGACCATGAGGCTGTGCGTAACCAGGATTCTTGTCTAGAAATAATAGAAAAATGAATGAATTTGATGTGGGCGTTAACAGAAATTCATTATACTATCACCAAATCCTAAAACACAGTAAAGCGTAAAGCAGAGCATTTATAAAGGACCTTATATGGGATAGGTTAAAAGCCACATAATGTCTTCTTAGCTTTAAAGGACATGTCCACCCCAAGTAATAACTCTCCACGTGTTCTTTTACTTCCAAAACAACCATAGCCTGCACAAGGGTGGTTGGGTAGAGATGTCAACCTTTGCAGAGGAAAGAGGACTGTTTATTGAGGTGGTAAGTTTTTACTTTTAGGGTAGACCAAGATCACATGATATCTATCCCTGTCTCTGGAAATAAATCAAATGAAGATTTGCTGAAAATAATAAAAACTATATAAATATAATTAGTCTATTAACATACCTTGTTTTTTAATAATCCATTTGGTCCAATGAGTTTCTCAAACAAATGATTCCCAACGTGAACATCAACTGCAGAAAGTGGGTCATCCAGTAGGTAAATATCAGCATTGCTGTAAACAGCTCTGGCCAGGCTGACTCTCTGCTTCTGTCCACCGCTTAGATTTACACCCTAGATCCAAAGAATGTCCAAGGACCCAATGAAAATTAAAATGTTACAGTGGAACAACAACCCTTTCTCTGCATGGTTAAAATAAACTGTTCAAAAGCTTTTCAACCAAGCACAACAAATGTATTGGCTTAAATCATGGTAAATGCAATATTTTATATCCTTAAATTAATCATTTAAGGATATTAGCTATTTTAGTTACAGACAATAAAAATGTTTTTATTGCATCTTTAATGAAATCAAGTCAAATAATAAATTTGGTTCAGGTAATTGCTCATGTCATGGAGGTCTGATTCGTTAGATTTTGGAACAATAACATTTTATTTCAACACATTGCCCCCCTTCCTGTTTCCCATGGTCCTCTGCAGATGTTTGATGTCAGCAACATTCTAATCAAATTGAAGTTTTTTTTTACAGCATTGCAAGTTAAAAACATAGTTGCCCAGGTCCTCATTACATAAGGCATCACCTAACTATAAAGTACAAGTAAGGCTTAGGCATTTGTTTTCAGTTATTTACACATTTTTAATTTGGTAAATATACCAAATAATAATAAAAAAAAATAAAAACAATACGATTTAATAGGGATCTAAGACTATAGACTGTATGATAAGGCTGTATTATGTTTGAAGGGATATTAACTCATATTGTCTTACCCTCTCCCCGATTTCAGTCTGATCTCCATATGGAAGAAGCTCAAGATCAGGATACAAGGCACAGGCTTCCAGGACTCTCTCATACTGCTGCTTATTATGATGCAAACCGAAGAGAATATTTTCTTGAAATCTTGCATTCTGTATCCACGCTTGCTGTGACACATAGGCGACCGTGCCCTAAACAAAGACATAGGCACAATGCACCAGCAGTCTCTGGAAATAGTGAACATTCTATTCCTATACACCCCAGCTTTCTAGGCTTAAAGATTTAAAGGGCCAGTAACTATAGGGAAAATTGCTTTTGCATTAAATTTTTGTTTCTATGGAGATCAGTATATATACAGTATATTTTTAATAGTTTACCTTTCCATTCTGTTTATAGGGTAATTTGGGACAAACAATAAACAAAATAGAAATCTGTGCATCCACTTGATAAAAGTCTAATCCAAGTTCAAGAACTTCCAGGTGACCTATTTATTTAACCATAAATGGCAAAGTTTGGTTCCACCCAGTCCAGTATTATGGCCTAACTGACTGTACATAAAAATCTATTGGTCTATTGGGCCATAATATCCAACCTAATGATTTGTCACAAAATTTGTCAATCCAAGTGATCTGATATATCTGTAAATCACGTCCCACCCTGCGTTCCTCAACGGACCTTTAATTTTCAACCAAATAACTACCATGTGTTTCAGTGTGACTTCTCCTTTAAATTATTTTAAAATCAGCATCAGGATACATTCGACTGCACTGTACCTTTCTTTGGACTTTGCCATGTAACATGTTCATTTCTCCAAGGATGGCAGAAAGCAGAGATGATTTTCCAGATCCAACTTGACCCACTATAGCAACAAAGGAACCTTCTGGAATCTTCATCTCTAAACTGGAAATAAAACAGTGAATACAATGATATATATTTTATACAGATTCCCCAAAACAGGCTACAAGTCAGTAAGGCTAGGGGTGAAATACATTAAAGGCTGAAAACAAACCCCCAGTGTTAAAGACATAGCTCTGCAATCAGCCCTGCAATCAGTATACACAGTACAGCATGGTATTCATAACTGGCAAAAGGAGAAACGTGGTCTTAGTTATTATTCCATGGCTGTGCTAAGCCATGATTTACATTTTTGTTCCACCTGCCTGCTATCACATTTCTAAGCTTAGTGATGGAACATAATGGAAGTTGGTAACTTTACTGGGTGCCAGAGATGATAACCATAGCAAGCTTTCAGAACATAGAGGGGCATAATTTTCATGTCACCCTTTAGATTATGCCCCTCTATGTTCTGAAAGCTTGCTATGGTTATCATCTCTGTAACCGTAAAGTTATCCCCTATATCCCTTCCATCATGTTTCACCCTTTAGATTATGCCCCTCTATGTTCTGAAAGCTTGCTATGGTTATCATCTCTGTTACCCATAAAGTTATCCCTTATCCCTTCCATCATGTTTCACCCTTTAGATTAGCCCCTCTATGTTCTGAAAGCTTGCTATGGTTATCATCTCGTTATCCATAAAGTTATCGCTTATATCCCTTCCATCATGTTTCACCCTTTAGATTATGCCCCTCTATGTTCTGAAAGCTTGCTATGGTTATCGTCTCTGTTACCCAGTAAAGTTATCCCCTATATCCCTTCCACATGTTTCACCCTTTAGATTATGCCCCTCTATGTTCTGAAAGCTTCTATGGTTATCGTCTCTGTTACCCAATAAAGTTATCCCCTTATATCCCTTCCATCATGTTTCACCCTTTAGATTATGCCCCTCTATGTTCTGAAAGCTGCTATGGTTATCATCTCTGATAACCAGTAAAGTTATCCCCTTATATCCCTTCCATCATGTTTCACCCTTTAGATTATCCCCTCTATGTTCTGAAGCTTGCTATGGTTATCATCTCTGGCACCCAAGTAAAGTTACCAACTTCCATTATGTTCCATCACTAAGCTTAGAAATGTGATAGCAGGCAGGTGGAACAAAAATGTAAATCATGGCTTAGCACAGCCATGGAATAATAACTAAGACCACGTTTCTCCTTTGCCAGTTATGAATACCATGCTGTACGTGTATACTGATTGCAGGGCTGATTGCAGAGCTATGTCTTTAACACTGGGGGTTTGTTTTCAGCCTTTAATGTATTTCACATTCATCATCAACACCCTTTAAATAAATATTGCAGAGTGTATTTATTATTTATTATAGTTATTATATGAAACACGTACCTAGTGAAATAAAAGAAAAAAAACTAAATTCTAATTAATTTAAGCACAGAGGACTTTTAAGAGAAGTTTTAAAGCTCATGTTTACTTTAAATTCTCTTCTTCCCAAGCTCCTCTGCTGATTCATCTTAAGTAGTGATAGCCCCAGACTTGATAGGGACAATTAACTAGATTTGAAGTAATTTACCTAGACTGATGATCCTAAATAATGAAAGTGAATAATCTGGCATTGTTAAAATTGAATGCCATTTGCATGGCTTTGCCAAAAATATGGATAAAGCTCTGAACATACGCAAATTTCCCTTAACCTGGGCTTATAAGAGAGTGTATACCATCTAAATCAAAGAAGTAACAATATCAGCTATGAAAATAACACTCAATAATCAGACAAACTTTTTCAACTCTTGGTGCCCATCTACCAGATATTCAGCAAATCCCGTCTGATCCGATGAAAAGTCATGATGCGCCGAGCTAGTGGCATGAGGACCTACAGGGCTGAATGGAAAATTTCCGTCTGATCGTTCCCGGTGCCCTATGCTTTAGTTACGATCAGACAGATAATGATTGGGCATGTGTATGGCCCCAACAGACAATCATTCCGTATTAAGTTAATACATAACGACCGTTTTGGCAAACTCATGACCTGATATCATTGGAATCAGATTGCGGTCACATGTGGCACCACCTTGTTTTGTATGGCTTTGACAAGAGCGCAGAGTGACCAAAGTAGTTTTGGGATTTTTTTTTTAAAGGCACCTTCCAATGTTTTCTGTAGGCAGTATAGCAGTTTTCCTAGCTCTCTTCCTCGTCACTCAAAATTAAAGGACTATTCTACCATAAAAAGTACAAAACCACTACAGTATGCTCACAACCTTACATTTTCATAAATATTATGTTATAGCTTTTCATGGGACCAATTTTTAAGGTGTAGAATATCCCATTAAGGTATCTGGGGTAATATGCCATATACAAGAAGACTCATTTTATAGCATGATCAAAGAATGGCAACATCTATACTAACAGCAGTCCGCTAATACCTTAGCACTTTATAATAAAAGATGCTGTTTTTGCATCCAATGGTTTTCATATCATATTTGAGTAGTTACATGAGGATGTTTTTAGGTGAACCGCTTTGACCAGGAATAGGGTTAGGCAGTTTACTACTTGGGAACCTCTGGTTATTACAATTTCCACCGTATAGAAAGACCATACAGTAAGAACAGGAGAAAAAAAGTTTCCTTTATCAGTACTTCTTTAAACCTTATTTGTAGGTAGCCTAGAAAAATACATCATTGTGTATGTGTAACCCACTTCCATGGTTTCACACAATATGTTATGATTCGCAATAATTTAAAATCAAGTGAGGGTAGAGTCATAGATCCCAATCTGATTCATTGTTTTTACAAAAAAAGAACCCATCTCCATATTCTACAAACCATCCCTGCTCTAAAACATCCCAGATGATGAGGATTGAATAGTTTACTAGCCATTTTTTCCACCTCATGAACTTTGAGAAGTGACTTTCCCCTTATCTGTACATTCCTCTGGCTATTGGGACCTGCACATGCACAGTCTTGCAGTCCTCCTGCTTCTTTCCAACACAGCTTGGTGATGTCACTTCAGGTAATTATATACTTTTAATGATACCTTCCCCCTAAATTAAGATTTGGTATTTTCTTTCTGTTTAATAAGCTATATGCTTGTATTTCATAAAAATAAAAAAACATATACATTTTTGAAAATGTTCTCCATATTTAACAAGTTATGGACCTGGCTCATATGTCTATCAACTTAACTGTTTTGTGAACAATTTTTTTTATTTTTTAAACCCAATTTTTTTTAACAATTGTTGTATTACGGGTAACACAACACTAATAGTAACTAGTTTGTTAACTGGCTGAATCAGTGTCCTGATGTATCTTGGCTTCTGAAACCATCCTGGAGAAAAATCCTTTCTTCTCTATTAGTTTTTGAGGTTCATCAAATTCTACAACTCTGCCTGAATCAAGTACAAGCACCCTGTATGGAAACAAGTGAAGAAATGATTAGGTACTGGTAATAATAATGCATTGTCTGTTATATTTCAATAGTCAATAAATGAAACTTAGTTGTGTAATTCAATCAGGCTGGCAAAAAACAGTTTCTGGACTCTATGATAGATCAATAAAATGTTTAATAGTTAATATTTTACTAACTTTGTGAACAGACTTAGGGCTCAGCCACACTGCGGTCGCACGCGCAATAGCGATTCCGATGCGTTGAGTATGCAATTTCTTCATCTGAGATATGAAATTGCATGCGATTGTGCTCTAAAATGATGATCGCATGCAATTGCGTATTGCAAACAGAAATGCAATCGCATGCGCAATCATGAGCGCAATTGCAACAAAGGCGATAGTGTGGCCTAGCCCTAAAGCAAAGAAAAACTTTAACTTACCAATAAATGCGAGGCTGTGTTACCTGGATCCCCAACTGGTGATGTAAGTTCAGTTATTTGCATCTCATCTTGGCTTTGGCTTTAAAGGGAATCTCCACCCATAAAAATACTTTTTCTGTAGTGTAAATCTAAGCCAGCCCACCCCCAACCGCTAAGTTAGTTTTGCAAAACAAGCCTCAGAAATGTACTTGCACTCCTTCGTTGCCCGGGCGGACTTTAGTTTTGGAGATGGACATGTCCTTTAAGGGCTATGCCACACCCAATGACGTTGTGTTGGCCAATTGATCTGCCCACACTAGGTGCACACACTATCGGTGCGTAACTACTACGCCATTGCAATATGGCCTTGTCCTTAATGGTTTTAGTTGTACTATTCAGAGCACTGGACCGTAAGTTACACCATTGAGCTATTTTTTTAGCAGTAAGGTCACTTCTAAGAAAACAATTTCTGTATATTTAAGAATAGGATGTCATTTATAAAGGCACTATTGTAATTATCAAGGCTAACCTCTGGTTCATATATAGAAAGTAATCAAACCACCACCATTGAAATGCAGCTACTACCATTATAAGATTGCTATCAGTCACTACTGATAATGATCCATTAAATACGGCACCTATGGAAAATCAGTATTGGGTAATATTACAATATTATGACAATTATTTGATTATCCTGTTAAGTTCCAGGTGTACTTCAGAATCCAGGACAGTGTGCAGCCTGTGCGCTATTGTTAGTACAGTACAGTCCAGGAATGCTTGGCGGATTTGGCTTGAATCAGGTTACTGTCTCCATATCAATCGAGGCTGTTGCTTCATCTAAAACCAGGATCTTTGTTTTGCGAAGCAGAGCTCGGGCCAGCAGATTAATTGTCTTTGTCCAAGACTAGAATATGAAGTATAATCCCAGTAAGTAACTACTCACTAAACAGACAAAGATCACCACAAGTAAAAATTCTATCAAATGACCCAAAGGTACTCCAGAATTTCACAAATCCCTCTGATAGACATTAGCAATTAAATTCATTGTAATGAAACCTTGAATGCAAATATGTTGTCAACATAACAGAGGTCTAGTTTTATACACTAGACCATTAGGGTGCCTGCAGATGCATGATAAGAGCTTACCATGAATACAAAACAATGAAATGACTTCAGTTGTTTACCTGGCTTTAAGGTTGTTGCACACGTGCAATTGCGGGTGCCTACCCGTGACGCAGGATGTGTATGAACTCCTGTTTCGGCCGCCTGTCAGGGATCATTGCCCAATCTGCTGGTCGGATCTCCAAATGAGTGGCCGTTTTGGCCGATAATGTGCCCATACACAGGATGATTATCAGCACCCACGATCGCACATGTTTACGGTTGTCATAGATAGACCCAATTAGTTGCCAATTTCCCAATTATCACACCAACACCTCTACTCCCACTGGCAGAAATTGGAACATTTGCACCAGAACCTCAATAGCAAACTTGCCAGATTAGCCAAATGACCTAGAAGATGATCTCAACTTGGTTCAGTTGTGTGGTCTTTATAGATGCACCAATAATCATCCAAGCCACATTTCAAGCTGAAATATATTTCTTCTATAGACACCTAAGGCTACAACAAGGTAAAGGTGAACATTTGTGGGTAGTATCCATCCATAGTGATGTGTTAATGTCTAACGGTGGCCAATACAAAATGGATCTGACAGGATTTTCCAAATATTGGCAAGGAATATAGAAGAACTGATACAGTCGGCATTGTGGTTTTTCATTCCCACAGTATAACTCTCTTTAAGTAGCTGATAAGATCACCCCCGGTGTAGGATACACGGCCAACCAATCCTCATGCCACCGCATGTTGCCAGACAGATTCCAATGGAGTATTTTGGCCCGGATGCTTTTTTTAATAGAAACTGAATAAACCAGTGTATATTTCCTTGGTGAGATCCCACAATGCCGTAAATCCCTAGTGAGATTAACTGCATTGGGTTTGCGGTCAGGTAAGAACTTCTCTCTTCACCTCTAATTTTAAGCGTTTAGTTACAAATTAGGCTGCTCGTGGGTTTAATGTGCTAATGTACTATACTATTATATAATATATTGCATTATACTCTTTCCTCAATACGAATAGTGGTGATATAGACATATAAGCAGTGATACAATTAAAATAGGAAGAGATTGTGCAGAGAACTAGGGGCCACATTTATAAAGGCGCAATATCGAGACTGCTCCTTTAACAATTGTTAATTTCCAATCAGTTAATTCAACCATTATGAAATTAGCGATAACAATCTTAAATTACCATTAACAATCCTAAATTACTGAGTAACTATTGTAAATCTACGACTACCGTTGCATGGCATTTGATGAAGCCACATCAGGTTCAATCACTGGGTACACACATGGCCAATAGATAAACCCAAATGATCTCCATATTCAGAATACTGGGGATCAGTCTGGAATGTGTATTTCCAGATTTGTAGAACTGATCCGCCTTGTAACTTGTACTGCAGATCGTAAAGGCTGATTAAAAGTAAAAACTTTTAGTATAAACTAGATTTTCTTTAGGAATTGCACTGAGCCTCTTCAATGTTAATTGTGTTTTATGCGAGTGTGGTCTGGGAGTCATTACAATTTACGTGCAATTTCTTTTTAACATTTCTTGGTGAAACTTGAGAAAGAAGCATCATATACCTAAGATTGTCACCGCCTTCTGAAATCTCATGGTAAAGTTTTTTGGTAAAGACTGGACAAAAGTCTCAGATGACACAGTTCCAAGGATTCCCATAGCTCAGCATCAGAATGTTTTTCTAGGGGTCCAAATTCATCTTGATTGTTCCCGAAACAAAACTGGGTCCTTGAATCCATACAATCAGAAAAAGATACTATACAATGAGAAATACACTTCGTTTTAATAGCATTGTTTATTATGATATCACTAACATGGAGTATGATATTAGCAATGATTAAAGGGACACTATACTGAAAAAATGACTTTGCCTCATCTTAATCTATAATTGAATACATGTAAGTAGCATTTACCTGATTTGCGTGTGTTGCGCATGCCTTCAATCCAGTACACATTTGTTTAGGAGCAGTATCCCCCCTCCCTATTTTAACCACTCCCACTTCCAACCTACCGACTTTTCCCCACAAACAACCGTCAAGCCTGCACACAGCTTACAGCATTCCAACTGTCAAAACTCTGTCACCATTCCAGCTACAGTAAAACTACTCACAGAAGAATAGTTTCTGAAGCAAAGCACTTGTTGAAATATAAGAAGTTTTAGATTGGATATTTAAAGAAATAGGGGGCAGATCAACAAAAAAAATGATAAGTGGTGGTTGGGAAGAATTAGTTTTCGGTATAGATGCCCTTAATGTGCTGCTATATTGTAAACCTTCTTGTCCTTCACATGTAATGTACAAGGTCTGGCAATCTGGTAGACATTTGTAAGTTTCAGAGATTTGTCTGGAATCTGGCAATGTATCAAGACTTACAGCAAATATTCATTGTTGGAACTGTGTCCAATGGGTTCTACCAGAGAGGGACCACAGAAGCAGGAAGAGAAGACCAGGAATGTTTAAGATGGAGATTGCAGAAGATTTAGAATAAATATGCTCTGCAAACAGTTAAAAATAATCTGACACCACCATTTAATGGTGCAATGACACAACATTGTGTTGGTTTCAGCTAAGAATTTTCATAGAAAATATTCTAAAAAACGTTTCCCATTTAAACTCACCTGAGGTTAATAATTAAGTTTACTTCTTAAATCATGGAGACCAATCGTTGCATGTCAATTCCTCAATAAATATCCTGCTCCAGAACCTTCAATAGTTCGGAATAAACAGTTTGTGAGGGAGGATTTCCCAGCTCCGGTCTTCCTACAATCCCAACCTAAAAAAAAAAATGAAACAAAAGAAAATGAACAGATTGTCTAAAATAAACTTCTACATGGCTTATAAGCGCCAATGGAGACAAGGGTTCCTGAAGTTTGGAGATATGTGCCTGGAAAGCAGATTTTTTGTTTCCCTAGAAGAAAAGGGGAAATGGTCTCCTCTACAAAAAAATCTGAATTGTTTGATTTAGTTGGCAATGGATAGGAATATTTTTTATAACAGCTTGATATGTAGCATTACCTTTTCTGAGAGTGCAACTGAAATGTTATATCCTGTAGAACAATGTTCAGATCTTCCCTGTATCGTGCTTGATAATCCCTGAATTCAATCACTCCATTTTCTGGCCAACTTGATGGAGGTCTTCTGTGCATTATCCAGGGAGCCTGCAATATAACATTATAGCATAGGTTTATCTTTAACATTATTCTAGTATATATATATATAAAAGGACGGATTTACACCTCAGGAGCCTGGCGCCCCACACCCATTTTCTCTTTTTTGGGAAGAAAATAGCCTATAAAGGGGTGGAGGTGGGAGCAGATTGACAGACGCCCTAGGCGGCTACATCAGATGACGGCCACCAAGATGGTCGAAAACATGTTGATCATTTCACTATAATAAAGTTTGTTTGAAGAAATCCAGTTGAGTGCACCGTCCTATATTCCTCTTTTCTGACTTTTGACTGGTCTGCACCCTGGTACGGTGCTGGTAGAAAGGGAGTATGCCTGCCTCGCTCCTCCACATATGTATACAATCAGCAATTCACCGCACACAGGTCTTGACTTTAATACTTCTATTTAGCACAATGTCAATGTACAATTTCGAACTTAGGGGAAAAAGGAAATAGTTTAAAAAGTTCAAGATAATATAAGGTTAAATGGCAATGGTAACTTACTGTACATGACCTGGGACCTGGGAAATGGTCGGGGAATACATAAAATTAAAAAATTATCTTCCTTCACCCGTTCGCTACTTTCGAACTTCCGCAATTAGTTAATTTCCCGAAAAATCGATATTGTTTGAAATAAGATTTTTCGAAAATTCTAAATTTCTCAAAAATTCTAAATTTTCTACATCTGTCTCCTGAATTTTTCCTGAATCTCTTAAAAAGCGGTGCTCCTTATTATACAAGAGGAATCATGCGCAGCATAAAGTGGCAATGCTTACTAGTTGCATACCTCAACAAATTTTTTTTTAAAAAATGTGTATTTAAAGGGAAAGTTCAGTGGAAAATGTAATTATTTTTAAACTTCCTAGTTTATATTACGCATACTAATTATTCTACTATTCTCTTTCATTTTGAAAATACCTGCCATTCCCTGATGATGAATAGTGAGCTGATTAGTGAGCTGATATTTCAGGTTCTATAATGGTCCTTCTTCCCAGAATGCACGCTACCTTGGAATGTACTAACAGTAAAGGTGGCAATACACATGCGATCCCTATTGCATCGTACCAGGATATCACCTTGGTATCTGACAGAAACATGCGGTGGGGACCGTACACACGGACCCTACTGATTGCCCATTTGTGGTATGTGGGATCAGTCCGTGCATGGTCATACCAAACCAAAGTACTGACTCCCTATAATTAAAAGTAGAGGCCGATACCAACAGACTTTCTCATTTTTCCCTACCGACCGTAATGCTGACTATGGTCATTTGTCGAGATTGTGGTCAGTCGGTTCGGTCCCTACACCTTGCCGATATTGTTATTGTAATGTGTAAGGTTACCTTTTCATGTGCACATAACATGTTGTTTACATTCCCTGATTTCTGTCTATTAACTTGACTGGTTGTCATCAGAACATGACATCCCATTGAAAGCTACATTTTTACTGGCAGGTCAACATTCTCCCCAGAACACTGATTGGTTCCAAATCCATTCCAGGGTGCAGCAATCAAACTATCTCCTGAGATTCTTACCCAAAAGACTGTGGCCTACTGGTCCAGATCCCAAGTAATGCTGTGATCCAGTATTTCTAGTATAGATAACAGGATGTAATGTGGGACTATGGTACAATCCACAGACCAAAGACTAATCCAATCATTCTTTTTATAAAGGGAATATGTAAAGCGAAATAATGCAAAGTAAATGAATGGAAGAGGACATCCGAAGCAGATTAAACTGCATGTGCTTTATTGCTGCAACATGTTTCGAACAGCAAGTGTTCGTTATCAAGCTTGATTATGCTTATAACGAAAACTTGCTGTTCAAAACATGTCGCAGCAATAAAGCACATGCAGTTTAATCTGCATTCGATGTCCTCTTCATTCATTTACTTTGCATTATTGCCTACTGGTTGACGGTTCCAGTGAAGGAGAGACCCTACGAATAGAGAGGTACTTGTACAAATTTTGTGTTGGAATGTAAGCGAAATAAGATGCCCATACACGGCCAAAGCAATCAGAAATCTGATTGAAGTACCCCACCTTGCGCTGCCGATCTCCCCTGTTAACCTAGAAATCTGCAGGAGATGGGGACTTGAAAAGAAGGCTTTATGAGAAATCCCGATCCCGATCTTTATTTTTTCGATAAACCACTCGGTATTGTGGTCAATCATAAAAACCACTATGAAGATTTCAAGCTTCAACTTTGTGCATAACGTAATAGGGTAAATTTTACTATATGTTACCATTATTGTACATTTTCACAGTGTATCCAGCAGAGAAAACATCCAATATCCGTCGGTACACACTAGTCATACAGTTAATCAATACCGTCTGTACACACTAGATAATCATAACAGTTATTCAATATCCGTCTGTACACACTAGTCATACAGTTAATCAATATCCGTCTGTACACATAGTCCTACAGTAATCATATCGTCTGTACACACTACAGTAATCAATATCCATCTGTAACACTAGTCATACAGTTAATCAATACCATCTGTACACACTAGTCATACAGTTAATCAATATCCGTCTGTACACACTAGTCATACAGTTAATCAATATCCGTCTGTACACACTAGTCATACAGTAATCAATATCCGTCTGTACAACACTAGTCATACAGTTAATCAATATTCCGTCTGTACACACTAGTCATACAGTTAATCAATATCCGTCTGGACACCTAGTCATACAGTTAATCAATATCCGTCTGTACACACTGTCATAGATATACTTACATACGATCTGTACACACTAGTCCTACAGTTAATTAAATATCCGTACGTACACCACTACAAGTTAATCAATATCCGTCTGTACACATAGTATACAGTTAATCAATATCCATTCTGTCACACTAGTCATACAGTTAATCATATCCGTCGTACACCATCATAGTATACTTACATACATCTGTACACACTAGTCCTACAGTTAATCAATATCCGTCTGTACACACTACAGTTATAAATATCCGTCTGGAACACATAGTCATTACAGTATAATATCAGTACACTTAGCATACGTTTAATCAAATCCGTCTGTAACCACTAGTCATTCAGTTAATCAATATCCGTCTGTACACACTAGTCATACAGTTAATCAATATCCGTCTGTACAACACTAGTCATACAGTTAATCAATATCAGTCGTGTACACACTGTCTATACAGTTAATCAATATCCGTCTGAGACACACTAGTCATACAGTTAATCACTATCCGTCTGTACACACTAGTCATAGATATACTTACATACCTCGTACACACTAGTGCCATACAGTTAATCAATATCCGTCTGTACACACTAGTCATACAGTTAATCAATATCCTTCTGTACACAACTAGTTCATACAGTTAATCAATATCCGTCTGTACACACTAGTCATAGATATACTTACATACATCTGTACACACTAGTCCTACAGTTAATCAATATCCGTCTGTACACACTACAGTTAATCAATATCCGTCTGTACACACTAGTCATACAGTTAATCAATATCCGTTTGTACACACTAGTCATACAATTAATCAATATCCGTCTGTACACACTAGTCATACAATAATCAATATCATCTGTACACACACTGTTTCTACAATTAATCAATATCCATCTGTACACACTAGTCATACAGTTAACAATATCCGTCCTACACACTAGTCATACAATTAATCATATCCTCGGTACACACTAGTCATACAGTGTTTGAATCTAGTTGGGACTAATTTTAGGGTTCATGTCAATCAGTTTGTGTCACATATAATCTTTACCTCCTTTTGCATTTCTTCATATTCACAAATCCGTTCAATCGCAATGCCGTTTGTTTCTATTCACAACTTTCGAACCCAGAAATTTAAGGTTTGTGTGATCTGGGAGAAACAGAGCATTTCTGTTAACTTTTTATGTTTATTCGAGATTTATCCAAGAAAACAGAGCTTACTGTATGTGATAAAACTACTGAAACACTTTCATATGAATATGATGTCACTAAGGTGAATGATGTCATTCTAGGAATAACAGGAATGCTGTTATGCCCATGTTATCTAGTATTAAGTATTGATTATCAGGTAATTTCCTCTTAAGCAATGAAAAAATTACTGTTAATATTTATATATATAGATTTTTATATATATATTTCAATTTTTATGTGAGTCACAAAGAGTTCAACAATTAGTGCAAATTTCTATGTGCTATCACTGCCGAAAAAAAGTTACTATGATTTGAAAATTGAAGCCCCTTTAAATTGTAGGTCAATCACATTTTTGCACATTTAATCACTTTAAAAACTACATCAGTTATTAAACATATACTGCCAAGCAGATATACTGGCAGCAGCTGTGACGAAAGGGTGGCAAGGAAAAAACCCATAGCACTATCTGGAAATTGCACTCTTAATTTTCGAATTACCTCACTTTACCAGCATGTCAAGCAGTATGGCAGCTACCACATTGTTAAACTGTCAGGCAGTAACAGGGTTAAAATTCCTGCTTGAACAGTTGTAAATTCTGAGCTTACTGCCCTTAAGCAGATCTAATGAAGTTAATGATTGTTTGGTGTCTGTAATTCCATTGGTTTTATGTATTGGTAACTTCTGTTTTCACCCCTGATCCTTGTATTTGCTTTGCCATATGGCTCAAGTGCCATAAACTCAACAGGACAATGTCCTTCCCTCCTTACATATCATTAAGCCAGCAGGTGCTCTGATAAGGTGGACAATTTGACCTTTGTGTGACTATGAGTCTCTCTAATGGGAGATTATAACACCAGGTTTCAATAATCGCCATAACTTGGCTTGTGTGGCAACTACCATAACGGTACCATCAAAAAGGTTCTGGTAGATCCCGTGGGACCCAAACACCCTCATTCTAGGCCTTAGGGTATCCCAGAAACCCACTTAAACTTTATACCAATGTACATATTGTTAATGTGTCATTTTTGGTCTTGTTAGTTTGGTAAATTCATGAGATTGATTAATATTAGGGTATAAAAAAATGTAAGAGGTTTATTTCCAAGGTATGGGTACTGACAGCATTGTTAGTTTTTTGAGTGGCCCTACTGAGGGTAATAAAGTTTTGGACATACCCTGAGCCCAACCTACACTGGTAGATGATTGGCTAAGAAAGCTTGGGTACCAGCCTGTGTCAGGGGTAGATAAGGAGATGCACAACAATAGAAAGGAGTTCGTCGTGACATCTTAGAAAAACATCAAGCCAACCGGACAGACCATACATTGGCTTTCTTCAAGAACTATCATTTGGACTTTGTCACTTTTTCCATATTCGGATTTACAAGATTCCAGACTCTTCTCACGGACTTTCAGATGCATTATCTCTTAAGTATTCCTTCTTTACCCCACTCTATCCTAACTTGTGTGTTACCATTTTGGTTCAGTAAGTTAATTAGTTTTTCTGTATCTTTGTTATGCACTCTTTTGTTACTTTAATAAATGATGCAAAATCATTTATAGGCTAATTGTCCCATTCTGAGTATATCCCAAAACGAACCTGTGTATCTGAAGTTACGCTACTATAGAAGAAGTATTGTTTAGGTATATATATATAACTGTAAAGTAATAGATGGGATAAACCCATAGAAGATTTAAATAGGTCCTTCCCCTATTTTTAGGAAGGTGGTGGCAGCAAGTATATAGATATTAGTAATATTAATTGTGTGCTATATTGCTTAGTTCACTAATCCCTCCTAGTCTGTTCTGTTTTATCCGCCTGTCGGTTGCTTAGAGTGCGTTTTCTGGTACTGATAGGAGATAGGCGTCGCGACTCGGAGGGTTCGTAATTGCAGCAGCCACTAGGATCCGGGGATAAAGTCACAATAACCGATTTACAATCATTTAGCGTGACTTTAACCCCTAGATTGTGGCGGCTGCGCTAGTATCGAAAGAGACACTGGTGCAGCTGGCGCAGCCTATTCACAGTGTATTCTGCATAAATCTCTGGAAACTACTGCACATAGAAAGGTAACAGTTTGCTCTATGTAATTAACTCTTTGTGCTCATGCACAGGGTTGAAGCGGTTTGGAGTGTGCTTTAATACAACATTAATCAGAGACGTTAAATACTCACATTTAGTGCATATGTTACGGACAAACCCCACTGTGCCCGAATTCATTTTATCACCAGCCTGAACAGCCAATATTGCTGAAAGAAAACCATCAAATTTCCAAGAAATTCCAGTCTCACGGCAAGCCACCTGTAAAGGAGACAGTGTATCTGAATTATACAATATAGCCACCTGTAAAGGAGACAGTGTATCTGAATTATTACAATATAGCCACTGTAAAGGAGACAGTGTATCTGATTATTACAATATAGCCACCTGTAAAGGAGACAGTGTATCGAATTATTACAATATAGCCACCTGTAAAGGAGACAGTGATCTGAATTATACAATATAGCCACATGTAAAGGAGACAGTGTATCTGAATTATTACAATATAGCCACCTGTAAAGGAGACAGTGTATCTGAATTATTACAATATAGCCACCTGTAAAGGAGACAGTGTATCTGAATTATTACAATATAGCCACCTGTAAAGGAGACAGTGTATCTGAATTATTACAATTTACTGAATGCTTAAAGGTAATCAGTGGGCGTAACATCAGGGCTTGCGACTACGGGGCGGCCGGGGAGGTAAGAGGGCCAAAGATCCCTTCCCAAAATGACCACAATCAGCTGTTTTAACGATATACACAATCAACTGGTTAGATGACCAGAACTGAACAGGACGTTTGGGCGATCAGCTGTTTAAAAACAGGCCTGGGCCTGGGCCCCTGCAGTTATGCCCTGAGAAGGGAATCAAGATAAACTAACCTTGTCCCTACTAATATATGTTACTCAATAACGATAACAAACACAAGAGTGTTATTTAACAATAGATCTACATCTCCCTTTGTACAATTCTTGGTTAAACCTTAAAGAACAACTAAAGCCTCAAAAAACACTGAATCAGAAGGCAGAGCACATTGACATACAGCAATAATCAGAGTCTAACATCTCATTTTGATATATGTGTTGAGACATTTACCTTACTAATACAGGGTTTGTGTGTTATTTCCAATTCCACTATCAAACAGTTTGGTCAATGACCATTATGTTCTTCACACATGCTCAGTCCTTAACTACTACAGGAACTTGTTACAGTTGGTCAATCCATTAACAGGACAATAACAGAAGGAAGCATGGGGACATGGCTAGTCACTGTACATACACACAGTTATTTGATCCAGTTCTTTAGGGGTTATTACTAATAATATTGCTTGGGTGGGATATTACAATTTATTGGTATTTTCAGATGCTGGAGTGTACAAATTTAAGTTTCCTTTAATGGGTTGCCTGAACATGCTTCTTGCTTGAATTGTAGATTTGAACCCCCAGCTATAATTGATACCATTACTGTTTGATATGACATTATTGTAGAAGCAAACTAGGTTTTCATTAACCACATCTTTGTTCTGATTGGTGAATCTCTCTTGGTGTCCAAAGCTCTGATTGTTGGTGCTCCCATAATGTCTCACTGAAGTGGGAAATAACAGGAGAACGTGTAGCACCATCTAGTCTCCTGATCTGACGTGAGCTAGAGATGTAAAATCTGGGGGGATAGAAAAAGGAGATTTAGCAGATTTCCAGTGTATGGCCAGCATAAGGTGAAAAGGTACAGAGGATTAATACTGGTTAACCTGAAGTTGGGAAAGAAAGTAATTCCTGGTCAGTTTCTTTTACTTTTCTACTTTAAATCCCTTTAGGGATAGGCCACACTAGTGCTTTCTGACACACTATGATCGCAATTTGCGATCCGTTAGCATGTGAAAACACATGGCAGAGCAAGTCAAGGGTGCACAAGCGGTGCACCAATAATTCAAAACTGCACAGATCGCAGCACAAACTAACAGTAATGTGAGCATAATGTCACACACATTACCTCCGGTCCAGTGTGTGGCTTCAAACTCACAAAACACTACGGAAGCTGCAGTGGAACATTTTCTTATAATAATCCCTCAGTGACATAGCTGAGTGATTATTAAAGAAAAATATCCACTGCTGCTCCCATTATAATTTGAGCCTCGTATGCATTATATAAAATTTACACACATACTAGGTCCCAGACACTTCTCCTTATTTTATAGTCAATGATGTAGCATTAAACAACAACTTAATATTTTACTTGGCTATTTCAGTGCTGTTTAGGGATTATACTGATAGGTAGAGGAAGCTTTCTTTTTCTCCTGCCATTCAGTGTTCACACAGGATGGGATGTGGGTTTTTTCTAGTACACAGCATTGGTATACTGACAGTTGTCTGTATGATCACAAATAATATAACAATATGAATACATAGGAAACATCAGATAGTGTGATCTTGGGCGTGGACAAGACAGTGTGTATATAACGTATAGGTTATATGTATGATATTTAAAGGGCAACTCCACCCTCATAAAACATATTTTAGAAGAATGGCCTCTTTAAAATATTTTAATATATCATACTTTCTATGATTCATTACTGTATGCCTGCTATGCTTCTGGATGCTATGGAAACTGAGCAATTTGAAAACCTGTACTGAGCCTGGGCATGCTCAGAAGAGGCAGACAGGGGATTAACATTCAGTCATTGGCTGTGATGTCAACTGTCAACCATAACTGACAGTTACTAACTGGAAGAACCAGGAAGCAGAAAACAGGGGCAACAGGACATTGTGCAGGATTTCAGGTAGACTTATATATTTCAGTTTCAAACTATTACGTTTAGGTTTGGGGGGTGATTCACCTGTATGAAGTTTTCATTTTAGGGCTGGACTTGCCCTTTAAAGAACATTAGGTGTTAATTTTATCAGCTAAATCAACCCTACAAAATCCATAGTCATTTTAAAGTGTATGTTTACTCAAGTCTGGGATCTATCCTTGAATAGTGTCTTCCTGTTGGTTTGGCTCTGGCCAAAAGGGGGGTGGAGCAACAATTCTACAGTTGTCATTTAATGAAAAAGTTGAGCACAAAAATTAGTAAATCACAAACTTCATTCTGTACCAGCTCCCTACCAGGCGGTCATGTCTACTAAGTTTAGAATATCTTTCACTGTTAGGAAAAGCTCTAGAGAACCAGCTGGCTCAGTGTGTAAAAAGGGCGCTAAGCTTAACTCAGACTTAACCCAGCATTTTCTACAGATACAGTATCATGGGAACCATAGTTAATAGGAATCTTTGTGATCTGGTAATAGGATTGAAATAGTGTTGGGTGAACATTCCTTTAAACCCTCTGTCTTACTTGGATAAGAAGATACAGGAACCCGAGTGGAACAGCGACAAATATGAAAAGTGGAGTAGCACAAACAATGACAAGAATGGTGCCAAGTAAATCGAGATGCAGTTTAACCAAGCGCGTAGGTAGTAGTGGAAAAGTTCATCAATCACATAAACATCCTGCAAAACAAAAGAAAAACCATATGCTTGTAAAGGTTCTAATTCATCCAGGTCATGGATATCTATTGTATTCATTTAGATCAACTGGACTTGAAGTTCAGTCTTGAAAACGTTTCGCTAGTCATCATTTTCTCAATTCAGAATGACTTGTACAAGAATTGTTGGCAATTAAGTACCCTGGAAAATCCCAATTAGCATATAACAGCCAGGTGTTAGGGACCTTCTGAATGCAGGTGTGGATGCATTGAGACTAAGAGGTGTCATCGAAACTGCCCAGAGTAAGGTATCAAAACAGCATTGTACATTGCAGACAGTTACAGTTACAACTGCACCAATGTATGGCCCAGCACAGAAGAGTGAGCACTCAGCCGTGTACCTGCATCTTAAGAAAAAAGACATACCTCGAAGATTGTAATGTTAACATCTTGGCAAAGGAACATGACTGGTTCAAGGGAGGGTGTCAAGGAGGCCATTATGTGAAAATAAAGAAACCAAGCCTGAATAGAGGTTGTGTGTGTGTGTGTGTATGTGGGGGGGGGTCAACATTAACTGTCTGTCATGAACAATGCTTTTTTGACACCTTACCCTGGGCCATTTCGTTAACACCTCTTAGCCTCAATGCATACACCTTGCATTTAGAAGTTCCTCAACACTGGCTGTGATATGCTAATTGGGATTTTCCAGGGTACATAATTGCCAATAGATTCTTGTACAAGTCATTCTGAATTGAGAAAGCCAGTTGGATGACTAGCGAAACGTCTTCAAGAACTAAACTTCAAGTCGTGATCTAAGTGAATACAACAGATAAAAGAAAAACAGATTCTACATTTGGTTGGAAAAGTCTGATGTTTTATTTTTTTAATGCTGGAATTTACTCCAGTTTCCATGAGTAGACTGGCCCTTTATGTATTTTATTGTTCTCAATTAAAACAGATTATAAATTAATGTAGGAACCAGAAATTGTGTAAAGACTTAAGTTCTAAAATGTCGAGATTTGATTTGTACCATACTGCCTTAAAGGGGAATTATACCCTCCAAACCACCCCTCCCATTTAATGTACCCAGGGTGAAGACCAAAACTGATAGTCCTCGTCCCTGGATTTACCTGATCACTGGCATTACTTACCTAAACGAACACTTAGCTGCTTGTTTCAGGGGCCTGCCTATGGAAAGATGCTCTTTGCAAAAAGCTTGTCTTTTAATTGACAAGATCCTGACTGAGGAAGGGGACAAGGATGGACTGACCGGAGAGCAAATTTAGGCTACTGACCCAAAGTAAACAGAGGGGTGAGGGCCGTGCAGTTTAGGTCCCTACCTTTGGGTACATCAAATTAGAGAGTGTAATTTAGAGGTTTAGAGCAGTTACAATATTTTACAGCCATATTCCTTACCTTAGTAACCTGTTAAGCACTTGGCCCATGGGTGTGGTTTCAAAGAACTGAAGTGGAGATGAAGAACATTGTCCAGCATTTGGAATGCAGTGACCGTGAGGCAGATATTGTTCCTCTGGTGATCACATAGGCACCAAAAACTACTAATATACCTGCAGGATAGGATATGAAAAGAAAGGAATGAATTACATTCCAAGAGTACAAATAATTTCTTACTTCCCTTAAAGGGTAACTCCACTGGTAAAAAATATTTGGGTATTCAGTTTTATTAGAAGAACGGGAGGTAAATGAGCGTGTCTTACCTCCTGTTCTTCAATAAAACGTTTAGGAGCCGGTGATGAAGGTAAGGTACTTACCGATCCTCTCCTCGCCACATAGTCTTAGTACTCTATGTGCATGAGCAAGTGTGATGCGTACAGCATACAGAGTCCATGGGGACCTGTCAGAGCGTGGGCGGAGGAGCGAGCGATCGGTTAGTACCTTAACTTCGTTCCTGGCTCCTGCAGGTTTTATTGAAAAACCTCCCGTTCTTTAATAAAACTAAATGGCAATTATTTTTTTTTACCAGTTGAGATACCCTTTAATATTTACATTTTCTTCTTTTTGGAAAGTGTTTAAAACATAATCAAGTTAAAGAGATATTATTGGATTGCAAGTAATGTTCCTGCTAATAGAGACACTAAGGGGCTGATACAATAAGTGCAAAGTTAGATAACATTAGATTGGATACTGCAGATTAATAGCACTGGCAAATTTTGTAGCTTTAATTGAATCAGTTGTCCCTTACATACATTGTCAACTGGTCACATACAGTCTTCGAAAGGAGCTATTTATGGCTAACTATAGAGAAAAAATATAGCAATGCTTAGAGCACCCAGTCCTCATCTTGTTTCCTGGTATTACCTTGAACAAACCCCAGAAGTCATAGATCCCCCCAGTCTATTATTCCTGAGATCAGTCCATTCAGTTAAATCCTGTACGGCCTTGATTTCTGTTGTCCATCTGCTTAGCCATACGTTTGTGTGCAATACCCATAGTATTTTGCCCAATGTAGGCAATAACAGTCAACCACATCCAGGACCAGCCAAATGCACGTAAGTATTTCATCACAACTGACATTTTCATCTATAAATTATAACAAAATTATAGCACGTTATACAACCTTTACTTCCTAGTCTGTAAAGAGGAAAACATTAATAGTTATAAAGTATTGTGGTTGAAAAATACACACAAGTAATTACTAGAACTAATCACATTTCCAGTAGAACCCTCTCTTTCTTCATGCTTGGTTGGTTTTGATACTTCTGATAATGTACTAATACAGAAAAAAGTGTAAATCAAACATGCAGTTATTTATAAGACCTAATCATAATTTATTTTTTTATGAATTGCATAATTATGTCTTGCAAACTGCGTGATAATAAACGTGATTTTTTATTGTAAAAATTCCGGTTTTAAAATATTGTTTATTTTTTGATGTAAAAAATCTTTGCATATATTTATTGATTACAAATATCTTACATAAGTTTTAGACAATTTTTGCAATAGCATCTCTCGCCTCATCTCCCCTTTATTTATTCTTGACATATTGATGCATTTCTCCCAGAATGCACTCTGATTACTGTAGATCCTACTACCTGAATTAAGTATGGCATGACAATTCTCAAATAAATAAATCTGGCACTGCACTGAGCTTCACCCTTTCTGAGGGAGGGTAACTGGGTAATGCCACTCAAGGTAAATCTAGCCGCTTTATAGCATCTTCTCTCCAGGCAAGATTGGACTGTTTATTCAGTTTTACCCAATGAAGATTATTCAGCATTCACACCTGAAGCTAATGCCGCTACCTACTGATCATTGACTTGGCAAAATGGTGATACAGCCCAGGTCTAAAGCTGGGTACACACAGTAACGATAAAGCCCCGATACCGCGGATCCGACGGTATAGGGGCTTTATCGTTAGTGTGTACGCTCGTTTCCCGAACGAGCGCGCGCCGCCCGAACGATCAGGTCGGCCGTACGCTCGTTCGGGAAAGGCCGAAAATTTCCATCGGCCGCGCTAGACTCCCTATAGAGGAGTCTAGCGCGGCCGATGGAAACACCACAGTCCCGAGCGTTCCCCTTATGATATTCATAGGGAGAATGCTGGGGACTGTGTGTATGCAGATCTTTGAAAGATGCAGACCAGATCTCATCTTTCAGAAATCTGTACTGTGTGTACCTAGCTTAATACACCATCTGAACAATTTCATTTACCACAATGGAGTAATTCTGACTAATCTGCTGGGAAGCTTATAAAGCAAACTAGTAATGTGAGTGGATGATGATATGCTTAGAAAAACCTTAACTAACATTTTCAACTGGTGACTAGAGATGTCCGAACTTCGCAAAATCCGTCCGCTCGAGGATCCGCGATTTTCTAAAAAATTCGAAAATTCGAAAATCGCGAGCGGACCCGTTAAATTAAAAATACCCTTGAGATTTTTCGTATTTTCGAAAATTTCGAATTACGAGTTTTCACGTATTTTCAGGAATTTTCAAAATTACGAGTTTTCATGTATTTTCGAAAATATGTATTTCCGAAAATACAAGTAATCCTCGTAATTTTGAAAATTTTCGAAAATACGTATGTATGGAATTAAGAGAAATCCTTGTCGAAAATACGAAAAATCCGCGAATCGGAAGTTCGGAAGGCGGAAAATCCGGAAAAATCCGCCGTTCGCGAACGGGATAAATCCGCGGCGGATCCGGGTTCGGATCCGCGAACCGGCCATCCCTACTGGTGACACATTCTTTATCATGTACATAGTGTGGCAACCAAAGCCTCCACATATCTTATTGACACATCCGTCATCAGCAGAGATAAAACACATTATAGTATAGTAAACTACAATACAGTATGTAAAATATTCATCTTTGCCCAATGGACATTGAGGGGATTAATTAACAAGATAATATTTGCCTTGAATAATACTAATCTTTTTCCAGCCTTAAAGTACCTCTTTTTGGCAAATGTTTTCCTCCTGCTGGGATTTCATTCTCTGCAGTTTTCCAGGAACTTTAATATTTTCAGCTGAAAGTTAGAAAATCTCCTGGTCAGTATTTTATCAGTTGTATGAACAGTTAACAAAGAAAAGTTCGCAGATTTAGCTGCCAACTGGTTGCTGTTAGGTGCTTGCTAAAATGCACCTATGTACGCCTTTGTACAATACAGGTTCAGGGTAGATCATGTATTATGAATGGCTTTGCTGTAGTTACCTTTAACATGAATGTCTACTGGTTGTTTAAGATATATTACTAAAGTACTTTGGAGGGTGTGAGCATGTCCCAAATTGTGACTCCTGTGGAAAAGTGATGTTTTTTTGTTTATAGACAACTCCACTTCTTATCTTCATATGAACAGACATTAGATTAGCATGCATGATGAGTCAATACATGGGAGGGGGTTGGGCCAACACCATAAATGTATTTGCAATGTGTTGGAAGCCGTATTCTAATTCAGTAAGAAAAAAACATTACCTTTAATGTCAGGCAGCTGTTCCTTCTCTACTCCCCTGTTAAACATTTGAATCATGTCTGCAAAATCCTGTCTTTTAGAGATGAGCTCTTTGTATGTTCCAGTATGAACTATTCTTCCATCTTCCATCACTAGGATCAGATCTGCCTGAGGAAGGACCATGAGGCTGTGGTAACCAGGATTCTTGTCTAGAAATAATAGAAAAATGAATGAATTTGATGTGGGCGTTAACAGAAATTCATATACTATCACCAAATCCTAAAACACCAGTAAAGCGTAAAGCAGAGCATTTATAAAGGACCTTATATGGGATAGGTTAAAACACATAATGTCTTCTTAGCTTTAAAGGACATGTCCACCCCAAGTAATAACTCTCCACATGTCTTTTACTTCCAAAACAACCATAGCCTGCACAAGGGTGGTTGGGTAGAGATGTCAACCTTTGCAGAGGAAAGAGGACTGTTTTTGATTGGTGTAAGTTTTTACTTTTAGGGTAGACCAAGATCACATGATATCTATCCTTTCTCTGGAAATAAATCAAATGAAGATTTGCTGAAAATAATAAAAACTATATAAATATAATTAGTCTATTAACATACCTTGTTTTTTAATAATCCATTTGGTCCAATGAGTTTCTCAAACAAATGATTCCCAACGTGAACATCAACTGCAGAAAGGGGTCATCAGTAGGTAAATATCAGCATTGCTGTAAACAGCTCTGGCCAGGCTGACTCTCGCTTCTGTCCACCGCTTAGATTTACACCCTAGATCCAAAGAATGTCCAGGACCCAATGAAAATTAAAATGTTACAGTGGAACAACAACCCTTTCTCTGCATGGTTAAAATAAACTGTTCAAAAGCTTTTCAACCAAGCACAACAAATGTATGGCTTAAATCATGGTAAATGCAATATTTTATATCCTTAAATTAATCATTTAAGGATATTAGCTATTTGTTACAGACAATAAAAATGTTTTTATTGCATCTTTAATGAATCAAGTCAAATAATAAATTTGTTCAGGTAATTGCTCATGTCATGGAGGTCTGATTCGTTAGATTTTGGAACAATAACATTTTATTTCAACACATTGCCCCCCTTCCTGTTTCCCATGGTCCTCTGCAGATGTTTGATGTCAGCAACATTCTAATCAAATTGAAGGTTTTTTTTTACAGCATTGCAAGTTAAAAACATAGTTGCCCAGGTCCTCATTACATAGGCATCACCAACTATAAAGTACAAGTAAGGCTTAGCATTTGTTTTCAGTTATTTACACATTTTTAATTTGGTAAATATACCAAATAATAATAAAAAAAAATAAAACAATACGATTTAATAGGGATCTAAGACTATAGACTGTATGATAAGGCTGTATTATGTTTGAAGGGATATTAACTCATATTGTCTTACCCTCTCCCCGATTTCAGTCTGATCTCCATATGGAAGAAGCTCAAGATCAGGATACAAGGCACAGGCTTCCAGGACTCTCTCATACTGCTGCTTATTATGATGCAAACCGAAGAGAATATTTTCTTGAAATCTTGCATTCTGTATCCACGCTTGCTGTGACACATAGGCGACCGTGCCCTAAACAAAGACATAGGCACAATGCACCAGCAGTCTCTGGAAATAGTGAACATTCTATTCCTATACACCCCAGCTTTCTAGGCTTAAAGATTTAAAGGGCGAGTAACTATAGGGAAAATTGCTTTTGCATTAAATTTTTGTTTCTATGGAGATTAGTATATATACAGTATATTTTAATAGTTTACCTTTCCATTCTGTTTATAGGGTAATTTGGGACAAACAATAAACAAAATGAAATCTGTGCATCCACTTGATAAAAGTCTAATCCAAGTTCAAGAATCCCAGGTGACCTATTTATTTAACCATAAATGGCAAAGTTTGGTTCCACCCAGTCCAGTATTATGGCCTAACTGACTGTACATAAAAATCTATAGGTCTATTGGGCCATAATATCCAACCTATGATTTGTCACAAAATTTGTCAATCCAAGATCTGATATATCTGTAAATCACGTCCCACCCTGCGTTCCTCAACGGACCTTTAATTTTTCAACCAAATAACTACCATGTGTTTCAGTGTGACTTCTCCTTTAAATTATTTTAAAATAGCATCAGGATACATTCGACTGCACTGTATTTCTTTGGACTTTGCCATGTAACATGTTCATTTCTCCAAGGATGGCAGAAAGCAGAGATGATTTTCCAGATCCAACTTGACCCACTATAGCAACAAAGGAACCTTCTGGAATCTTCATCTCTAAACTGGAATAAAAAAGTGAATACAATGATATATATTTTATACAGATTCCCCAAAACAGGCTACGTCAGTAGGCTAGGGGTGAAATACATTAAAGGCTGAAAACAAACCCCCAGTGTTAAGACATAGCTCTGCAATCAGCCCTGCAATCAGTATACACAGTACAGCATGGTATTCATAACTGGCAAAAGGAGAAACGTGGTCTTAGTTATTATTCCATGGCTGTGCTAAGCCATGATTTACATTTTTGTTCCACCTGCCTGCTATCACATTTCTAAGCTTAGTGATGGAACATAATGGAAGTTGGTAACTTTACTGGGTGCCAGAGATGATAACCATAGCAAGCTTTCAGAACATAGAGGGGCATAATCTAAAGGGTGAAACATGATGGAAGGGATATAAGGGGATAACTTTACTGGTTATCAGAGACGATAACCATAGCAAGCTTTCAGAACATAGAGGGGCATAATCTAAAGGGTGAAACATGATGGAAGGGATATAAGGGGATAACTTATGGGTAACAGAGACGATAACCATAGCAAGCTTTCAGAACATAGAGGGGCATAATCTAAAGGGTGAAACATGATGGAAGGGATATAAGGGGATAACTATTGGTAACAGAGATGATAACCATAGCAAGCTTTCAGAAAATAGAGGGGCATAATCTAAAGGGTGAACATGTGGAAGGGATAAGGGGATAACTTTATTGGGTAACAGAGATGATAACCATAGCAAGCTTTCGAACATAGGGGATAATCTAAAGGGTGATGAAACATGATGGAAGGGATATAAGGGGATAACTTTATTGGGTAACAGAGATGATAACCATAGAAGCTTTCAGAACATAGAGGGGCATAATCTAAAGGGTGAAACATGATGGAAGGGATATAAGGGATAACTTTATGGGTAACAGAAGTGATAACCATAGCAAGCTTTCAGAACATAGAGGGCATATCTAAAGGGTGAAACATGATGGAAGGGATATAAGGGGATAACTTTATTGGGTAACAGAGATGATAACCATAGCAAGCTTTCAGAAATAGAGGGGCATAATCTAAAGGGTGAAACATGATGGAAGGGATATAAGGGGATAACTTTATTGGGTAACAGAGATGATAACCATAGCAAGCTTTCAGAACATAGAGGGGCATAATCTAAAGGGTGAAACATGATGGAAGGGATATAGGGGGATAACTTTATTGGGTAACAGAGATGATAACCATAGCAAGCTTTCAGAACATAGAGGGGCATAATCTAAAGGGTGAAACATGATGGAAGGGATATAAGGGGATAACTTTACTGGTTAACAGAGATGATAACCATAGCAAGCTTTCAGAACATAAAGGGGCATAATCTAAAGGGTGAAAATGATGGAAGGGATATAAGGCGATAACTTTACTGGGTAACAGAGGATGATCCTTTAGATTATGCCCCTCTATGTTCTGAAAGCTTGCTATGGTTATCATCTCTGTTACCCAGTAAAGTTATCGCCTTATATCCCTTCCATCATGTTTCACCCTTTAGATTATGCCCCTCGGGGATTAACTTTACTGGTAACAGAGACGATAACCATAGCAAGCTTTCAGAACATAGAGGCATAATCTAAAGGGTGAAACATATGAAGGGATATAAGGGGATAACTTTACTGGGTAACAGAGACGATAACCATAGCAAGCTTTCAGAACATAGAGGGGCATAATCTAAAGGGTGAAACATGATGGAAGGGATATAAGGCGATAACTTTATGGGTAACAGAAGTGATAACCATAGCAAGCTTTCAGAACATAGAGGGGCATAATCTAAAGGGTGAAACATGATGGAAGGGATATAAGGCGATAACTTTACTGGGTAACAGAGATGATAACCATAGCAAGCTTTCAGAACATAGAGGGGCATAATCTAAAGGGTGAAACATGATGGAAGGGATATAAGGCGATAACTTTACTGGGTAACAGAGATGATAACCATAGCAAGCTTTCAGAACATAGAGGGGCATAATCTAAAGGGTGAACATGATGGAAGGATATAAGGCGATAACTTTTTTGGGTAACAGAGATGATAACCATAGCAAGCTTTCAGAACATGAGGGGCATAATCTAAAGGGTGAAACATGATGGAAGGGATTAAGGGATAACTTATTGGGTAACAGAGATGATAACCATAGCAGCTTTCAGAACATAGAGGGGCATAATCTAAAGGGTGAAACATGATTGGAAGGATATAAGGCGATAACTTTACTGGGTAACAGAGATGATAACCATAGCAAGCTTTCAGAACATAGAGGGGCATAATCTAAAGGGTCGGTCGCACTATTTTATTATATAAAATACCATGCACATTGTTAATGTGAGGGCAGATAATGTCATGGTTCAATGAAGTCATCTATGTTTATTAATTTGGCTTTAAGAGACAAAATACAGTTCTTTCTCTTTCTCTTTTGTATCTCCCCCCAGTTTTCAAGCTAGAGACATGAAATCTGTGGAAACGTTACCAGGTTATCAGCACATTTTGGGACTTTTTTTCTCATCGACTATAATGGGTACAATTCTCAAACATGAACATTCGGTGTGTCAAGGTCATGTGAAAATTCAAATCCCTACTGTCATTTTCTGTATAAATGCCCTGGGTCCAGGCTTCTTTAAAGGGCATGTCCACCCCCAAAACTATAATCCCCCCACTATGGCCCCATCATGTAGTGTAATAAATCCTTACCTCACATCCCAGCTCCATATGGTTCTCCTGTAGTCCCCCCCTTAAAGTCCAAAAACTGCCCAAAGAGGAATAGCAGAGTCCATATAGGACTCTGCCTACTGTCTCGCCTCCGGGAGAAGTTTGGCATGCGTACTGCACCTTCTCCCCCCTCCCTCTCCCTCCCGTTTTGGATCCCTCCCCCTACCATAAAACCCCTTCCAAAAAACCCCCTTTAAGAGAAAACCCCCGAACTCTACTTACCTTCCCTCTCACCCCCGGCATTCTGAGAAGCCGGCAGCCGCGTCCGTGATTGGCTGCCTCTCAGCCAATCACGGACACAGATGCCGGTCCCGCCCCCTGCTTGCAGTGTCTTGCAAGCAAGAAGGCCGGGCGTCGGGGAGAAGGGAAGGTAAGTAAACATCGGGGCACTTTCTTAAATTTATTTTATACGGTTGGGGCTGGGGGAAGATTACTATGATATGGGGGAAATTTTTTATAAGGGTGGACATGCCTTTAACTACACACTATGGGTTATTCAATTAAGTTCTTATCGTTAAATGGTCTAATTTTGCCCCAACCAATCAGATGTTAGCTTTTAAATGTTAAATAATTGATTGGTTGGGGCAAAATGAGCACCATTTTTAACAATAAAACTTTTTTGTGAATATGTAACTGTGTCTCTCTGACACAAACATAAACACATCTACGTACATAATCACACACACAATTATAAAATATAAGGCCTAAAATGTTGACAATAAAAGCACATATTAAATATATGTTCAATAATAAATATAAGTGCAATGTACGTGTTATTTTAGAATTCAAATGTATTTAGAATTAAAAATACATTTGTTGGGCAATTAACCAAGAGCCGTTACCCCGCCTTAAGCTACGTTCCCCCCCTTTGTGCAGATGCACCAAGGGTTAATGCAGCTTTATAAGCAATTTAACAGCGCTTGGGCTGCGTGGTGCAAAAAGGTTCGCACAACCCCACAATTAATGCATCAAATAGGCAACCATATCTTAACCATCAAAATAGTTAGTATGCCAACATATGCCCCCTAACACCCTCACAGACAAAGGTACTGATACACCCTTACAACCCAACCTACTCTTCCATTTCCTCGCAGCCATACCGAAATCATCAATAATTAGTTTTGTGTTCTGAAATGCAAAAACATACCTCCTAACCCACACAGACACAAGTACACATACCTACTGATACACCCTCACAACCCATTTTTCCAAAAGCGTCAAAAAAAGGGGAAAATATTTTTGCATTTCAGACAATAATACTAAGACCACACAAACACAGGTACACACACCTACTAATATATTCCAACCACCTACCCCCTCTTTTAAAACTTTTAAGCCAAAATTAAAGTTTATACTTAAACTTTCCTTTTCTAGTTTAGCTATATAATTAATCTACTATAAATAAAACTTACTCTTAGGACTGACGGTCCAGATCTATCCCACTGGAAAGAGGCATCTGAAAGTCAACACATGACCTATAGCAAGAAATATAACAAGAAATGTAACATGTAAAATGAATTCATTAAACCATTTATTTAATACTCAGTATATAACTAAAACACTTACCTCCCACTATAGTTAGTTTCAATGTTTTCTGTGCTAATTTCTTCACCGCAAAAAATGTTTCCAGTCGTCCTAGAGACACCCTGGTCTACATAATACAGAAACATTCTCAAACGTTATATTCCACCCAACACAAACACATTTCTTATATTTTTAAGAAAGTCACTGGCCAATACATGAACAGAGGCTCCCAAAAAACATAAACCTTAAGGAAAAATTATAATCAGAGGGGTACTGACCCCCATCTCCATCTACCTAGAACCACATACTGTATATGCTACAATATAAATGGTTTTTATCTTAGGTTAGGTACACACAAGCAGATATTTTGGGATGACCGACTGGTATTCATTAATCAGTTGGGCCAAAATATCGGCAGTATATTTTCTGCCCGCTGCCAACCGATATCAGCCATTCTTTCTCCAAATTGGACAAAAGGGTGATCATATATGTTGGGTCGCAATTCAAGTAAATATGCCAAGGGTGATCAATTGTACCATGAAGGGTAGGAAACCAGCATTTTAGGTTCTTATCCTGGGTACATTTAAAGGGGGAAGGTACAAGAATTACTTCTAAATGTTGTTACTGCCATTCTCTGGGACACCATACTGTCATCTTAATAGAATAATGTGCAAGAATATGCAATATATGCAATATAGAAGAAAATGCACACCAAAGTATATGGTGTCTGGAGAAGCCAGCATTTGGTTAGAATGAAGATAAAACAGACTTCTAAAAATTTCTCTTAAATGACACTCCCTACCTGGCAGTATATAGGACCCCATGTACCGTATACAGGTTATGTAACACACATGGCCATAGACAATACCCACCAGATATGCAAAATGAGCAGATTGTGCAGCTGATGAACATCAATTTTGGCCAGGATCCATTGGATTGTCAGGTAAGAAATCAGCACCATTTAACAGATGGTGCATTCATTTAAATACATTTAAACAGAAAATGTTCTTTAATGTTCTACTATTGGTATATCGTTTGTATTCAGTTAGATCAAATGGACTTAAAGATTAGTCCTCTGACTGTCTTTCTCAATTCAGTTATGACTTGTACGAGAATCTGTGGCAATTATGTACCCTGGAAAATCCCAATTAGCATATCACAGCCAGGGTTAGGGACCTTCTAAATGCAAGGTGGATGCATTGTGGCTAAGGTGTTATCGAAACTGGCCCAGGGTAAGTTGTCAAAACAGCATTGTACATGGCAGACAGTTGGTGTCGAACCCCCACCTCTATTTAGGCTTGGTTTCTTTGTTTTCACATAAATGGCCCTCTTGACACCTCTCTTAAACCAGTCATGTTCCTTTGCCAATATGTTAACAATCTTCAAAGTATGTCCTTTTTCCTTTAGATGCAGGTACACGTTGAGTCCTTACCCAGGATCGGCTCTTCTTTGCTGGGCCATACGTTATGCAGTTGCTGTTTGTCTCCCCCACATACACATCAGAGGACGTTTCACTGCACTGGCGTATATCAGAGTGCCCAACCCAGTCAACGCTGGGGGCCTCACTAGCAGCACTAAGGACAGTGAGCGGGCCCCCTTTTCCTCTTCACTGTTGGTATTGGTGTTCTTTTATTTCCTTCTACTTCTTTTGACAAAGGCCCAGTCTGGATATCCACAAATTTGTAGGGCTCCTCTAAAATGTTTTTTTTTATTTCTTTAGCCTTTGCCTCTGTGCTAGTGTGGATGTTCTCTGCTCTGGGTTGTAGGGTTCTGATGACACCCAGCTTGTGGTCTAAAGGGTGGTCGGAGTCAACATCAAATACTGATCTGTGTGGGTTGGTTTTCTGTAAACCTCTACTCCAGTTTACCTTCTCCCTGACTTCTACCAGCAGTCCAAGAAAGCTAGTTTGTTGTTTTGTACCTCTTCCCTTTAAATTTGATGTTCTGGTCTACACATTGATGTGTTCTGTGAAGGCTTGTACTTCTGTACCTTCTGGTGGATTTTACCCAGTGTCATCCACGTATCTGAACCATGACTAGGTGCTATGCCCTTAAGGGTATTAAGCGCCTGTTTTTCCCTTCCTCCCTGTAAAGGTTGGCCACAATGGGTGAAACTGGAGATCACATATGCACATCCATGTTTTTTCTTACAGAACTTATCCATGTATTTGAAATAGTGTGTATTCAGCCTAGCCATTTTCCACCATGTCAACGCTTTCTTGTTGGGTATACAGGTGAAGAGAGATGTCACATCATAGACACCATGGTTATACTTCTATGTATCTCAATCTTGTTGGTGAAATACTGGGAGTTCTGGATGTGTATGCTTATAACCACCAATGGTCCTAAGATGTTGCTAGGTATTTTGCCACCTTGTATGTTACAGATTTGATGCTGCTGACATAGGTCTTAGTGTTGCCCCTTCCTTGTGTACTCTTGGGGATCCATATATGAATGAATGTGCCTCACCAGGGTAGAGGCGATGATTCATTGCTTTATTCTCTTGAAGTTGTTTGTAGTATGTCTATGACCTTTTTCTTGTAACGGTTAGTGGGATCCCTTGTTAAGACATATGTGTTTTTATTGGCCTGGAATGTGAATTGTGGTAGTCTGAGGTATTGCGTACCACTGTGCATCTTCCTTTGTCTGCCAGCAGAATGGTGATTCTGAATCTTTCTTAGGAATATAAAGCTCTTCTTTCCTGTGTGGTCAGGTTAGATGAAGGAGGTTTAGGAGTTTTAGAATGGCTGCAGTACGCATGCCAAACTTCTCCCGGAGGCCAGGTAGGAGGCAGAGTCCTATATGGACTCTGCTATCCTCCTTGTGGACAGTTTTTAGGACTTTGGGGGGGGACCACAGGAGAACCATATGGAGCTGGGATGTGGATGTAGGATAAACTACGCTACAACATGGGGCCAGTAGTGGGGGGGATTATAGTTTTGGGGTGGACATGCCCTTTAAAGTCATCTAGATGCTAAAATCCAACTCACCTGCACAACTGAGGAATCACCATGGGCAAGTCAAACAGGGGCAGCCTAGGATATTAAACAATGATATAGTTAGTAGACTTTGGATGCTGTAAGAATATTAGTGTTATCCAGTAAGAAGTAGACACCAAAGGTGGCCATGGAAACCTAGAACACCACAATGAAAATGTATTTGGTTTTAGGGTCAGTTTAGGTCAGCACCTTCAGATCTTAAGGGGCCCATAACAGCAACATTATAAGAATATTTTCGTGGAAGGAGAGAGTTTCTTTGTCCAATTTGTCATTAGTAACCAAACACAAAACAGTGAGTCTATGATAACAAATTTAAATATTTAAACTTGACGGTGCCAGAGATGATAACCATAGCAAGCTTTCAGAACTAGAGGGCATAATCTAAAGGGTGAAACATGATGGAGGGATATAAGGGGATAACTTTACTGGTTATACAGAGTGATAACCATAGCAAGCTTTCAGAACATAGAGGGGCATAATCTAAAGGGTGAAACATGATGGAAGGGATATAAGGGGATAACTTTATGGGTAACAGAGACGATAACCATAGCAAGCTTTCAGAACATGAGGGGGCATAATCTAAAGGGTGAAACATGATGGAAGGGATATAAGGGGATAACTTTAGGGTAACAGAGACGATAACCATAGCAAGCTTTCAGAACATAGAGGGGCATAATCTAAAGGGTGAAACAGATGGAAGGGATATAAGGGATAACTTTATGGGTAACAGAGATGATAACCATAGCAAGCTTTCAGAACATAGAGGGGCATAATCTAAAGGGGTGAAACATGATGGAAGGGATATAAGGGATAACTTTACGGGTAACAGAGATGATAACCATAGCAAGTTCAGAACATAGGGGGCATAATCTAAAGGGTGAAACATGATGGAAGGGATATAAGGGGATAACTTTATGGTACAGAGATGATAACCATAGCAAGCTTTCAGAACATAGAGGGGCATAATCTAAAGGGTGAAACATGATGGAAGGGATATAAGGGGATAACTTTACTGGGTAACAGAGAGATAACCATAGCAAGCTTTCAGAACATAGAGGGGCATAATCTAAAGGTGAAACATGATGGAAGGGATATAAGGGATAACTTTACTGGGTAACAGAGAGATAACCATAGCAAGCTTCAGAACATAGAGGGGCATAATCTAAAGGGTGAACTGATGGAAGGGATAAAGGGATAACTTTATGGGTAACAGAGATGATAACATAGCAAGCTTTCAGAACAAGAGGGGCATAATCTAAAGGGTGAACATGATGGAAGGGATATAAGGCGATAACTTTACTGGGTAACAGAGATGTAACCATAGCAAGCTTTAGAAACATAGAGGGGCATAATCTAAAGGGTGAAACATGATGGAAGGGATATAAGGCGATAACTTTACTGGGTAACAGAGATGATAACCATAGCAAGCTTTCCGAACATAGAGGGCATAATCTAAAGGGTGAAACATGATGGAAGGGATATAAGCGATAACTTTTTTGGTAACAGAGATGATAACCATAGCAAGCTTTCAGAACATAGCGCCTTATATCCCTTCCATCATGTTTCACCCTTTAGATTATGCCCCTTTATGTTCTGAAAGCTTGCTATGGTTATCATCTCTGTTAACCAGTAAAGTTATCCCCTTATATCCCTTCCATCATGTTTCACCCTTTAGATTATGCCCCTCTATGTTCTGAAAGCTTGCTATGGTTATCATCTCTGTTACCCAATAAAGTTATCCCCTTATATCCCTTCCATCATGTTTCACCCTTTAGATTATGCCCCTCTATTTCTGAAAGCTTGCTATGGTTATCATCTTCTGTTACCCATAAAGTTATCGCCTTATATCCCTTCCATCATGTTTCACCCTTTAGATTATGCCCCTCTATGTTCTGAAAGCTTCTATGGTTATCATCTCTGTTACCCAATAAAGTTATCCCCTTATATCCCTTCCATCATGTTTCACCCTTTAGATTATGCCCCTATGTTCGAAAGCTTGCTATGGTTATCATCTCTGTTACCAATAAAGTTATCCCCTTATCCCTTCCACATGTTCACCCTTTAGATTATGCCCCTCTATTTTCTGAAAGCTTGCTATGGTTATCATCTCTGTTACCAATAGTTATCCCCTTATATCCCTTCCATCATGTTTCACCCTTAGATTATGCCCCTCTATGTTCTGAAAGCTTGCTATGGTTATCATCTCTGTTACCCAATAAAGTTATCCCCTTATATCCCTTCCATCATGGTTTCATCACCCTTTAGATTATGCCCCTCTATGTTCTGAAAGCTTGCTATGGTTACTCTCCTGTTACCCAGTAAAGTTATCCCCTTATATCCCTTCCATCATGTTTCACCCTTTAGATTATGCCCCTCTATGTTCTGAAAGCTTGCTATGGTTATCATCTCTGTAACCAGTAAAGTTATCCCCTTATATCCCTTCCATCATGTTTCACCCTTTAGATTATGCCCCTCTATGTTCTGAAAGCTTGCTATGGTTATCATCCTGTTACCCATAAAGTTATCCCTTATATCCCTTCCATCATGTTTCACACCCTTTAGATTATGCCCCTCTATGTTCTGAAAGCTTGCTATGGTTATCATCTCTGTACCCATAAAGTTATCCCTTAATTCCCTCCATCATGTTTCACCCTTTAGATTATGCCCCTCTATGTTCTGAAAGCTTGCTAGGGTTATCGTCTCTGTTACCATAAAGTTATCCCCTTATATCCCTCCATCATGTTCACCCTTTAGATATGCCCCTCTATGTTCTGAAAGCTTGCTATGGTTATCGTCTCTGTTACCCATAAAGTTATCCCCTTATATCCCTTCCATCATGTTTCACCCTTTAGATTAGCCCCTCTATGTTCTGAAAGCTTGCTATGGTTTATCAGCTCTGATAACCAGTAAAGTTATCCCCTTATATCCCTTCCATCATGTCATAGATGGCATAATCTAAAGGTGAAACATGATGGAAGGGATATAAGGGGATAACTTTACTGGTTATCAGAGATGATAACCATAGCAAGCTTTCAGAACATAGAGGGGCATAACTAAAGGGTGAACATGATGGAAGGGATATAAGGGGATAACTTTATTGGGTAACAAGACGATAACCATAGCAATCTCTCGAACATAGAGGGGCATAATCTAAGGGTGAAACATGATGGAAGGGATAAGGGGATAACTTTACTGGGTACCAGAGACTGATAACCATAGCAACTCTTCAGAACATAGAGGGGCATAATCTAAAGGGTGAAACATGATGGAAGGGATATAAGGGATAACTTTACTGGGTAACAGAGATGATAACCTAGCAAGCTTTCAAACATAGAGGGGCATAATCTAAAGGGTGAAACATGATGGAAGGGATATAAGGAATAACTTTATGGGTACAGAGATGATAACCATAGCAAGCTTTCAGAACATAGAGGGGCATATCTAAAGGGTGAAACATGATGGAAGGATATGGGGGATAACTTTACTGGTTACAAGATGATAACCATAGCAAGCTTTCAGAACATAGAGGGGCATAACTAAAGGGTGAACATGTGGAAGGGATATAGGGGATAACTTTATTGGGTAACAGAGAGATAACCATAGCAAGCTTTCAGAACATAGAGGCATAATCTAAAGGGTGAAACATATGAAGGGATATAAGGGGATAACTTTATGGGTAACAGAGAGATAACCATAGCAAGCTTTCAGAACATAGAGGGGCATAATCTAAAGGGTGAAACATGATGGAAGGGATATAAGGGATAACTTTATGGGTAACAGAGAGTGATAACCATAGCAAGCTTTCAGAACATAGAGGGGCATAATCAAAGGGTGAAACATGATGGAAGGGATATAAGGGATAACTTTACTGGGTAACAGAGATGATAACCATAGCAAGCTTTCAGAACATAGAGGGGCATAATCTAAAGGGTGAAACATGATGGAAGGGATATAAGGGATAACTTTACTGGGTAACAGAGATGATAACCATAGCAAGCTTTCAGAACATAGAGGGGCATAATCTAAAGGGTGAACATGATGGAAGGATATAAGGCGATAACTTTTTTGGGTAACAGAGATGATAACCATAGCAAGCTTCAGAACATGAGGGGCATAATCTAAAGGGTGAAACATGATGGAAGGGATTAAGGCGATAACTTATGGTAACAGAGATGATAACCATAGCAGCTTTCAGAACATAGAGGGGCATAATCTAAAGGGTGAAACATTGGAAGGATATAAGGCGATAACTTTACTGGGTAACAGAGATGATAACCATAGCAAGCTTTCGAACATAGAGGGCATAATCTAAAGGGTCGGTCGCACTATTTATTATATAAAATACATGCACATTGTTAATGTGAGGGCAGATAATGTCATGGTTCAATGAAGTCATCTATGTTTATTAATTTGGCTTTAAGAGACAAATACAGTTCTTTCTCTTTCTCTTTTGTATCTCCCCCACAGTTTTCAAGCTAGAGACATGAAATCTGTGGAAACGTTACCAGGTTATCAGCACATTTTGGGACTTTTTTTCTCATCGACTATAATGGGTACAATTCTCAAACATGAACATTCGGTGTGTCAAGGTCATGTGAAAAATTCAAATCCCTACTGTCATTTTCTGTATAAATGCACCTGGGTCCAGGCTTCTTTAAAGGGCATGTCCACCCCCAAAACTATAATCCCCCCACTATGGCCCCATCATGTAGTGTAATAAAATCCTTACCTCACATCCCAGCTCCATATGGTTCTCCTGTAGTCCCCCCCTTAAAGTCCAAAAACTGCCCAAAGAGGATAGCAGAGTCCATATAGGACTCTGCCTACTGTCTCGCCTCCGGGAGAAGTTTGGCATGCGTACTGCACCTTCTCCCCCCTCCCTCTCCCTCCCGTTTTGGGGATCCCTCCCCCTACCATAAAACCCCTTGCCAAAAACCCCCTTTAAGAGAAAACCCCCGAACTCTACTTACCTTCCCTCTCACCCCCGGCATTCTGAGAAGCCGGCAGCCGCGTCCGTGATTGGCTGCCTCTCAGCCAATCACGGACACAATGCCGGTCCCGCCCCCTGCTTGCAGTGTCTTGCAAGCAAGAAGGCCGGGCGTCGGGGAGAAGGGAAGGTAAGTAAACATCGGGGCACTTTCTTAAATTTATTTTATACGTTGGGGCTGGGGGAAGATTACTATGATATGGGGGAAATTTTTTATAAGGGTGGACATCCTTTAACTACACACTATGGGTTATTCAATTAAGTTCTTATCGTTAAATGGTCTAATTTTGCCCCAACCAATCAGATGTTAGCTTTTAAAATGTTAAATAATTGATTGGTTGGGGCAAAATGAGCACCATTTTTAACAATAAAACTTTTTTGTGAATATGTACTGTGTCTCTCTGACACAAACATAAACACATCTACGTACATAATCACACACACAATTATAAAATATAAGGCCTAAAATGTTGACAATAAAAGCACATATTAAATATATGTTCAATAATAAATATAAGTGCAATGTACTGTTATTTTAGAATTCAAATGTATTTAGAATTAAAAATACATTTGTTGGGCAATTAACCAAGAGCCGTTACCCCGCCTTAAGCTACGTTCCCCCCCTTTGTGCAGATGCACCAAGGGTTAATGCAGCTTTATAAGCAATTTAACAGCGCTTGGGCTGCTGGTGCAAAAAGGTTCGCACAACCCCACAATTAATGCATCAAATAGGCAACCATATCTTAACCATCAAAATAGTTAGTATGCCAACATATGCCCCCTAACACCCTCACAGACAAAGGTACTGATACACCCTTACAACCCAACCTACTCTTCCATTTCCTCGCAGCCATACCGAAATCATCAATAATTAGTTTTGTGTTCTGAAATGCAAAAACATACCTCCTAACCCACACAGACACAAGTACACATACCTACTGATACACCCTCACAACCCATTTTTCCAAAAGCGTCAAAAAAAGGGGAAAATATTTTTGCATTTCAGACAATAATACTAAGACCACACAAACACAGGTACACACACCTACTAATATATTCCAACCACCTACCCCCATCTTTTAAAACTTTTAAGCCAAAATTAAAGTTTATACTTAAACTTTCCTTTTCTAGTTTAGCTATATAATTAATCTACTATAAATAAAACTTACTCTTTAGGACTGACGGTCCAGATCTATCCCACTGGAAAGAGGCATCTGAAAGTCAACACATGACCTATAGCAAGAAATATAACAAGAAATGTAACATGTAAAATGAATTCATTAAACCATTTATTTAATACTCAGTATATAACTAAAACACTTACCTCCCACTATAGTTAGTTTCAATGTTTTCTGTGCTAATTTCTTCACCGCAAAAAATGTTTCCAGTCGTCCTAGAGACACCCTGGTCTACATAATACAGAAACATTCTCAAACGTTATATTCCACCCAACACAAAACACATTTCTTATATTTTTAAGAAAGTCACTGGCCAATACATGAACAGAGGCTCCCAAAAAACATAAACCTTAAGGAAAAATTATAATCAGAGGGGTACTGACCCCCATCTCCATCTACCTAGAACCACATACTGTATATGCTACAATATAAATGGTTTTTATCTTAGGTTAGGTACACACAAGCAGATATTTTGGGATGACCGACTGGTATTCATTAATCAGTTGGGCCAAAATATCGGCAGTATATTTTCTGCCCGCTGCCAACCGATATCAGCCATTCTTTCTCCAAATTGGACAAAAGGGTGATCATATATGTTGGGTGCAAATTCAAGTAAATATGCCAAGGGTGATCAATTGTACCATGAAGGGTAGGAAACCAGCATTTTAGGTTCTTATCCTGGGTACATTTAAAGGGGAAGGTACAAGAATTACTTCTAAATGTTGTTACTGCCATTCTCTGGGACACCATACTGTCATCTTAATAGAATAATGTGCAAGAATATTGCAATATATGCAATATAGAAGAAAATGCACACCAAAGTATATGGTGTCTGGAGAAGCCAGCATTTGGTTAGAATGAAGATAAAACAGACTTCTAAAAATTTCTCTTAAATGACACTCCCTACCTGGCAGTATATAGGACCCCATGTACCGTATACAGGTTATGTAACACACATGGCCATAGACAATACCCACCAGATATGCAAAATGAGCAGATTGTGCAGCTGATGAACATCAATTTTGGCCAGGATCCATTGGATTGTCAGGTAAGAAATCAGCACCATTTAACAGATGGTGCATTATTTAAATACATTTAAACAGAAAATGTTCTTTAATGTTCTACTATTGGTATATCGTTTGTATTCAGTTAGATCAAATGGACTTAAAGATTAGTCCTCTGACTGTCTTTCTCAATTCAGTATGACTTGTACGAGAATCTGTGGCAATTATGTACCCTGGAAAATCCCAATTAGCATATCACAGCCAGGTGTTAGGGACCTTCTAAATGCAAGGTGGATGCATTGTGGGCTAAGGTGTTATCGAAACGCCCAGGGAAGTTGTCAAAACAGCATTGTACATGGCAGACAGTTGGTGTCGAACCCCCACCTCTATTTAGGCTTGGTTTCTTTGTTTTCACATAAATGGCCCTCTTGACACCTCTCTTAAACCAGTCATGTTCCTTTGCCAATATGTTAACAATCTTCAAAGTATGTCCTTTTTCCTTTAGATGCAGGTACACGTTGAGTCCTTACCCAGGATCGGCTCTCTCTTTGCTGGGCCATACGTTATGCAGTTGCTGTTTGTCTCCCCCACATACACATCAGAGGACGTTTCACTGCACTGGCGTATATCAGAGTGCCCAACCCAGTCAACGCTGGGGGCCTCACTAGCAGCACTAAGGACAGTGAGCGGGCCCCCTTTTCCTCTTCACTGTTGGTATTGGTGTTCTTTTATTTCCTTCTACTTCTTGAAAGGCCCATCTGGATATCCACAAATTTGTAGGGCTCCTCTAAAATGTTTTTTTTTATTTCTTTAGCCTTTGCCTCTGTGCTAGTGTGGATGTTCTCTGCTCTGGGTTGTAGGGTTCTGATGACACCCAGCTTGTGGTCTAAAGGGTGGTCGGAGTCAACATCAAATACTGATCTGTGTGGGTTGGTTTTCTGTAAACCTCTACTCCAGTTTACCTTCTCCCTGACTTCTACCAAGCAGTCCAAGAAAGCTAGTTTGTTGTTTTGTACCTCTTCCCTTTAAATTTGATGTTCTGGTCTACACATTGATGTGTTCTGTGAAGGCTTGTACTTCTGTACCTTCTGGTGGATTTTACCCAGTGTCATCCACGTATCTGAACCATGACTAGGTGCTATGCCCTTAAGGGTATTAAGCGCCTGTTTTTCCCTTCCTCCCTGTAAAGGTTGGCCACAATGGGTGAAACTGGAGATCACATATGCACATCCATGTTTTTTCTTACAGAACTTATCCATGTATTTGAAATATGTGTATTCAGCCTAGCCATTTTCCACCATGTCAACGCTTTCTTGTTGGGTATACAGGTGAAGAGAGATGTCACATCATAGACACCATGGTTATACTTCTATGTATCTCAATCTTGTTGGTGAAATACTGGGAGTTCTGGATGTGTATGCTTATAACCACCAATGGTCCTAAGATGTTGCTAGGTATTTTGCCACCTTGTATGTTACAGATTTGATGCTGCTGACATAGGTCTTAGTGTTGCCCCTTCCTTGTGTACTCTTGGGGATCCATATATGAATGAATGTGCCTCACCAGGGTAGAGGCGATGATTCATTGCTTTATTCTCTTGAAGTTGTTGTAGTATGTCTATGACCTTTTTCTTGTAACGGTTAGTGGGATCCCTTGTTAAGACATATGTGTTTTTATTGGCCTGGAATGTGAATTGTGGTAGTCTGAGGTATTGCGTACCACTGTGCATCTTCCTTTGTCTGCCAGCAGAATGGTGATTCTGAATCTTTCTTAGGAATATAAAGCTCTTCTTTCCTGTGTGGTCAGGTTAGATGAAGGAGGTTTAGAGTTTAGAATGGCTGCAGTACGCATGCCAAACTTCTCCCGGAGGCCAGGTAGGAGGCAGAGTCCTATATGGACTCTGCTATCCTCCTTGTGGACAGTTTTTAGGACTTTGGGGGGGGACCACAGGAGAACCATATGGAGCTGGGATGTGGATGTAGGATAAACTACGCTACAACATGGGGCCAGTAGTGGGGGGATTATAGTTTTGGGGTGGACATGCCCTTTAAAGTCATCTAGATGCTAAAATCCAACTCACCTGCACAACTGAGGAATCACCATGGGCAAGTCAAACAGGGGCAGCCTAGGATATTAAACAATGATATAGTTAGTAGACTTTGGATGCTGTAAGAATATTAGTGTTATCCAGTAAGAAGTAGACACCAAAGGTGGCCATGGAAACCTAGAACACCACAATGAAAATGTATTTGGTTTTAGGGTCAGTTTAGGTCAGCACCTTCAGATCTTAAGGGGCCCATAACAGCAACATTATAAGAATATTTTCGTGGAAGGAGAGAGTTTCTTTGTCCAATTTGTCATTAGTAACCAAACACAAAACAGTGAGTCTATGATAACAAATTAACCATAGCAAGCTTTCAGAACATAGAGGGGCATAATCTAAAGGGTCGGTCGCACTATTTTATTATATAAAATACCATGCACATTGTTAATGTGAGGGCAGATAATGTCATGGTTCAATGAAGTCATCTATGTTTATTAATTTGGCTTTAAGAGACAAATTACAGTTCTTTCTCTTTCTTCTTTTGTATCTCCTCCCACAGTTTTCAAGCTAGAGACATGAAATCTGTGGAAACGTTACCAGGTAATCAGCACATTTTGGGACTTTTTTTCTCATCGACTATAATGGGTACAATTCTCAAACATGAACATTCAGGGGTGTCAAGGTCATGTGAAAAATTCAAATCCCTACTGTCATTTTCTGTATAAAATGCACCTGGGTCCGAGGCTTCTTTAAAGGGCATGTCCACCCCCAAAACTATAATCCCCCCACTAATGGCCCCATCATGTAGTGTAATAAAATCCTTACCTCACATCCCAGCTCCGTATGGTTCTCCTGTAGTCCCCCCCTTAAAGTCCCAAAAACTGCCCAAAAGGAGGATAGCAGAGTCCATATAGGACTCTGCCTACTGTCTCGCCTCCGGGAGAAGTTTGGCATGCGTACTGCAGCCTTTCTCCCCCTCCCTCTCCCTCCCGTTTTGCGATCCCTCCCCCTACCATAAAACCCCTTGCCAAAAAACCCCTTTAAGAAAGACCCCCGAACTCTACTTACCTTCCCTCTCACCCCCGGCATTCTGAGAAGCCGGCAGCCGCGTCCGTGATTGGCTGCCTCTCAGCCAATCACGGACACAGATGCCGGTCCCGCCCCCTGCTTGCAGTGTCTTGCAAGCAGAAGGCCGGGCGTCGGAGGAGAGAGGGAAGGTAAGTAAACATCGGGGCACTTTCTTAAATTTATTTTATAGCGGTTGGGGCTGGGGGAAGATATACTATGATATGGGGGAAATTTTTTATAAGGGTGGACATGCCCTTTAACTACACACTATGGGTTATTCAATTAAAGTTCTTATCGTTAAAAATGGTTCTAATTTTGCCCCAACCAATCAGATGTTAGCTTTTAAATGTTAAATAATTGATTGGTTGGGGCAAAATGAGCACCATTTTTAACAATAAGAACTTTTATTGAATATGTACATGTGTCTCTCTGACACAAACATAAAACACATCTACGGTACATAATCACACACACAATTATAAAATATAAGGCCTAAAATGTTGACAATAAAAGCACAATATTAAATATATGTTCAATAATAAATATAAGTGCAATGTACGGTTTATTTTAGAATTCAGAATGTATTTAGAATTAAAAATTACATTTGTTGGGCAATTAACCAAGAGCCGTTACCGCCTTTAAGCTACGTTAACCCCTTTGTGCAGATGCACCAAGGGTTAATGCAGCTTTATAAGCAATTTAACAGCGCTTGCGGCGTTGTGCAAAAAGAGGTTCGCACAACCACCACAATTAATGCATCAAATAGGCAACCATATCTTAACCATCAAAATAGTTAGTATGCCAAACATATGCCCCCTAACACCTCACAGACAAAGGTACTGATACACCCTTACAACCCAACCTACTCTTCCATTTCCCTCGCAGCCATACCGAAATCATCAATAAATTAGTTTTGTGGTCTGAAATGCAAAAACATACCTCCTAACGCCACACAGACACAAGTACACATACCTACTGATACACCCTCACAACCCAATTTTCCAAAAGCGTCAAAAAAAGGGGAAAATATTTTTGCATTTCAGACAATAATACTAAGACCACACAAACACAGGTACACACACCTACTAATATATTCCAACACCTACCCCATCTTTTTTAAAACTTTTAAGCCAAAATTAAAGTTTATACTTAAACTTTCCTTTTCTAGTTTAGTACTATAAATTAATCTACTATAAATAAATAACTTACTCTTTTAGGACTGACGGTCCAGATCTATCCCACTGGAAAGAGGCATCTGAAAGTCCAACAGCATGACCTATAGCAAGAAATATAACAAGAAATGTAACATGTAAAATGAATTCATTAAACCATTTATTATAATACTCAGTATATAACTAAAACACTTACCTCCACTATAGTTAGTTTCAATGTTTTCTGTGCTAATTTCTTCACCGCAAAAAAATGTTTCCAGTCGTCCTAGAGACACCCTGGTCTACATAATACAGAAAACATTCTCAAACGTGATTATTCCACCCAAACAAAAACACATTTCTTATATTTTTAAGAAAGTCACTGGCCAATAACATGAACAGAGGCTCCCAAAAAACATAAACCTTAAGGAAAAATTATAATCAGAGGGGTACTGACCCCCCATCTCCATCTACCTAGAACCACATACTGTATATGCTACAATATAAAACTGGTTTTTATCTTAGGTTAGGTACACACAAGCAGATATTTTGGGATGACCGACTGGTATTCAGTAATCAGTTGGGCCAAAATATCGGCAGTATATTTTCTGCCCGCTGCCAACCGATATCAGCCATTCTTTCCTCCAAATTGGACAAAAGGGTGATCATATATGTTGGTGCAAATTCAAGTAAATAATGCCAAGGGTGATCAATTGTACCATGAAGGGTAGGAAACCAGCATTTTAGGTTCTTATCCTGGGTACATTTAAAGGGGGGAAGGTACAAGAATTACTTCTAAATGTTGTTACTGCCATTATCTGGGACACCATACTGTCAATCTTAATAGAATAATGTGCAAGAATATGCAATATATGCAATATAGAAGAAAATGCACACCAAAGTATATGGTGTCTGGAGAAGCCAGCATTTGGTTAAGATGAAGATAAAACAGACTTCTAAAAAATTTCTCTTTAATGATCATCTCCCTACCTGGCAGTATATAAGGACCCCATGTACCGTATACAGGTTATGTTAACACACATGGCCATAGACAATACCCACCAGATATGCAAAATGAGCAGATTGTGCAGCTGATGAACAATCAATGTTGGCCAAGGGATCCATTGGATTGATCAGGTAAGAAATCAGCACCATTTAACAGATGGTGCATTCATTTAAATACATTTATAAACAGAAAATGTTCTTTAATGTTCTACTATTGGTATATCTGTTGTATTCAGTTAGATCAAATGGACTTAAAGATTAGTCATCTGACTGTCTTTCTCAATTCAGTATGACTTGTACGAGAATCTGTGGCAATTATGTACCCTGGAAAATCCCAATTAGCATATCACAGCCAGGTGTTAGGGACCTTCTAAATGCAAGGTGTGGATGCATTGTGGCTAAGAGGTGTTATCGAAACTGCCCAGGGTAAGTTGTCAAAACAGCATTGTACATGGCAGACAGTTGGTGTCGAACCCCCCACCTCTATTTAGGCTTGGTTTCTTTGTTTTCACATAAATGGCCTCCTTGACACCTCTCTTAAACCAGTCATGTTCCTTTGCCAATATGTTAACAATCTTTAAAGGTATGTCCTTTTTCCTTTAGATGCAGGTACACGGTTGAGTCCTTACCCAAGGAATCGGCTCTTCTTTGCTGGGCCATACGTTGATGCAGTTGCTGTTTGGTCTCCCCCACATACACATCAGAGGACGTTTCACTGCACTGCGTATATCAGAGGTGCCCAACCCAGTCAACGCTGGGGGCCTCACTAGCGGCACTAAGGACAGTGAGCGGGCCCCCTTTTCCTCTTCACTGTTGGTATTGGTGTTCTTTTATTTCCTTCTACTTCTGGATATCCACAAATTTGTAGGGCTCCTCTAAAATGTTTTTTTTTTTTTATTTCTTTAGCCTTTGCCTCTGTGCTAGTGTGGATGTTCTCTGCTCTGTGTTGTAGGGTTCTGATGACACCCAGCTTGTGGTCTAAAGGGTGGTCGGAGTCAAACATCAAATACTGATCTGTGTGGGTTGGTTTTCTGTAAACCTCTACTTCCAGTTTACCATTCTCCCTGACTTCTACCAAGCAGTCCAAGAAAGCTAGTTTGTTGTTTTGTACCTCTTCCCTTTAAATTTGATGTTCTGGTCTACAGCATTGATGTGTTCTGTGAAGGCTTGTACTTCTGTACCTTCTGGTGGATTTTAACCCAGGTGTCATCCACGTATCTGAACCAGTGACTAGGTGCTATGCCCTTAAGGGTATTAAGCGCCTGTTTTTCCCCTTCCTCCCTGTAAAGGTTGGCCACAATGGGTGAAACTGGAGATCACATAGCACATCCATGTTTTTTCTTACAGAACTTATCCATGTATTTGAAATAGGTGGTATTCAGCCTAGCCATTTTCTCACCATGTCAACAGCTTTCTTGTTGGGTATACAGGTGAAGAGAGATGTCACATCATAGGACACCATGGTTATATCTTCTATGTATCTTCAATCTTGTTGGTGAAATACTGGGAGTTCTGGATGTGATGCTTATAACCAACCAATGGTCCTAAGATGTTGGCTAGGTATTTTGCCACCTTGTATGTTACAGATTTGATGCTGCTGACTATAGGTCTTAGTGTTGCCCCTTCCTTGTGTATCTTTGGGAGTCCATATATGAATGAATGTGCCTCACCAGGGTAGAGGCGATGATTCATTGCTTTATTCTCTTGAAGTTGTTGTAGTATGTCTATGACCTTTTTCTTGTAACGGTTAGTGGGATCCCTTGTTAAAGACTCATATGTGTTTTTATTGGCCTGGAATGTGAATGTGGTAGTCTGAGGTATTGCGTACCACTGTGCATCTTCCTTTGTCTGCCAGCAGAATGGTGATTCTGGAATCTTTCTTGAGGAATATAAAGGCTCTTCTTTCCTGTGTGGTCAGGTTAGATGAAGGAGGTTTAGGAGGTTTAGAATGGCTGCAGTACGCATGCCAAACTTCTCCCGGAGGCCAGGTAGGAGGCAGAGTCCTATATGGACTCTGCTATCCTCCTTGTGGACAGTTTTTAGGACTTTGGGGGGGGACCACAGGAGAACCATATGGAGCTGGGATGTGAGGTAAGGATTAAACTACGCTACACAATGGGGCCAGTAGTGGGGGGGATTATAGTTTTGGGGGTGGACATGCCCTTTAAAGTCATCTAAGATGCTAAAATCCAACTCACCTGCACAACTGAGGAGATCACCATGGGCAAGTCAAACAGGGGCAGCCGTAGGATATTAAACAATGATATAGTAGTAAAGACTTTGGATGCTGTAAGAATATTAGTGTTATCCAGTAAGAAGTAGACACCAAAGGTGGCCATGGAAACCTAGAACACACAATGAAAATGTATTTGGTTTTAGGGTCAGTTTAGGTCAGCACCTTCAGATCTTAAGGGGCCCATATACAGCAACATTATAAGACAATGTTTTCGTGGAAGGAGAGAGTTTCTTTGTCCAATTTGTCATTAGTAACCAAACACAAACAGATGAGTCTATGATAACAAATATCATTTTTATTTTCTAAAGTCTTTAGGACCTAGGCTAGACGGGCTGTTTATTTGCAGCAATACAATAGTTTTGAAGTAGTCCACATGGTTAAAATTGCTGCAGTCAATTGTCTGCAGTCACATCAGTTACTGATAACGGAGACACAGCGGAATATCATAGCCAACATTCTACTGCTAAAGCTCACAATACTTTTACTTTTACTAACCTATCACTAATGGAAATCAAAGCTTTCAAAAGTTAAGCACTGTTTATTCTTGTAAGATCAACATAATTTCGAGCCATAATCTTGCATAGGACTTTATCACCATGTTATTGTAATTCACTGGAAACTTTCAGGGAGATTCAATAAAACTTCTTATCGTTTAAAATGGTGCTAATTTAGCCCCAACCAATCAGATGTTATTTAACATTTGTAAGCTTACATCTGATTGGTTGGGGCAAAATTAGCACCATTTTAAACGATAAGAACTTGAATAACCCTGTTTGTTTGTAAGGTTTGACCTATTATTAGAGAAACGGTCGGTATAAGGGTCCAATTCATTATTTTTTACCCCCAAAAAACCTTTGGCCGACTGTTGATTGCCCATGTATACTTACACGTACAACAGTATCCATTCCTTTTGTATCATTTCTATTTACTTTACTGAACCTTTATGTTAAGATCACATAATACTGTAAACTGGAAGCTTACCAAGAAAGGAATACAGGTCAGTGTCAGCATAGAAAACATAGCTAAGTAGCCTGAGGATTTTAGAACGTCCATTTCACTCTCGCGGATGTCGGTCACCTTATTATGGTATGAAGGCTCCCACGCATAGAGTTTCAAAATCTGAAATCAAAACACAACTTCTCATTTTAATCTAATTAAAGGAACAGAAACCCAGGCGCAAGTGCGATGCGCATAGAATACAGAGTCCATCGGGACCTGTCAGAGGATGCGGCAGAGAAGCGAGAGATCATGTAAGTTCTGTAACTTCGTTCCCAGTTCCTGAACCTTTTATTAAAGAATGGGAGGTAAGACACAGCTCCTCTACCTCCTGTTTTTCAATAAATCTGAATACCAGTGGTTTTACCAGTGGAGATATCCTTTAACAAGCAAAGAATCACTCTAGCACTCCAGATGTGGAAATTGCCAGTAATATTGAGTAGGTGCAATACTCCAGAGCCCTCTACCCAGGGGCCAACACAGTTCAATAGCATAGAAGGTAAGAGGAGTACATTACTTGGCTGTATCATGATTTATTGTGCAGTATCACTTCAAACACACATTTTTATACCCTCAAAACCCCACCTCCAAGTGTTGTGACCCAGTGATTGATGGGCCACAGTCCAAAGTGAGGCTATTAAAGCCCAAGTGCATACTGCATATGAAAGTGCTTTCATATGCAGTATACAGTATATGAAATATAAAAGATATAATTTAAAAAAAAATGACAGATAAAAAACATTATTATAAAATGTATAAAATATAATATAAATAGAGATTCTAGTGAGAGTATAGCCATCTTAAAGTGTTGATCAACACAAGTGAAGTACATTTTTGCACTTGGGCATTACGGTAATAGCCTCCATCTCAACCATCAAATACATTCAGCGGTGCATTGACCGAGGAAGATAAATGATGGTTGATGAAATGGTCCACGTGGAGAAAGGACGTTTTTGGGTCATATTTGGGGGAATATGTACTTGATGATACCCAAATTTACATCACTGCCCCTGATCTCACTACACTAACATGTAGTTGTCTTAGTGCCATCTCTGACTTTATGTCCTCGCGCTTCTTCAAACTAAACATGGACAAGACTTAACTTGTCTTTTTCCCACCCTCACGATCTGTTCCCCTGCCTAGTCTTACTATTAATATTAACGACACACCTATATCCCCATCTCCTCATGTCTGTTGCCTGGGAATAACACTAGATTCTGATGTTTCCTTCAAACCCCATGTCAATTGGCTTCCAACTCCTGTCGGCTCCAACTCAAAAATATCTCCCTCATTCGTCCCTTCCTCTCGAAAGAAGCTACAAAAATCCTAGTCCATGCCCTAAATGTATCCTGGCTAGACTACTGCAACACACTCCTGTGTGGTTTACCAAACAACCGCCTGGCACCACTTCAATTTCTTCACTTCATTTCTCTTCTTGCTTCTATAATACTTCATCTCTCTGTCAGTCACTCCACTGGCTGGAGGGTCCAGTTCAAGCTGCTTACCCTGTCCTACAAAGCACTATCCAACACAGTCCCTCCATATATCTCAGAGCTGACCCACCGATACTGTCCCAGACGTAACCCCCGCTTCGCAAATTATATCCTCCTCTCACCCACCCTCATCACCTCTTCCCATGCCGTATTCAGGACTTTGCTTGTGCTGCCCCACTGCTCTAGAACTCCCTTCCTCCATCTGTCCGTCATTCACCATCCCTTAGTACCTTCAACCGTAACCTTAAAACCCACCTCTTAAGGCAAGCAGATAACCTGGCCTAGACATTACACCTCTTACTACCCAATATGATCCAACCCGCCTTTCACACTCCACTGCCAATCTACTTACACCCTACCAATTCCTGTCACCTTATGTCTCACCCCCATTTCCTCTTGACTGTAAGCTCTTTGGGCAGGGTCCTCTCTCCTATTGTATCAGGGTATTGCTGTAAGTAACTCATTACTCTGTGCTTACAGTATATTATGAATTACCTGTGTATGTAATATGTATTGCCCTGTATGTAATGTATGACTATGTAATTGTAAAGCGCCACGGAAGATGTTAGTGCCATACAGATCAATAATAATAATAAAAATGCATTCAGGGAGATTCAACAACAGTTCTTATCGTTAAAAATGGTGCTAATTTTGCCCCAACCAATCAGATCTTATTTAACATTTGAAAGCTAACATCTGATTGGTTGGGGCAAAATTTGCACCATTTTAAACGATAAGAACTTTTATTGAATAACCCTGTATGTTTTTAGTTACCTTTATGCCTTGCAAAATCTCACTGAGAAGTTTAATCCGTTGGTCTTTACTCTTCAGGTGGCTCTTCTGTATAATATAAATGTAAACATTTGTCACAACACTAATTTATTATCACTAATTATTATTATATTCCAAGTGATTATCCATATGTTTCCCCTGTTTCCCTCTACAATGATTGTATTGGACAGCCAATATAAATAAAATCCCTTTTAACAGAAAGTGTGAATGAGAATGAAAGTCTAATTAGTTCAGGTGATTTCACATCATGACATTATCTTCTGTATTTCTGATTTTTGAATGCTAATACGGTAAAACCATTTAATAATAATTGACAGCCTCTTTCTCCGTATTTCCCATTGTCCTTTGCTGCTAGTAATGTAAGTCCCATTGAAATCACAAAGGATAGTGCCAAATAAAGCTTTGGTTCACTGGGAGGTGTTACTAGAAGCAGAGGATGTTGGGAAAAAAGGAGTAGCAGCACCCACAATCACATACATTTTAAGTCAACTGATTCTTAAGATTAAAAATATAGCAGTTAATGTCTTCATTATACGGGAATCACCTGAACTTAATTTTCTTTTTGACTTCTAACCTCTATAAGTAAATTTTATATTGTAATTTGGATCTTCACTATACAGCCATGTTAGACAGGTCAATGTTTATGGACAATTTTTGACAAACTAAGTAGTGCATGGAGGAATGCGAACATTCCTTGCAGAGGACTTATTGCGAACATTTGAGAAAAACACAAACATTTATTTTTTCTTAAAAATAAATATATTTTGATCTTGTATATTATAATAAATTGACTTACTCACCTTTAATTGTTTTACTTTGGACGCAATATATGCATTTAGAGGTATGACTAAAATTAACACTGCCACACCAGCAAGGACTGAAACCCCAAGTTCCTGCCACAGGAAAACGACAGCCATTAGAATCTGGAATGGGGCTGACCACAGGAGATGGAAGTTTACTGTAAGTTCCATGAGTTGTTGGGCGTCTGAAGACATGAGGTTCACCAGTTCCCCAGTTGTAAACTTTTTACGAGAGGAGCTTGCCAATAGTAATGACTAAATAGAAATTGAAAACAAGCCTTAGCCTTTGTGCATAACAGATACATTTTAATTTTCTAGAATCTGTAAGAAAAAACATATAGAAAACAATACTTAGTTAAAAGTTTGAAAGTACTATTAACTATAAGTGGAGATTTTCCCTGCATTTATCTCCTGAACTAGATCACACAGAGAGATGGGCTTGTTTAAGGTTATAGATTTTCTTATAATAACTGCAATATGAAATACATTCATAGACAATTACCTTTATACAGTATGTAATTACAGTAGATCAGGAGATATACAGCACATGTATTGTTGGCAGAAGGTGTGTGTACAATGCGAGCTACCACAAGCTATTCTGCAAACCTTATCCTATCGGTTTACAAATTAGCAGTTCACGTGTTCACAAATTATTTATTAGTTTAGTTCTTTTTTTAGTCATACAGGGAGATTCAGTAAAAGTTCTTATCGTTAAAATTGGTGCTAATTTTGCTCCAACCAATCAGATCTTATTTAACATTTGAAAGCTAACATCTGATTGGTTAGGGCAAAATTAGCCCCATTTTTAATACTAAGAACTTTTATTGAATAACCCTGTTAGAATATTTTAGTGAGAACCTTAGTTTCTCAATATATGTCATGTTATGATACTAAGAGGTTAATTGCTGAGTCACAGGCACAATGACTCATAGGCACATGTGCTTGTTGTTTAGATGGAACACACAGTGGTGAGCCATACACACCATACACAGACACACCTACTGTTCTCTACACTAGATCAAAGTCCAAGTACAGGCTTCTTTTCCTTTTTTTCCTTTTAGATAATAATTATTTATTATTGGTTCTCAGAGCACATTGTACTTATTGTTCACATGTGATTGAGTTGTAATTTGCAGGACGCAGTTGACAGTGTCTTCCAAGCCTGCAGGACACTGGGATTAAATTTTTCAGACACACCTGTGTTAAGGCCTGAGACTAATGGCCTCTCCCCATTAGTGCATGGTGGGGCTTGCATTTTTACTCTGTCTCTCTTGTAAGGAATTAAAGCACAAACTATCAAAGGCAGAAAAGGCTTTTACCCTGGGACCACAGAATGAGTTGGGATCTCTAAGTAAAAAATAACCTTAAAGTAAATTATATATTACACCTTCTTATAATGGTTAGATTAAAGGGCATGTCCACCCCTCTAATTTTACACATATAGTAGGGCTAGTTCCCCCAGCCCCAACCGCTATATTTTACAGAAAGTCCCCCGATTGTTCCCTCTCTCCTCTGTCACACTGCCTGGCCTTCTGTTTGCATGGAACTGCAAGCAAGGGTCCGGACTGGCAGCCGCGTCCGTGATTGGCTGAGAGGTAGCCAATCACGGACGTGGCTGCCAGCAGTTCAGAACGCTGGAGGAAAGAGGGAAGGTAAGTAAAGATCAGGGGAGTTTCTGAAAAATATAATATAGCGATTGGGGCTGGAGGAACTAGCCTTACTATTTGGCAAAGGGTTTTTACACTAGGGGGAGGGAGGGCAAATGGGAGGGAGATCGAGGAGGAGGAGGGGGGGGGAGTGAAGGGCTGCTCTGAGCAAGCCAAAAACCTCTGAGAGGACATCTCAGAGGCAGAAACAATTTCCCTGGTGGCCAGGCTCCTGGTGGTCAGTTTTCTGGACTTTGGGGGGACTTAACAGGAGAACCATTTGGAGCAGGGATGTAGGGTAAGGATTTTATTACACTACAGAGTGGGGCCAGTAGTGGGGGAAATTATAGTTTTGGGGTTGGACATGACCTTTCACCAATTTATTTAGGGTAATGGCCCATTGAATTGCAACTCTTAGAATCCTATTTTAGGAACAGCAGATTGGATATTCCTTGTCATGGGATGACTGCAGTTTTAATGGATTAGTGCAGGGATACCGCACCAGCGGCCCTCCAGATGTTTGTAGTTGTTTGTAGGGGTTGTAGTTTTGATTGATTGAATGTAATAGCTGGAATTAAATAATGTAGTTACCTTTTTATAAATGAGTCCAATAACTGATGTTTTAATTTTCACTGCGTTAAGCATATTATACCGTTGGTACAGCTGTAGGATTATCGTCTGTGATATAGTGACCAGAAGCAGCCCCAATGCAAATGAGTATCCAGTCCAGGTAACATCCGCCTGCTCCTCACTGGAAGATATCATTTGTCTGGAAATAAAGGGTGGAAACACACGGTCTTAAAAGTGGGGTAGGGAATGGGCTGCCCGCCCCTCGGGTCTCTCATTTAAAGGAGCACATGCGTTTTGCAAGAAAATGCGCTCTGAAAATGGTTTGCAGTGCATGCAATGTGGCCACCCAGATTGACATGGACTGCTCTGTGTCTCTCACACGCAAAGGGATCGCAAATCATGATTGGAAGCGTGTGAGATACGCACTGGTGTGGCCTAGCCACATAAGAGGCAATATCAAGTTTGATTTTAATGTATGTTTAAGCCTTTGAGAATGCAAATATGTCCCCTTTTATAGAAGGAATTACCAGTACCATTTATTATTAGACAATAAGTTAGATGTCACCAACCAAAGTGTGAGGACTTGTTTCCCCTACCCACTAATCGGGCCCTAAACCATTATGATATTAGTACCTTGGGAGCCATGTAGAATTTAGAAAAAGGTTTAGGCTTCATACACACTATGCTGTCATTGCACCAAAACGCATGTGCAATGTTAGTAAATGGTGCCGTTCACATTGCACCGTTGAGGTGTAGTGCATTTTAAAACCGCACTGCGTGCAGCAGTTTTGTGCGTGAACCTATAGCATTGCCATTGAATTTAATGGGCGCTGCTGTTGGAATATCGCACTAAATTGTAAACGCAATGTTCCGCTGCGTTAAAAAATCGCATAGTGTGAACGTAGCCGATGCAATATCAGGTGCAAAAAGTTTGCTTTGTTATCTAAAGGTCGGTACACCCAGCAGAATCTATGACAGATGGCAGTACACAGTCACAATTGTTCTCCCTATATAAAGTAAGTAAAGTATATATAAAGTATAGGGAGAATGTTTGTGATTGCCATACACCTTACAACCGTGACTGACTCCCTATACAGGGGGCCGAATGCTGCCAAAGGAATTTTTATGGTCAGAATACGTATTTGACGGTATTGACTGGTTTTTGCTCTAGGAGAGAATGGAATAGAAAACAAGAACCTCAATTAATGGTCGAATCTCAGAAAACCATAAATTGCTGTATCAATGGACAATACATAAGAGCTCTCACCTACTTTAAAATCTGAGGACTTGTAAAGGCCAATATATCCGCCAGCACTTTCATGAATGCAACCTGGAGGAGGGAGTGTTTAAAGGTGTTCCACAATGAGCGTAACAACGATGCTTTCTTGTACCCAACACCCTGTTTAAACAAAATCCAATAGGAAAATATTACGGTATATCATGTGCAGACACAGACTGAACCCCCCCAATAACACGCAATCTCCTTTACCCAGGTAAATATAAAGGTTAAATGCTTTTATTCACATAAACTCCATCATTGTATGGGGAGAAAGTCCCGAAAGACGTGATTGTCAATAACAATGGTAAGCATCTTGGTTTTACTTTATGGCTACGTACTATAGAGGGTTTAATGGTCTGGAAATTACCCAGAAGTTTCCATTCCTTATTTGCATATGTGTAAGGGGAGCTCTAATGCCTTATACTCTTCCTGTCTTATTTAACAAACCCAGAAGCCAACGTTACACTTAAAAAAAACAAAACCGGTCTGAGCTTCAGCTTTCCCAATCAAACCCTTCCTGGAGACTTCCTAGTAGCAGCTGGGAGTTGAAAGGGAGGGTAGCATTGGTGGGCCTTCCATAGCCTTATGGCAAAGGAAGGCTCTGTGGATCCCCTCTTGGTGGGTTCAGTTGCGGCTGGACAACCGAGGGGGGAAGATGGTCCTGAGCACCACTCAAGCACTTGTGTGTTCACTTGTGGTGTGAGGCACGAAAGCACCAAACAGGCTTTCAATCAAAAAAAAAAAAAAAATTAAGCTCGGGGAAGGCTATTAACTTAATAGGTGTAGCATTTCATAAGGGCTGGCATTGAAATTACCCAGAAGTCTACATTCCTAATATAAAGTGAGAAAAGTTTGTGATGGTTTTGCATGGATTTTTTTATAATGCAAAACAGATCTTAAAGCTGGGTACACACGATGAAATATTTCGGTCCGATCGACCGATAGTTCAGTGTATCGGTCGATCGGACCGAAATTATCACATCCGAAAGTGCCCATGTCCGAACGGACGAAAGGACGATCAGACAGGGTGGAAAACCTCGTCCGATCGGTCGCGGTGACTATTGGACGCGGCTGCTTTTGCCGCGACCGACAGTCCTTCCTCCTGGCCGACCGTTCGAAAGTATCGAACGGTCGGTCAGGAGGAAAAATCGATAGGTGTGTACCCAGCATTAGGAAAACAAAATGCTTTGCCCATTTTGGACAGTTGGGCCACAATATTGGATTGATTTACAGCTTTCCTAATTTGGGACATTCAATAAATTCCACTAAATATCTGCAGGAAATATTAATGTTTCTCCTTTCCTGCTACCTCTTTTCTCCAGTTCTTTTCAAAGATCGGCATAATAGTGTAGGATGAGTCTTCATCATTCAGCTCATAAAGGTTGTCTCTTTCCAGCGGTTTCTTGTAGCCAAGGGTTATTATCCTATAGCAGGAGAAAGTGAAATAGGTGGCATTTAAATTCTGGCCAATATTTTATGCCAAGATATTCGTTTGTGATGAAATATCAACCCACGTGTACCAAGCCCTAAGCACTTCACTTATACCCTAGTCAGACTGGGCGGAAAGTAGAGTTTTCAATATTACAATCAAAGTACATTTTTTATAATTATATATATATATATATATATATATATATATATATATATATATATATAGAGTCGTGTGCTTGTCCGCACTCCGTACTACTTTCAACTGCCCGGGTGCTGCCGTGTAAGGGTTCATATAAACAAAAGAGCAAGCGGAGCACTCCTGGGTCTGGAAAACGATTTATTAATAACTCAGAGGTAGGCAGATAACCTACGCGTTTCAGCCCCTTGTAATAGGGCCATCCTCAGGCCATCCTCAGGTGGCTCTGCTGTAATCCGTCAGAGCAGGTAAGGAGTATAATCAAATGGAGGGCGGGTGCTCGATCATAAGTAAAACATACAATCAACGAAGGCGATCAGCACTCCATATTCCGTAGCAATCGCCCGGGTGCACCTCGAGGAGGATAATACATGGACAGAGACAGAGGGCACTCTCGGGACTAAATAAAACGTAACTTTTATTATAACATGATATAAATAGTATATCTACGCGTTTCGGCAAAACAACAAGCCATCTTCAGGATATGTCACACAATGCGATACAAAACAATATATACCCTCCCTCCCAATCCCTAACCAATGACAGCAAGGTAATTAAAAACAGGTAAAATCAATTAAAACCCAGTCTACAGAGCAGGTGGATCCCACAAGGTAAAACACCAGCCCATACACTGAGGCAAAAATAGTGTCAGAAGTTATCAGACACTACAATCAAGAGACTCAGAAAGAGGAAGTCAATCCCGGGATAAGTGGAGAATGGATACAAATAAATATACATGAATATAAATAGATACAAATGTATATACATAAATATAGAAAGATACTAATATGACACAGTGGGTTAAACGGCAAACAAGGTAATGGGACCTAGTAGCGAAGTCCCAATCTCATAGACTCTGCCCCGATCACCCCATCCTCAACTATATTAAAGGCAATAGACTGAATAAGGGAATCGTACATCATATAATAGGAATACATGGCCAAAGTCCACTATATGTAACAAATAGATATCAGATCATCCCATGAGACATAATGTTAGCTGTAGGCAGTAAACATCATCTCTAAATAAAGTGTCATACTAATAAAGAATGGTCGGACAATAATTAGAGATAGCAATGCAATGTTAGCTGCTCATTGAGCCCGCCCGGAGTCTGGGGGGCTTTCTTAAGTGCCCAAGTGCCGTTATTACGCATGCTCTTTATATAGCGTTTTGAAGTTAATTCTGGTGTTAGTATCCGTTTCACCCTGCATAGTCGAGTTATTCATATATAAACAGCACATATATCGCAGATTAATATATACAAGGAATATTTCATAAATACATAATATTTCATCCACAGACGCACTCCTTCTGGTGAAGCAATAGGTAATAAGGTATATTTTGATATTGTTCCTTCAACACACCTGAAGAAGAAACACCCGAAACATTGTGTGAGAGTGAGCAATATCACAATAAACCTATTACTTCACCTGAAGGAATGGTCATTGGTTTCATTATAAGGCACCACAGCTGGAATTTGTTTAAATCCATAACTAAGTTGGTGCTATCTGTATATTACAACCAACTAGTACCTACTGTATTTGCAGACAACCTGTTTCCCTTTATTTTCTATTTCTGGAAATTCTGGTCCTTAACTGAACACTTACAGGGAGATTAAATAAAAGTTCTTATCATTTAAAATGGGGCTTATTTTTCCCCAACCGATCAGATGTTAGCTTTCAAATGTTAAATAAGATCTAATTGGTTAGGGCAAAATTAGCACCATTTTAAATGATAAGAACTTTTATTAACTAACCCTGTTATGTTCTATCCCTAAGAGGGCAGAATTGAGCATTAATTACCAACTATTACTGTATGTCCAATAAATTTTTTGACTAAATTCAAATAAATTAGCACATGAGCATTTGATGTTACTTAGTTGCTGTCTGTATATCTACAGCCATCATTATCTCTGTATGTAGGGCACCAAAATATGTGCAGCCACAGACAGATAATTGTACAACTGGTAAAACACAGTTTGCACCTCTGTGTGATAATTGTGAAAGGAATGAACACCAGCAAGTTTGCACTTATAGAGTAGGGGAAGTTGCATTAGAACTTGTGCATTTGTTTTACGTTTTGGCAACTCCTACACATTTCACATATTACATTGCCATAACCCCCATATAGGCATTATATTACACTATGTTCCTGGGTTCCATTTGTTATTTAAATCCTTAAACTTATATTTAAGAAAAAGAAAACTTCATTTAATCTGACCGATATTTAAAGCAAAAGCGAAAACCTATCAGTTCCTCTCCAACCCATGTGTAGTAATATTTCAATTCTATTTGTCTGCCCAATATAATATGCTGCCTGTTTATAATCTATGCAGTTACAATACAATTTGATTTGACAATATGGACAACCAATCAACGTATGATGTTTTAAGCTAACATTGGTCACAACAATGAAGCAATCAAGCCATTATCATGTGTCCAAGCCCTATAGCCCTATATAGTTACTGTGTGTGCCTTTAAATTATACATACTGTAGGGCCATCTATTACCTAGAACAGGCAGCACTAGGCAGGGTGTCCCTTTAATATATTAGGGGGATTCTGTATGGTATTTAGTATGTGTTATTAATAAAGATAGAGATTATATATTTATATGTTTATTAATTAATATTCTTAATTAGGACCTTGTACTTAGTAAAGCGTGGGATCATTTTTCTTTTTTGGTAATTATTGGCTCCCTTTACTTTATAGTAAGAGAGCTGATGCCTTCAGCCTGTTTATGGCCACATGGCCAACCGATCCCTATACCCCTTATGGGTGATTGGTCGGGTGAATGTGTGCGGTTCCAATCACAATGTGCCGACAGATACCAATGTGATCTGTCGGCACATTGCGATTGAAATCACATCTGTATGGCCACTTTTACACCTTAGGAGCCTATAGGCACAAAAGGCCTGGCACCCTTAGCCCCACCCCTAACCACAGACTACACCCCCTTTTTTGGTAAGAAATAGACTATATAGGGGTTACAGGGGTTGGGGAAGACTGACAGCCACACCTCCAACCACAGTCGCCCCTAGGCATACTGTGCCCAATGGTAAAACCGGGCCTGGGTTTTTAGAATTTGTGGGTTTTATGTAATTGCAATAAAACCCACAAATTCTAAATAAATGAATAGCTCCACTTTAATATTTTCTACACTATCTATAGATAGTAGCAGGGAATGTTATATGTGCAGCTTACTGAGCTGTAAACATCTAACACATGTAATCTACAAATTGCTGAATAAACTCCCAGACAGGAGGACACACCTACCTGCTGTACCAAGAGTAGGTCAACCGGCTGAAAAGAGAAGCATTTTTTTCAGGATTGCTTTTCTGTAGGGGGGAAAAATATCATTAATTAAAAAAAAAAATAAAAAAGTACAATATGTTGTTGTTCCAGTAGGGTGATATGGGCGCGGTACCAATAGTCTCTGCTCAATTCTTTTCTATGCACAACTTGGCCGGCCTGCGCCGGTGGTACACACAGAAAAAGTGGTACACACAGAAAAATCTGCTGGAATATACGCACTGTAGTGCACAGTGCACAAAAGTAAATTGTAAAAGCATAGCAAAAATATTTCACAAAATTGTGTATACCCCTCCCATTTTTGTAAATGTTTTATTATATCTTTTCATGGGACAATACTGGAGATATGACACTTTGGGACAATGTGTTCAGTTTTCTTGCACTTCTATTCATCATCCTCATCCTCACCTGTGTACTGCTGTCTGTCCCTGGCTCCCCATTCTGGTTCTTTGAATTCTAATTTCAGCTTCAGCTTTGGTTCCTGTTCCTAGTCCTGCTCTTTCTTATTTTCCCTGTCCTGACCTGTATTCTCCATTGGCCTTCTCTTGCCCTTTCATTGGTTCTCCCTGGTATCGTTTTGGCTATTTCAGCTGCTTTTTTTTCCTGAGCGCATTACAACGTGGGAGGGGTGGAGGAGGTGCGCATGGGGGAGGGTTGTGCACTGCGGGGTTTGCTAGGTAATGTCTAAACCACTAACAACAAGAGTAATTGTGCCCAATTAGCGATTTTCCTCACTGGTGTCACGTGACTCGCTAGTGTTTCAAGGTTTCAGGTGTGAATTGGGAGAAGGTGTGTTAAATTTGGTGTTATTGCTCTCACACTCTCATACTGGTCACTGGAAATTAAACATGGAACCTCATGGTAAAGAAAACTCAGAGGCTCTAAATAAAGAATTGTTGCTCTGCAAAGATGGCCTAGGCTATAAGACTGCCAATACCCTAAAACTGAGCTTTACATGGTGGCCAAGACCATACAGCAATTTAACAGGACAGGTTCCACTCAGAACAGGCCTTGCCATGGACGAACAAAGAAGTTGAGTTTACATGTTCAGTGTCATATCCAGAGGTTGTCTTTTGCATATAGACCTATGAGTGCTGCCAACATTGCTGCAGAGTTTAAAGGTTTGGGAGGTCAGACTGCCAGTGCTCAGACTATACTTTGCACACTGCATCAAATTAGTCTGCATGGCTGTTATCCCCGAAAGAAACCTCTACTAAAGGTGATGCACAAGGAAGCCTTCAAACAACTCCATGGAATACTGGGACCATGTCCAGTGGTCTGATGAGACCAAGATAAACTTATTTGGTTCATCCCCTCCCTATGGAAATTGGGAGCTAGGGCAGTATTCTAACATAACAACCCAAACACACCTCCAAGACAACCACTGCCTTGGTGAGGTTTTTGTGTCAACCAAATATTAACTGGAAATAAAACAGTTAGAAATAGACAGTTTCCATACAGACAGAAAAGACCCATTTACATATTGATGAAAGTCAATCAAGGCGATGCACCGAGAGCCGCTATCAGCAACCCAGTGCAAACAGCCCGGCGGTGTTATATGCCAATGGCGGCTCTTGGAGCATCGCTTCTGCCACTTTGGGCATATAACATTACTTGCGGTGGCTGCGCGGTTAATTTTCACGTTAGCCACAAAGCTGCCGTAAGGAAGGAGTTTAAGTCACGCTTACCGATCTTAACAGACTTAGGGGGAGATTCAATACTTTGGATCGCGTTACTTACCTAAGCCCGATCCCGCGATACAATAACTGATGTAAACGGGATTACGTCAGTTATTGCATCGCGGGATTGAGCTAAAGTAAGGAGCGCGAACTTAACGCTCCACAGCCTTTACCGTTAAGTTTCGCGCTACGAGGTAGCGCAAAACTTAACGGCAGGGGTTTTGGATCGTTAGCACAGCGCTATTTCCAAAAACATTCGGAAATGTCGCTGTGCTCTAAATTCCGTCTAAAACCCACGTTAACCCGTTTTTTTTTCGGGTTAACATGGGTTTTAGACGGAAAAGGGGCATATTGAATCTCCCCCTTAAACTCCAAAACAGGAGCGGTGCGCACGATGGTGCATCACCCTGAATATTTAGCCTAAAACCATCCCCTTATTCCCAGTTTCAGGGAATAACAGGGAGATGTAATGAAGTTAGCACAGTGCATGGTGGCTCAGTGGTTAGCACTCTTGTCTTGCAGCACTGAGTTCGATTCCACCCTTGGACACATCTGCAAGCAGTTTGTATGTTCTCCTCGTGCTTGCGTGGGTTTCCTCCGGGTACTCCGTTTTCCCCCACAATCATGAAGACATACTGATAGGTTGTATGTGTCAAATAAATGTGCTTAGATTGTAAGCTCTTCTGGGCAGGGCCTAATGTGAATGTATACATGTAATTGTAAAGCGCTACGGAAGATGTGGGCGCTATAGAAATCCACAATAATAATAATAAACCCACACTTTCCAAAGTAAAATCAGGTTAGCGTGGGTTCCCGTGGCCAGCAAAGGCACCCGATGTTAAACCAAAAAATGTTGTTTCGCAAAAATGAGCATGCGCCTTAATCGCCCGGTTCCCACCATGCAGTAACTCACACTAAGTAATTACCCCATCGCAGGAACCCAGAAGGAAGAGGCGTGCAAAGTGCTCTAGAATGCTTCTGTTCAAGCACTTAAAGGGCAACTATAGTGAAAAAAAAACTTTGTCTGTATACAATGTATAGATCACTTAGTATAAGCTGCCTTACTTTCATGTTTCTGTGTGGCTTCGTTTCTTCACACTGGCAGAAGTTTGTACCAAGCTGTGTAGTCCCCCTCCCCTCTCTGTCTACTCCCCCTCAAGCAGTGACGGGCTGTATACAGAGTCCGAGCATTGTCAGTTGAAAGGACTTTAAATGAAGTGCTGACATCCTGTTGACCCCTCCCTTCCAGAGCTAGACTGCAAGCAGTCAAAGTGTGGAATAAAGTAGCAATATGCTGAAGGGAGGGGCAGAGGGGGAGAGAGGAGGACAAGTGGTGCTGAGATTCTTTACAAGTAAGTTACTGAACTCTCCCTGTTCTCTAACTTTGCTAATTGTTATTTATTTTTACCTAAAGTTCATATCTCTCCCCTTGCTTAGCTGAGATCATAATCACTGAAGAGAGAGTCAGTGTAACAGCAGCTTGTAGTGAGAGACCTTCACAAACACAGTGACACTGCTTGTTGTCCTGTTATATTTCAGTTGCTTTAGTCTATATATTTCATAGATTGCACTGTGTGTCTTGTTTGGTATATAGTCTGTATGACTGTATTATATATACTGTATTAGTGTTCCATTTGAGTCACTGGTTTTGTATGTATGTATATAAGATATTTTTTTTGGGGGGGAGGGGCTGTTTTATAGTGTGTTATGCTCATATTGCTGGGTTAATGGTTTATTGTGTTTAGCACTACAGCATTTGACTATATGTTGCACATGGTACATATAGTGTGGGTGAGAGAGTGTGTGACAGTACTGCATGGGAGCTTTGGATTGTGTGGGTGTGTGCCTTTGAGTGACAGATGATGTGTAGCAGCTCCTACAAATCACAGCATATTCAAAGGCTTATATCTCGGGGACTATGTAGAATTTAAAGAAACTAAAGGTACCCTGGTGGATGGGATGACTTATAGGATACATTAGAAGAATTTAGAACAATTTTCTCACTATAATTGCCCTTTAACTTGTGAAGGATAATGCAATAAAAAGTTTGAATTTGTATTTGGCACATGAAAAAAAAAAACACAACCAATAAACTAGCCCAACATTCTATGTCTAGCAAACTAAGGCCAGAGTGTTTTAGAAATCCAA
>CM033470.1:43780175-43870789 GCA_019447015.1 Hymenochirus boettgeri | reverse complement strand
CTATCTATAATAGATATCATATTACGGTGCTGGTTACCAGATAGGTAGGATGTAAGGGTAGATTTATCATCTAAAGATATATAATATCATATACTGTTGCTGGTTACCGGATAGGTAGGATTTAAGGGTAGTTTTCATATATAAGGTATATAGATATCATTACTGTGCTGGTTACCGGATAGGTAGGATGTAGGTAGATTTATCATATATATTATTAGATATCATATACTGTGCTGGTTACCAGATAGGTAGGATGTAAGGCTAGATTTATCATATCTGATATATATAGATATATAATAGATACCATATACGTGCTGGTTACCGATGGTAGGATGTAAGGGTAGATTTATCATATATAGTATCATATACTGTGCTGGTTACCAGATAGGTAGGATGTAAGGGTAGATTTATCTTATATAGATATCAGATACTGTGCTGGTTACCGGATAGGTAGGATGTAAGGATAGTTTTATCATATATAGATATATAGATACCATATACTGTACTGGTTACTGGTAGTAGGATGTAAGGATAGATTTATCATATAGAATTAGATATCATACGCTGCTGGTTACTGGATAGGTAGGATGTAAAGATAGATTTATCATATAATAGATATATATATCATATACTTTGTCTGGTTACCAGATATGGTAGGATGTAAGGGTATATTTATCATATATAGATATATAGATATCATATACTGTGCTGGTTACCAGATAGGTAGGATGTAAGGGTAGATTTATCATATATAGATACATAGATATCATATACTGTGCTGGTTACCAAAATGGTAGGAGTAAGGGTAGATTTATCATATATAGATATATAGATACCATATACTGTGCTGGTTACTGAATAGGTAGGATTTAAGGATAGATTTATCATTATAGATATATAGATATCATAACTGTGCTGGTTACTGATGGTAGGATGTAAAATGATTTATCATAATAGATATATAGATATCATATACTTTGCTGGTTACCAGATAGGTAGGATTTAAGGGTAGATTAATCATATATAGATATACAGATATCATATACTGTGCTGGTTACCAGATAGGTAGGATGTAAGGGTAGATTTATCATATATATATCTATAGATATCATATACTGTGCTGGTTACCAGATAGGTAGGATGTAAGGGTAGATTTATATCTAAAGATATATATAACATATACTGTGCTGGTTACCGATAGGTAGGATGTAAGGGTAGATTTATCATATATAGTATTAGATATCATATACTGTGCTGGTTACCGGATAGGTAGGATGTAAGGGTAGATTTATCATATATATGTATATAGATATCATATACTGTGCTGGTTCCAGATAGGTAGGATGTAAGCTAGATTTATCTATAGATATATATAGATATATATAGATACCATATACTGTGCTGGTTACCGGATAGGTAGGATGTAAGGGTAATTTATCATATATAGATATTCATATACTGTGCTGGTACCAGATAGGTAGTGAATGGATTTTAGATTTATCTTATATAAGATCATATACTGTCTGGTTACCGGATAGGTAGGATGTAAGGATAGTTTTTTATCATATATAGATATATAGATACCATATACTCTGTACTGGTTACTGGATAGAGGATGTAAGTAGATTTATCAATATATATATATAGATATCATACACTGCGCTGGTACTGGATAGGTAGGATGTAAAGATAGATTTATCTATATAGATATATAGATATCATATACTTTGCTGGTTACCAGATGTAGGATGTAAGGTGATTTATCATATATAGATATATAGATATCATATACTGTGCTGGTTACCAGAAGGTAGGATGTAAGGGTAGATTTATCATATATATACATAGATATCATATACTGTGCTGGTTACCAGATAGGTAGGATGTAAGGGTAGATTTATATCATATATAGATATAGATATGATACCATATACTGGTGCTGGTTACCAGATAGGTAGGATGTAGGCTAGATTTATCATATATAGATATATGATATCATATACTGTGCTGGTTACCAGATAGGTAGGATGTAAGGGTAGATTTATCATATATATATTATAGATACCATATCCTGTGCTGTTACCGATAGGTAGGATGTAAGGGTAGATTTATCATATATAGATATAGATACCATATACTGTGCTGGTTACCGGATAGTAGTAGGATGTAAGGGTAGATTTATCATATATAGGTATATAGATATCTATACTGTGCTGGTTACCGGATAGGTAGGATGTAAGGGTAGGTTTATCATATATAGTATATGATATCATATACTGTGCTGGTTACCAGATAGGTAGGATGTAAGGCTAGATTTATCATATATAGATACATATATAGATACCATATACTGTGCTGGTTACCGGATAGGTAGGATGTAAGGTAGATTTATCATATATAGATATAATATACTTGTCTGGTTACCAGATGGTAGGATGTAGGTAGATTTATCTTATATAATATATAGATATCATATACTGTGCTGGTTACCGGATAGGTAGGATGTAAGGATAGATTTATCATATATAGATATATAGATACCATATACTGTGCTGTTTAGAATAGGTAGGATGTAGATAGATTTATCATATATATATATAGATATCATACACTGTGCTGGTTACTGGATAGGTAGATGTAAAGATAGATTTATCATATATAGATATATGATATCATATCTTTGCTGGTTACCAGATGGTAGGATGTAAGGGTAGATTTATCATATTAGATATACAGATATCATATACTGTGCTGGTTACCAGATAGGTAGGATGTAAGGGTAGATTTATCATATAGATCACATAGATATCATATACTGTGCTGGTTACCAGATAGGTAGGATGTAAGGGTAGATTTATCATATATAGATATATAATATCATATACTGTGCTGGTTACCAGATAGGTAGGATGTAAGGCTAGATTTATCATATATAGATATATAGATCCCATATACTGTGCTGGTTACCAGAATGGTAGGATGTAAGGATAGATTTATCATATAGATATATAGATACCATATACTGTGCAGGTTACCAGATAGGTAGGATGTAGGGTAGATTTATCATATATAGATATATAGATACCATATACTGGTGCTGGTTACCAATAGGTAGATGTAAGGTATGATTTATCATATATAGATATATAGATACCAATATCTGTGCAGGTTACCAGATAGGTAGGATGTAAGGCTAGATTTATCATATATAGTATATAGATACCCATATACTGTGCTGGTTACCAGATAGGTAGGATGTAAGGATAGATTTATCATATATAGATATATAGATACCATATACTGTGCAGGTTACCAATGTAGGATGTAAGGGTAGATTTATCATATATAGATATATATATCATATACTGTGCTGGTTACCAGATAGGTAGGATGTAAGGCTAGATTTATCATAATTAATTAATAGATATCATATACTGTGCTGGTTACCAATAGTTAGGATGTAAGGCTAGATTTAAACCTGCTAATGAGGTTTTCTTGATGTAGAGAGAGGGGAATAGAATTCCAGAGGATGGGAGCTACAAGAGAAAGGTTTAAGGCTAGAGGAAGCAGTCCGAGTGGGGGGGTCTGTACAGGAGTTATAGTGGGCTAGGAATCCCAAATCTTGGTTTAACCCACTGTTTATGGAGTCAAATAACAGAACATTTTGGCTTTAAATATTTTTCTATCTTGGTTGCTACTGACTGTCCCTTCCACAACCCCCGGACTTGGAGTTTTCCATGGATATTGAAGGGACACTGGAATATCTAACAGACACTGGGATATCTAACGGACACTGGGATATCTAGTTTAACAATATTTAAAGGTCTGCAGGATGGAAATCTCTGATTGCTATATTAGGTCTCCCTGTGTTTCCCTGGTGACCTTTTTCTCTCTCCCAAGTGTTATTTACATCACAATATTAAACACAACCACTGTCCATTTCCTAAGGGAAAATTGTATAATCTGCCGATGCCATTAAATTAAATACACAAAAACCAAAAAAACCTATGTGAAATCAATAATAACTCATCTTGATGATTTTGAGCAAATGGACTTTGTGATTCATTTAATCTACATTACTTTCAATCCTGCAGCAAACCCTGGTCATGGTGAGGGAACATCAGGGAATTGAGAGCAGACGGACTGTATGAAAGGATGAGTCAGGGTCCCAGTGATGGATGGTATGGTGACAGGAGAGTAAATGAACCATCACCCACTTCAGTTCAGAAACTTCAAGAAATGTCCATGCTTCCTTCCACACATTGACTAAACAGACTGGGATTTCCCAAGTATGGATAGAAAATCTCTAAAGGGGAAATGTTGCCCAAAGGACTGTGAATGAGATTTTCTTTGTTCACATGTGTTACTTAAGGGCATGTCCACCCTTAAAAATTGTTTTTAATATGATGTTCCCCCATGTCTGGCAGCCCCACACCGCATATTTTTATTTTCCAAAAGCCCCCCAACTCTTACTTACCTCCCCTCATTCCTTCCGCCGCACTGCCGGCCCTCTGCTTGCGAGAATGCAAGCAGAGGGGCGGGACCGGCAGTCGCGTCTGTGATTGGCTGAGCGGCAGCCAATCACGGACGCGGCTGCCGGTCATTCAGTGCAGCGGAGGAAAGAGGAAGTTAATAAGAGTTTGGGGAGCTTTTGGAAAATAAAAATATGCGTGGGGCTGCCAGACATGGGGGAACATCATATTAAGGGGTTTTTGCTAGGGGGAGGGATAGTAAACGGGAGGAGAGGAGGGAGAGGGAGGGGGGAGGGAGGGGGGAGAAGGGCTGAAGTATGCATGGCAATATCTACCGGAGGCAAGGTAGCAGGCAAGTCCTGCTAGCCTCCTGGTGGACAGTTTTTGGGACTTTAGGGGGGTCTACAGGAACCCTATGGAGCTGGATGTGAGGTAAGGATTACACTACACGACATGGTGGGGCCATTACTACTGGGGGGGATTAAGTTTTGGGGTGGACATGCCCTTTAATATTTCTAGGTAACAAATATCTGGAACTCCAAGGAGCTTACGATACTGTAGAAACAGAGTGCCACCAAAAGGTGTTTTAACGATATCACCGGTTATTTCATCATATCATAACTAAATTACGTAACCACAGTGTTATAATAACAGCAATTGGATTAGGTCTGTTCTTCATACAGGTAGCACTGGTCTGAGCCTGGAACACAGGGCACATAACCAGATGAGGCAGGAAGGGGCACCAATAACAGGGTAGGAGTTTTAGTTATGAGACTGTCCAGAAAACGTTCTTTATTCAGGTAACCTACTACACCCATCACAATCTTACAGATGAAAATTCCCATAAATATACCTAGTACATGTCTAATGAGGAAGTATAAAAACTTCCAAGAACATGGACTAGATTGCTACTTTTTCATGCAATCCCAAAATTCCCTTTGCAGCCACACTTGTCACTGTTAAACTGCAGCATTCTAGAAACTAACAAAATGAAAATTATCCTAACTCATTGTCTTTCCAGGACTGTCACCGATTGACAACTACGTTCAGTCCCTGTATCAATCAAGCCACTAATAAATTATGTAAGTAGGGCGAAAACTGAGAGCTGCCATGAACACATGGAAATTACCCAGAAATCTCTGTTCCTTAATTTCAATTAAGTTTTGATGTGATTTTTTTTTTACCCAAAATCCGTTACAAATTTCAGCTGCTGTACAAAGAAATGAAACTGATATGGCAGAACTGTGTCACTTACACTTTAATATCCACCAGACTACTGATCGGCTTTACCAATCGTTCTATGCCTGATTGTTTGGTAAGTGCAAAGCCTTAAAGACTTCAAACAGGCTAGATTGTTGGCCAAAATGTATCTAATGCATCTACGGGACTTAACAGTAAGGGATCTTGGAAGGAAGAAAAAGAAGCGTTGAATTGATGGACATATTTATTCAACCCTGACAACTATGGATGTGGACATGACACTGTTTACATTCCACGTTCCTATTAAGAGATTACAGTGAAAAATTACTGTTCACTGTTTAGAGTTTGTTTTTAAAAATTTCGCATTGTTTTATGTTTGACAACTTAAGAAAGTGAAGATCATCATATTTAGCAGTGTAGTTTTCTTCAAAATGAGGGGGGGGGGTGTTATTTTCCTGAGGCTGTATACACACAACACAAATGTTTTAGGTGACCAAGATTTGTTGAATTTCAGCAGAAAAAAACATGACTGATTGTGTTTCCTCTATGGGCTACACAATCAGTCCTACAGAACGATCAGAATTGGCAAACGGCATTGAATGGTCAGTCGGGCCAAAACAACTGCCCATGTGACCCAGCTATAAAGTAGCAACAATCTATTTTAAACATCAACATTGCATAGAAAATGTTTATTAATTTGCTTAGACAATAGGAACAATTTTTCATTGTTATAAGCACAAATCAGTGTCGCAATTCTAGTAGAACTTGTTTTGAAGCGTAGTAATTGTACGTTATTACTGTAGGTCTCAAATACAATAAGAATCCCAAATGGTAAACCAGAGTTTGGAACTGAACCTGGCTTTGGTTTGAAACTACAGGTTCCACCATCTGAATTTCATCAGTCACCTGCCAACAAAATTTTGAAAGAGGATTTTTAAATTTCTAAATATTTTGCTAATTTCAGATTGTAGGCTCTACGCCTAGAATATGTCATAGGAGGAATCTCTACCAGCACCCATCCTTATTATTGGGAAGACTTTTTAATAAAATCCTCTAGCCTCATTAACAAACCAAAATGCTGAGTTTTAGCTGGGGGGATTGCAAGTATTTGTTTTTATGGCTCATTTATTTTAAAGCATCATAAATCTAACATCCATTTACTCTGGTGGGAAACAGAAGTGTAAAGTCACAGGCCTTCCTGAAAGTGTTTTGTACATTTTACTATTAACATAATGTCTAATAATGCAACCTACAAGGACTACACTTACACTGAATTTGTGAGGACAATTCAGACATACACAGACATGATCTCCTATACCTCTGTATTGGGATTAGTTATTTGTGTTACCTACCCCTATCATCTATTTGGGTGGTGCATCATTCTCATGGTAATGTCTGACCAAAGCAACCAATCGATGACACCAGCTTTTTCTTTTTTGTGGGTATACAAAGTGAGTGCAAAAGTATAAGAAAGCTGGTTGATCTATTCAATTATTGTTATTGACAGGAAATTCTGACAAATATTATTTTATTCCATTTTTTTATTCCTGCCATACTTTTTTACGTTAAACTGATGAAAGCCTGGGGGAAGTCTCATATCTTCAAAAGCTTCAAACGTTTTGATATAAACAAAGTAAACAAGGGCACAGGGGAAGGCTTTGATAGAGGCAACCATGGCAATTTATCTTTGGGTGAAAGATCTTTAATTAATTCATTTTCTACTTCCACACTATAACTCTATCATAAGAATAATTCATTGTCCTTCAATATCCACTAAAAAGATTGTAAACTATTGTGAGACAAGCATAATAACAACATCTGTAAGGTAGAACTATGAATGGCAACCAAACACGAACTGCAAACCCTCCATCTAGTCTGAGGTTATCACACATTGCTGATATTTTGGACACAAACTAGAACCAATCCTCAAAGATCAACTAATGCTGCCCCATACACCACTAGACTTACCAACAGACCTTCCCACAACATTAGGGCATATGTTGGGCCGATCATTTTCTGATCTACATTCGGTCAAAAATAAATGGTCCAGGACGGGGAACTGTTGGAAGAAAGCTAGCCATACACGAGCCATTGTTTTATGATCAGAATTACGGTGTGAACTTATCGTAAAATCCAATCGGAGGATACAATTCCCATTTAGCGCCACCAATTCAGCTTGAAAACTATAAAAGATAGGTTCTGGAAGATTGGGTCAATAGAAAATTGTCCTCCTTGCACTATCATGTTTTTTCAGTTGACTGAACGCTGATCGGTAAACATGGAAAATGTCTTTAATATTCCAATCAATCCGATCAATTTGCCAAATTGATTGGAATATCGATGCCATGTATGGGGCATTCAAGGGAATGTCCACCCCTTTCTTCAAAAATGTATATATAGTAGACTACCCCCCAAAATCTAGAGATCGTTTCATCCTAAGCTGTAAATCCGCTCCCACACTGAGCTATTATACTTACATGCTCCTCCTCGCTCTACCGCAGCAGCTCTGCACTTCCGGGTAAGGCAGTCAGTGTCGTCCGTGACGTCACGGCCAATCACTGACTGCCATTCCCAGAGCATTCTCCACTGGCTTCTCGGGAACACAAAAGAAAACAAAGCAGCCACAGTGGAGACTGTATGAGGAACCCGGAAGCGGCAGTGGAGCAAGGAGCATTTAAGTATAATAACTCAACGTGGAGCCAATTTTAAGCTTTAAGATAAAACGTCCCTTTAGTTCATTGCCTTCCAATCTCAGATACCTGATGTTCTATATACTGTACCGGATCACTGTATGGCCACTGTATGGCGTAGCATATTTTGGTTAATAGGATGATCTAAGAAGATAAAAAATGCAATATCCCATCACTTCCACACTGATAAATGTGATCACAGCTTACAGTAGGCCTAGATACAGGGGGTGATATTTAGCCCAATAAATTGGCTGGAAAAACTAGGGATTGGTCCTTTCTCTGTAGTGTTTATAGAATCTACAGATTCCATCTGTCATCTTTCAAAGATTATTTGTGTGTACCCAGCTTACACTCATCGGACCATTCTGTCCATTTTATTGTTATTATTTTTACAAGATAAGTAATAATAAAGGCTGCTTATAAGACTCCATGCAGTTCTTACAGTTTCTTTTTCACTGGAAGGAATCTGTATGGTTTTACTAGACATTTACTGGTTAGAGCATAAACTTTAAAATTGTTTAATCCCAAGATTATTCACAATGTATAAATATCCCCCTGTTGACACAAGGTACAAAATACATTTTTCTTTTTGCCTTTCATTGATTGTCATGAGACGTTCCTAAGGAAGGCGAGCGATTCTCAAATTTCATATTGTTAGTTTGAGTGCTCATAGGAAGAAAAGCATTGGCTTCTGGCTGAATGAATGGTGACCTCACAATACAAATCAAACAGGGAAAGCAAACAAAATAATCTGTTCTGTGACTTTTCTTCTACTTAATCGCAGAGACAATGTGAGCACTTTTTTTAACTCGCTCGCCCAAAACTTCCTGCTCTAACCTGCCGACGCATAGAAACCGACCATGAAATTTACCACTAAGTGTTTTGTTGTAGTTTTAAAGGTGGAGTTGGATCCCGTCCAAAACAACTTCAACAGAGAAAAGAACTTTAAACATCCAGCCTAAATGTGAGCAATAGGGGCTGAGAGGGGTCACTGGATAATGCAGAGAAAGGGGAGGATGGTCCAAGAGTTAGCCCAGGATAATACATCAGGCTTTTTGGATTTTAAAGGAAGTAGAGATTTTGAAGTTCATAAACACCTAATGGGATGCATATACATTCCTGAACAACACTTAAGTGGCCATATACATTTGATTTCCATCCCATTGTGCATCAGATCACATTGGTATCTGTTGCACAATGCGTACACATGAACCCAATCGATTGCGGTATGGGATCAGTCCCCATTCACCCTACACGGGCTGATAGTATCAGTTCTTTTTAAAAAAAGGGACAGATACTGACTGACTGAAACTTTCAACCATATATTCAACTATGATTGTTCGTCAGCAATTAAGGCCAGTTATGGTAGTTTCGGCCCCCTCAGTTTGTGGCCTCGGGATTTATCTAACATCACTAAGTGTTAAGTAACATTTATAGGGAGATTCAATAAAAGTTCTTATTGCTAAAATGGTGCTAATTTTGCCCAACCTATCAGATCTTTTTTAAGATTTGAAAGCTAACTCTGATTGGTTGGGACAAATTAGCACCATTTGTAACGATAATCAGGAGATATTCAATAAAGTTCTAATCGTTAAAAATGTGTCTAATTTTGCCCCAACCAATCAGATGTTAGCTTTCAAATGTTAAATAATATCTATTGGTGGTGCAATATTACACCATTTGTACGATACCAGGGAGATTCAAAAGTGCTTACCGTTAAAAATGGTGCTAATTTTGCCCACCCAACCAATCATATATTATTTAACTTTGAAAGCTAACATCAGATTGGTTAGGGCAAAATTAGCACCATTTTTAACGATAGAACTTTTATTGAATAACCCTGAGAACTTTTATTGAATCTCTCCTGTTTGGAGCCAAGGTTTGTGTTTATTTATATTCTTTGTCCCCCTGCATGACTTTTTGTATTATAATATTGTACACGCTGAGACCCCAGGTGGTGTTATATAATACAATCAACTGACTTGACTGAAATAGATAGGCCTTCCTTCACCCAAATAGACGGCCTGGCTTCACCCAAATAGACAGGCCTGGCTTCACCCAAATAGACAGGCCTTCACTGAAATAGGCTGGCCTGGCAGGTGAGGCTTTCGGCTTCTAGGCTCTGTGAGAAAGCCTCTTTGTATGTATATGCAACAGTATCCCTAAATAAACCTTATGTTGGCCTTACAAACAATCCACACAATTCCAAAAAGGCTGCCATATCTCAAACTGGCTAATCAGAGTAAAATATCCCTTTTTAATTTCCCCTGAGTTTTTTAAGACCTTTATCTTCTATATAGTGTACTGGGGGGATGGTGTCACTTCCAAGTGTGAGCACCTGTCCACATTTGTGAAGGAGGAAACATGAGTGCCCTGCACACCATTCATTCTCTTTAGGTTCATGGGTCAAGCAAAAAGAAATAATAGAAACATGGACGAAATTCGAAACAGAAACAATGAATAATGCATTGTCTTAGCGTGCAGCAATCCCACCTGTAGGCCTGTGAAACCGTGACCTCAAGGTCCCATGTGGATTAAGAAACATTACAGATGACCTGTGAGCTTAACAGCTTTGGATAGACTCTATAGGTTTTGTGCGAGTTCCATTGCTGCTACCTTGTTAATATGGCAAACCTAGCCATATACCAGGTAAACATAACTCAAAAGTAAAATGAGACAAGTGGGGGAAATGTCAGATTGGTGAAACCACTATCCCGAGTGAATAAAAAACAGCACCAATTACATTCAGGGGTCAACAATGCAGAGGGCCCAAGGAAAAATATATTCTATAAATTAGTGGTGCTCCAGCTTTGACTGGCCAGTTTTAGAAAGTTATTAAAAGCAAGTGGTTAGACTGAGACAAACATTGTAAGGAATGCAACATGCATTGATATAAACAACTTTTTTTATAATATCATCATCACTCTCCATGAGTGTACAGCTTAAAGGCCTGGTAGAGACACAAGACTTCCCGTGCTTGATATTCTATCTGTTGGACAGATATTATAGCAGTTTCGCCAACAATCTATGCATTTAATGGTCAATTCACCAACAAGTCCGATCTTGTTTTCAACAAACCAAGCAGCCTGCCTACATCATTTAAGGCTTTATTAATTTATTATTAACCTGATATTTTGCCTTTTTTTGTGAATTTTGAAAATTCTTTTTTTCATTGCATATTCTCCACCTTTTGGTCTTTGTGAGGCCGACAGAAATGTTCATTGGCCTCGCGATTGCTTGGAAAAGGCGCTACACAGTAAAGATTACTGAGAATATGCACAATTGTATACCATCCACATATGGTCCACATACAAATATTGTATATTGATAAATACATAGATAGTTCAGTACAAATATATCAATTGTTAAATAGAAGTGCTAGGGCTTTGCCACAAGAGGGAATGAGGTCCCTGCCCGTAGAGCTTACAATCTAGTTAGGGGGGGTAACATACAGATACAATGTAATAGGTATAAGTGCTGGAGTAAGATGTATGCAGTGCAAATAAAACAATCAAATACTTTGCTGGTTACCAGATGGTAGGATGTAAGGGTAGATTATCATATATAGATATATAGATATCATATACTGTGCTGGTTACCAGATAGGTAGGATGTAAGGGTAGATTATCATATATATATCTATAGATATACTATACTGTGCTGGTTACCAGATATAGGATGTAAGGGTAGATTTATCATCTAAAGATATATAGATATCATATACTGTGCTGGTTACCGGATAGGTAGGATGTAAGGGTAGATTTATCATATAAGGTATTAGATATCATTAATGTAGTATGAGTTAGAGTATGTGTAGTATGTAGGTAGATTATAGTTTATATTATGTATATAGATATCATATACTGTGCTGGTACCAGATAGGTAGGATGTAAGGTAGATTTATCATATTAGATATATATAGAATATATAGATACCATATACTGTGCTGGTTACCGGATAGGTAGGATGTAAGGGTAGATTATTCATATATAGATATCATATACTGTGCTGGTTACCAGATAGGTAGGATGTAAGGGTTAGATTTATCTTATATAGATATCATATACTGTGCTGGTTACCGGATAGGTAGGATGTAAGGATAGTTTTATCATATATAGATATATAGATACCTATACTGTACTGGTTACTGGATAGGTAGGATGGTAAGGATAGATTTATCATATATAGATATATAGATATCAAACATGCGCTGGTTACTGGATAGGTAGGATGTAAAGATAGATTTATCATATATAGATATATAGATATCATATACTTTGCTGGTTACCAGATAGGTAGGATGTAAGGGTAGATTTATCATATATAGATATATAGATATCATATACTGTGCTGGTTACCAGATAGGTAGGATGTAAGGGTAGATTTATCATATATAGATACATAGATATCATATACTGTGCTGGTTACCAGATAGGTAGGATGTAAGGGTAGATTTATCATATATAGATATATAGATACCATATACTGTGCTGGTTACTGAATAGGTAGGATGTAAGGATAGTTATCATATATAGATATATAGAATATCATACACTGTGCTGGTTACTGGATAGGTAGGATGTAAAGATAGATTTATCATATATAGATAATAGATATCATATACTTTGCTGGTTACAGATAGGTAGGATGTAAGGGTAGATATCATATATAGATATAACAGATATCATATACTGTGCTGGTTACCAGATAGGTAGGATGTAAGGGTAGATTTATCATATATAATCTATAGATATCATATACTGTGCTGGTTCACAGATAGGTAGGATGTAAGGGTAGATTTATCATATATAGATATCATATACTGTGCTGGTTACCGGATAGGTAGGATGTAAGGGTAGATTTATCATATATAGGTATATAGATATCATATACTGTGCTGGTTACCGGATAGGTAGGATGTAAGGGTAGATTTATCATATATAGGTATATAGATATCATTACTGTGCTGGTTACCAGATAGGTAGGAGTGAAGGCTAGATTTATCATATATAGATATATATAGATATATATAGATACCATATACTGTGCTGGTTACCGGATAGGTAGGATGTAAGGTAGATTTATCTATAGATATCAATATACTGTGCTGGTTACCAGATAGGGAGGATGTAAGGGTAGATTTATCTTATATAGATATCATATACTGTGCTGGTTACCGGATAGGTAGGATGTAAGGATAGTTTATTCAATATAGATATATAGATACCATTAACTGTATGGTACTGGATAGGTAGGATGTAAGGATAGATTTATCATATATAGATATATAGATATCATACACTGCGCTGGTTACTGGATAGGTAGGATGTAAGATAGATTATCATATATAGATATATAGATATCCTATACTTTGCTGGTTACCAGATAGGTAGGATGTAAGGTGATAGATTTATCATATATAGATATATAGATATCCTATACTGTGCTGGTTACCAGATAGGTAGGATGGTAAGGGTAGATTTATCATATATAGATACTAGTATCATATACTGTGTGGTTACCAGATAGGTAGGAGGATGAAGGGTAGATTTATCATTATAGATATATAGATACCATATACTGTGCTGGTTACCAGATAGGTAGGATGTGGGCTAGATTTATCATATATAGATATATAGAATCATATACTGTGCTGGTTACCAGATAGGTAGGATGTAGGGGTAGATTTATCATATATGATATATAGATACCATATACTGTGCTGGTTACCAGATAGGTAGGATGTAAGGGTAGATTTATCATATATAGATATATAGATACCATATACTGTGCTGGTTACCGGATAGGTAGGATGTAAGGGTAGATTTATCATATATAGGTATATAGATATCATATACTGTGCTGGTTACCGGATAGGTAGGATGTAAGGGTAGGTTTATCATATATAGGTATATAGATATCATATACTGTGCTGGTTACCAGATAGGTAGGATGTAAGGCTAGATTTATCATATATAGATACATATATAGATACCATATACTGTGCTGGTTACCGGATAGGTAGGATGTAAGGGTAGATTTATCATATATAGATATAATATACTGTGCTGGTTACAGATAGGTAGGATGTAAGGGTAGATTTATCTTATATAGATATATAGATATCATATACTGTGCTGGTTACCGAAGGTAGGATGTAAGGATAGATTTATCATATATAGATATAGATACCATATACTGTGCTGGTTACTGAATAGGTAGGATGTAAGGATAGATTTATCATATAGATATATAGATATCATACACTGTGCTGGTTACTGGATAGGTAGGATGTAAAGAAGATTTATCAATATAGATATATAGATATCATATACTTTGCTGTTACGGTAATAATAGTAAATAGATTAGATGTAGTTAGGGTAGGATGTAAGGGTAGATTTATCATATATAGATATACAGATATCATATACTGTGCGGTTACCAGATAGGTAGGATGTAGGGTAGATTTATCTATAGATATAGATATCATATACTGTGCGGTTACCAGATAGGTAGGATGTAAGGGTAGATTATCATATATATGATATATAGATATCATATACTGTGAACTGTGCTGGTTACCAGATAGGTAGGATGTAAGGGTAGATTTATCATCTAAAGATATATAGATATCATATACTGTGCTGGTTACCGGATAGGTAGGATGTAAGGGTAGATTTATCATATATAGGTATATAGATATCATATACTGTGCTGGTTACCGGATAGGTAGGATGTAAGGGGTTAGATTATCATATATATGTATATAGATATTCATATACTGTGCTGGTTAACAGATAGGTAGGATGTAAGGCTAGATTTATCATATATAGATAATATAGATATATAGATACCATATACTGTGCTGGTTACCGATAGGTAGGATGTAAGGGTAGATTTATCATATATAGATATCATATACTGTGCTGGTTACCAGATAGGTAGGATGTAAGGGTAGATTTATCTTATATAGATATCATATACTGTGGGTTACCGATAGGTAGGATGTAAGGATAGTTTATCATATATAGATATATAGATACCATATACTGTACTGGTTACGGATAGGTAGGATGTAAGGATAGATTTATCATATAAGATATATAGATATCCATACACTGCGTGGTTACTGGATAGGTAGATGTAAAGTAGATTATCATATATAGATATATAGATATATATACGTCTGGTTACCAGATAGGTAGGATGTAAGGGTAGATTATCATATATAGATATATAGATATCATATACTGTGCTGGTTACCAGATAGGTAGGATGTAGGGTAGATTTAACATATATAGATAATAGATATCATATACTGTGCTGGTTACCAGATAGGTAGGATGTAAGGGTAGATTATTCATATATAGATAAATAAGATACCATATCTGTGCTGGTTACCAGATAGGTAGGATGTGAGGTAGATTTATCATATATAGATATATAGTATCATATACTGTGCTGGTTACCAGATAGGTAGGATGTAAGGGTAGATTTATCATATATAGATATATAGATACCATATATGTGCTGGTTACCAGAAGGTAGGATGTAAGGAGGATTTATCATATATAGATATATAGATACCAATACTGTGCTGGTTACAGGATAGGTAGGATGTAAGGGTAGATTTATCATATATAGGTATATAGATATCATATACTGTGCTGGTTACCGGATAGGTAGGATGTAAGGGTAGGTTTATCATATATAGGTATATGATATCATATACTGTGCTGGTTACCAGATAGGTAGGATGTAAGGTAGATTATCATATATAGATACTATATAGATACATATACTGTGCTGGTTACCGATAGGTAGGATGTAAGGGTAGATTTATCATATATAGAATAATATACTGTGCTGGTTACCAGATAGGTAGGATGTAAGGGTAGATTTATCTATATAGATATATAGATATCATATACTGGTGGTTACCGGATAGGTAGGATGTAAGGATAGATTTATCATATATAGATATATAGATACCATTACTGTGCTGGTTACAATAGGTAGGATGTAAGGATAGATTATCATATATAGATATAAGATATCATACACTGTGCTGGTACATGGATAGGTAGGATGTAAAGATAGATTTATCATATATAGATATATAGATATCATATACTTGCTGGTTACCAGATAGGTAGGATGTAAGGGTAGATTTATCATATATAGATATATAGATATCATATACTGTGCTGGTTACCAGATAGGTAGGATGTAAGGGTAGATTTATCATATATAGATACATAGATATCATATACTGTGCTGGTTACCAGATAGGTAGGATGTAAGGGTAGATTTATATATATAGATATATAGATATCATATACTGTGCTGTGTACCAGATAGGTAGGATGTAAGGCTAGATTTATCATATATGATATATAGATACATATACTGTGTTGTTACCAGATAGGTAGGATGTAAGGATAGATTTATCATATATAGATATATAGATACCATATACTGTGCAGGTTACCAGATAGGTAGGATGTAAGGGTAGATTTATCATATATAGATACATAGATATCATATACTGTGCTGGTTACCAGATAGGTAGGATGTAAGGGTAGATTTATCATATATAGATATATAGATATCATATACTGTGCTGGTTACCAGATAGGTAGGATGTAAGGGTAGATTTATCATATATAGATATATAGATATCATATACTGTGCTGGTTACCGGATAGGTAGGATGTAAGGGTAGATTTATCATATATATGTATATAGATATCATATACTGTGCTGGTTACCAGATAGGTAGGAATGTAACTGATGTTCTACCAGATTTTTATCTTATATAGATATCATATACTGGCTGGTTACCGGATAGGTAGGATGTAGGATAGTTTTATCTATATAGATATATAGATACCATATACTGTACTGGTTACTGGATAGGTAGGATGTAAGGATAGATTTTCATATATAGATTATAGATATCATACACTGCGCTGGTTACTGGATAGGTAGGATGTAAAGATGATTTTATATATAGATATAGATATCATATACTTTGCTGGTTACCAGATAGGTAGGATGTAAGGGTGATTTTATCATATATAGATATATAGATATCATATACTGTCTGGTTACCAGATAGGTAGGATGTAGAGGTAGATTTATCATATAGATACAGATAGATCATATACTGTGCTGGTTACCAGATAGGTAGGATGTGGGTAGATTTATCATATATAATATTATAGATACCATATACTGTGCTGGTTACCAGATAGGTAGTGTGAGGCTAGATTTATCATATATAGATATATAGATATCATACTAGTGCTGGTTACCAGATAGGAATGTAAGGTAAAGATTTATCATTAATAGATATATAGATACCATATACTGTGCTGTTACCAGATAGGTAGGATGTAAGGGTAGATTTATCATATATAGATATATAGAATACATATACTGTGCTGGTTACCGGATAGGTAGGATGTAAGGGTAGATTTATCATATATAGGTATATAGATATCATATACTGTGCTGGTTACCGGATAGGTAGGATGTAAGGTAGGTTTATCATTATAGGTATATAGATATCATATACTGTGCTGGTTACCGATAGGTAGGATGTAGCTAGATTTATCATATATAGTAACATATATGATACCATATATACTGTGCTGGTTACCGGATAGGTAGGATGTAAGGGTAGATTTATCATATATAGATATAATACTGTCCTGGTTACCAGATAGGTAGGATGGTAAGGGTAGATTTATCTTATATAATTTAGATAATATATCTGTGCTGGTTACCGGATAGGTAGGATGTAAGGATAGATTTATCATATATAGATATATAGTACCATATACTGTGCTGGTTACTGAATAGGTAGGATGTAAGGATAGATTTATCAATATAGATATATAGATATCATACACTGTGCTGGTTACTGGATAGGTAGGATGTAAAGATATTATCATATATAGATATATAGATATCATATACTTTGCTGGTTACCAGATAGGTAGGATGTAAGGGTAGATTTATCATATATAGATATACAGATATCATATACTGTGCTGGTTACCAGATAGTAGGATGTAAGGGTAGATTTATCATATTAGATACATAGATATTCATATCTGTGCTGGTTACCAGATAGGTAGGATGTAAGGGTAGATTTATCATATATAGATATATAGATCATATACTGTGCTGGTTACCAGATAGGTGGATGTAAGGCTAGATTTATCATATATAGATATATAGATACCTATACTGTGCTGGTTACCAATAGGTAGAGATTAAGGATAGATTTATCATATATAGATATATAGATACCATATACTGTGCAGGTTACCAGATAGGTGGATGTAAGGGTAATTTATCATATATAGATATAGATACCATATACTGTGCTGGTTACCAGATAGGTAGGATGTAAGGATAGATTTATCATATATAGATATATAGATACCATATACTGTGCAGTTACCAGTAGGTAGGATGTAAGGCTAGATTTATCATATATAGATATAGATACCATATACTGTGCTGGTTACCAATAGTAGGATGTAAGGATAGATTTATCATATATAGATATATATGATACCATATACTGTGCAGGTTACCAGATAGGTAGGATGTAAGGGTAGATTTATCATATTAGATATATAGATATCATATACTGTGCTGGTTCCAGATAGGTAGGATGTAAGGCTAGATTTATCATATATAGATATATAGATATCATATACTGTGCTGGTTACCAGATAGGTAGGATGTAAGGCTAGATTTAAACCTGCTAATTGAGGTTTCTTGATGTAGAGAGAGGGGAATAGAATTCCAGAGGATGGGAGCTACAAGAGAGAAAGGTTTAAGGCTAGAGGAAGCAGTCCGAGTGGGGGGTCTGTACAGGAGTTATAGTGGGCTAGGAATCCCAAATCTTGGTTTAACCCACTGTTTATGGAGTCAAATAACAGAATCATTTTGGCTTTAAATATTTTTCTATCTTGGTTGCTACTGAACTGTCCCTTCCACAACCCCCCGGACTTGGAGGTTTTCCATGGATATTGAAGGGACACTGGAATATCTAACAGACACTGGGATATCTAACGGACACTGGGATATCTAGTTTAACAATATTTAAAGGTCTGCAGGATGGAAATCTCTGATTGCTATATTAGGTCTCCCTGTGTTTCCCTGGTGACCTTTTTCTCTCTCCCAAGTGTTATTTACATCACAAATATTAAACACAACCACTGTCCATTTCCTAAGGGAAAATTGTATAATCTGCCGATGCCATTAAATTAAATAAACACCAAAAAAAACCTATGTGAAATCAATAATAACTCATCTTGATGAGTTTGAGCAAATGGACTTTGTGATTCATTTAATCTACATTAACTTTCAATGCCTGCAGCAAACCCTGGTCATGGTGAGGGAACAATCAGGGAATTGAGAGCAGACGGACTGTATGAAAGGATGAGTCAGGGTCCCAGTGATGGATGGTATGGTGACAGGAGAGTAAATGAACCATCACCCACTTCAGTTCAAGGAAACTTCAAGGAAATGTCCATGGCTTCCACACATTGACTAAACAGACTGGGATTTCCCAAGTATGGATAGAAAATCTCTAAAGGGGAAATGTTGCCCAAAGGACTGTGAAATGAAGATTCTTTTGTTCACATGTGTTACTTAAAGGGCATGTCCACCCTTAAAAATTGTTTTTAATATGATGTTCCCCCATGTCTGGCAGCCCCAACCGCATATTTTTTATTTTCCAAAAGCTCCCCAAACTCTTACTTACCTCTCCTCTTTCCTCCGCTGCACTGAATGACCGGCAGCCGCGTCCGTGATTGGCTGCCGCTCAGCCAATCACAGACGCGACTGCCGGTCCCGCCCCTCTGCTTGCATTCTCGCAAGCAGACTATCTATATTATAGATATCATATACGGTGCTGGTTACCAGATAGGTAGGATGTAAGGTAGATTTATCATCTAAAGATATATGAATAATCATATACTGTGCTGGTTCCGGATAGGTAGGATTTAAGGGTAGATTTTCATATATAGGTATATAGATATCATATACTGTGCTGGTTACCGGATAGGTAGGATGTAGGTAGATTTATCATATATATTATTAGATATCATATACTGTGCTGGTTACCAGATAGGTAGGATGTAAGGCTAGATTTATCATATATAGATATATATAGATATATATAGATACCATATACTGTGCTGGTTACCGTAGGTAGGATGAAGGGTAGATTTATCATATATATATCATATACTGTCTGGTTACCAGATAGGTAGGATGTAAGGGTGATTTATCTTATATAGATATCAGATACTGTGCTGGTTACCGGATAGGTAGGATGAAGGATAGTTTTATCATATATAATATATAGATACCATATCTGTACTGGTTACTGGTAGGTAGGATGTAAGGATAGATTTATCATATTAGAATTAGATATCATACGCGCTGGTTACTGGATAGGTAGGATGTAAAGATAGATTTATCATATAATAGATATATATATCATTACTTTGCTGGTTACCAGATAGTAGGATGTAAGGGTAATTTATCATATATAGATATATAGATATCATATACTGTGCTGGTTACCAGATAGGTAGGATGTAAGGGTAGATTTATCATATATAGATACATAGATATCATATACTGTGCTGGTTACCAAATGGTAGGATGTAAGGGTAGATTTATCATATATAGATATATAGATACATATCCTGTGCTGGTTACTGAATAGGTAGGATTAAGGATAGATTTATCATTATAGATATATAGATATCATACACTGTGCTGGTTACTGATGGTAGGATGTAAAATGATTTATCATAATAGATATATAGATATCATATACTTTGCTGGTTACCAGATAGGTAGGATGTTAAGGGTAGATTAATCATATATAGATATACAGATATCATATACTGTGCTGGTTACCAGATAGGTAGGATGTAAGGGTAGATTTATCATATTATATTATAGATATCTATACTGTGCTGGTTACCAGATAGGTAGGATGTAAGGGTAGATTTATATCTAAAGATATATATATACATATACTGTGCTGGTTACCGATAGGTAGGATGTAAGGGTAGATTTATCATATATAGTATATAGATATCATATACTGTGCTGGTTACCGGATAGGTAGGATGTAAGGGTAGATTTATCATATATATGTATATAGATATCATATACTGTGCTGGTTCACCAGATAGGTAGGATGTAAGGCTAGATTTATCTATAGATATATATAGATATATATAGATACCATATACTGTGCTGGTTACCGGATAGGTAGGATGTAAGGGTAATTTATCATATATAGATATTCATATACTGTGCTGGTACCAGATAGGTAGTGAAGGTTTTAGATTTATCTTATATAAGATCATATACTGTCTGGTTACCGGATAGGTAGGATGTAAGGATAGTTTTTATATATATAGATATATAGATACCATATACTCGTACTGGTTACTGGATAGAGGATGTAAGTAGATTATCAATATATATATATAGATATCATACACTGCGCTGGTACTGGATAGGTAGGATGTAAAGATAGATTTACTATATAGATATATAGATATCATATACTTTGCTGGTTACCAGATGTAGGATGTAAGGTGATTTATCATATATAGATATATAGATATCATATACTGTGCTGGTTACCAGAAGGTAGGAGTGTAAGGGTAGATTTATCATATATATACATAGATATCATATACTGTGCTGGTTACCAGATAGGTAGGATGTAAGGGTAGATTTATTATCATATATAGATATAGTAGATACCATATACTGGTGCTGGTTACCAGATAGGTAGGATGTAGGCTAGATTTATCATATATAATATATGATATCATATACTGTGCTGGTTACCAGATAGGTAGGATGTAAGGGTAGATTTATCATATATATATTATAGATACCATATCTGTGCTGGTTACCGATAGGTAGGATGTAAGGGTAGATTTATCATATATAGATATAGATACCATATACTGTGCTGGTTACCGGATAGTATAGGATGTAAGGGTAGATTTATCATATATAGGTATATAGATATCTATACTGTGCTGGTTACCGGATAGGTAGGATGTAAGGGTAGGTTTATCATATATAGTATATAGATATCATATACTGTGCTGGTTACCAGATAGGTAGGATGTAAGGCTAGATTTATCATATATAGATACATATATAGATACCATATACTGTGCTGGTTACCGGATAGGTAGGATGTAAGGTAGATTTATCATATTAGATATAATATACTGTGTCTGGTTACCAGATGGTAGGATGTAGGTAGATTTATCTTATATAATATATAGATATCATATACTGTGCTGGTTACCGGATAGGTAGGATGTAAGGATAGATTTATCATATATAGATATATAGATACCATATACTGTGCTGTTTAGAATAGGTAGGATGTAGATAGATTTATCATATAATATATAGATATCATACACTGTGCGGTTACTGGATAGGTAGATGTAAAGATAGATTTATCATATATAGATATATAGATATCATATCTTTGCTGGTTACCAGATGGTAGGATGTAAGGGTAGATTTATCATAATAGATATACAGATATCATATACTGTGCTGGTTACCAGATAGGTAGGATGTAAGGGTAGATTTATCATATAGATAATAGATATCATATACTGTGCTGGTTACCAGATAGGTAGGATGTAAGGGTAGATTTATCATATATAGATATATAATATCATATACTGTGCTGGTTACCAGATAGGTAGGATGTAAGGCTAGATTATCATATATAGATATATAGATCCATATACTGTGCTGGTTACCAGAATGGTAGGATGTAAGGATAGATTTATCATATAGATATATAGATACCATATACTGTGCAGGTTACCAGATAGGTAGGATGTAGGGTAGATTTATCATATATAGATATATAGATACCATATACTGTGTGCTGGTTACCAATAGGTAGATGTAAGGTATGATTTATCATATATAGATATATAGATACACAATTCTGTGCAGGTTACCAGATAGGTAGGATGTAAGGCTAGATTTATCATATATAGTATATAGATCCATATACTGTGCTGGTTACCAGATAGGTAGGATGTAAGATAGATTTATCATATATAGATATAAGATACCATATACTGTGCAGGTTACCATATGTAGGATGTAAGGGTAGATTTATCATATATAGATATAATATATCATATACTGTGCTGGTTACCAGATAGGTAGGATGTAAGGCTAGATTTATCATAATTAATATAAAGATATCATATACTGTGCTGGTTACCAATAGTTAGGATGTAAGGCTAGATTTAAACCTGCTAATGAGGTTTTCTTGATGTAGAGAGAGGGGAATAGAATTCCAGAGGATGGGAGCTACAAGAGAAAGGTTAAGGCTAGAGGAAGCAGTCCGAGTGGGGGGGTCTGTACAGGAGTTATAGTGGGCTAGGAATCCCAAATCTTGGTTTAACCCACTGTTTATGGAGTCAAATAACAGAACATTTTGGCTTTAAATATTTTTCTATCTTGGTTGCTACTGACTGTCCCTTCCACAACCCCCGGACTTGGAGTTTTCCATGGATATTGAAGGGACACTGGAATATCTAACAGACACTGGGATATCTAACGGACACTGGGATATCTAGTTTAACAATATTTAAAGGTCTGCAGGATGGAAATCTCTGATTGCTATATTAGGTCTCCCTGTGTTTCCCTGGTGACCTTTTTCTCTCTCCCAAGTGTTATTTACATCACAATATTAAACACAACCACGTCCATTTCCTAAGGGAAAATTGTATAATCTGCCGATGCCATTAAATTAAATACACAAAACCAAAAAAACCTATGTGAAATCAATAATAACTCATCTTGATGATTTTGAGCAAATGGACTTTGTGATTCATTTAATCTACATTACTTTCAATCCTGCAGCAAACCCTGGTCATGGTGAGGGAACATCAGGGAATTGAGAGCAGACGGACTGTATGAAAGGATGAGTCAGGGTCCCAGTGATGGATGGTATGGTGACAGGAGAGTAAATGAACCATCACCCACTTCAGTTCAGAAACTTCAAGAAATGTCCATGCTTCCCCACACATTGACTAAACAGACGGGATTTCCCAAGTATGGATAGAAAATCTCTAAAGGGGAAATGTTGCCCAAAGACTGTGAATGAGATTTTCTTTGTTCACATGTGTTACTTAAGGGCATGTCCACCCTTAAAAATTGTTTTTAATATGATGTTCCCCCATGTCTGGCAGCCCCACACCGCATATTTTTATTTTCCAAAAGCCCCCCAACTCTTACTTACCTCCCCTCATTCCTCCGCCCACTGCCGGCCCTCTGCTTGCGAGAATGCAAGCAGAGGGGCGGGACCGGCAGTCGCGTCTGTGATTGGCTGAGCGGCAGCCAATCACGGACGCGGCTGCCGGTCATTCAGTGCAGCGGAGGAAAGAGGAAGTTAATAAGAGTTTGGGGAGCTTTTGGAAAATAAAAATATGCGTGGGGCTGCCAGACATGGGGGAACATCATATTAAGGGGTTTTTGCTAGGGGGAGGGATAGTAAACGGGAGGAGAGGGAGGGAGAGGGAGGGGGGAGGGAGGGGGGAGAAGGGCTGAAGTATGCATGGCAATATCTACCGGAGGCAAGGTAGCAGGCAGAGTCCTGCTAGCCTCCTGGTGGACAGTTTTTGGGACTTTAGGGGGGGTCTACAGGAACCCTATGGAGCTGGATGTGAGGTAAGGATTACACTACACGACATGGTGGGGCCATTACTGGGGGGATTAAGTTTTGGGGTGGACATGCCCTTTAATATTTCATAGGTAACAAATATCTGGAACTCCAAGGAGCTTACATACTTGTAGAAACAGAGGTGCCACCAAAAGGTGTTTTAACGATATCACCGGTTATTTCATCATATCATAACTAAATTACGTAACCACAGTGTTATAATACAGCAATTGGATTAGGTCTGTTCTTCATACAGGTAGCACTGGTCTGAGCCTGGAACACAGGGCACATAACCAGATGAGGCAGGAAGGGGCACCAATAACAGGGTAGGAGTTTTAGTTATGAGACTGTCCAGAAAACGTTCTTTATTCAGGTAACCTACTATACCCATCACAATCTTACAGATGAAAAATTCCCATAAATATACCTAGTACATGTCTAATGAGGAGATATAAAAACTTCCAAGAACATGGACTAGATTGCTACTTTTTCATGCAATCCCAAAATTCCCTTTGCAGCCACACTTGTCACTGTTAAACTGCAGCATTCTAGAAACTAACAAAACTGAAAATTATCCTAACTCATTGTCTTTCCAGGACTGTCACCGATTGACAACTCGTTCAGTCCCTGTATCATCAAGCCACTAATAAATTATGTAAGTAGGGCGAAAACTGAGAGCTGCCATGAACACTGGAAATTACCCAGAAATCTCTGTTCCTTAATTTCAATTAAGTTTTGATGTGATTTTTTTTTTACCCAAAATCCGTTACAAATTTCAGCTGCTGTACAAAGAAATGAAACTGATAGGCAGAACTGTGTCACTTACACTTTAATATCCACCAGACTACTGATCGGCTTTACCAATCGTTCTATGCCTGATGTTTTGTAAGTGCAAAGCCTTAAAGACTTCAACAGGCTAGATTGTTGGCCAAAATGTATCTAATGCATCTACGGGACTTAACAGTAAGGGATCTTGGAAGGAAGAAAAAGAAGCGTTGAATTGATGGACATATTTATTCACCCTGACAACTATGGATGTGGACATGACACTGTTTACATTCCACGTTCCTATTAAGAGATTACAGTGAAAAATTACTGTTCACTGTTTAGAGTTTGTTTTTAAAAATTTCGCATTGTTTTATGTTTGACAACTTAAGAAAGTGAAGATCATCATATTTAGCAGTGTAGTTTTCTTCAAAATGAGGGGGGGGGGTGTTATTTTCCTGAGGCTGTATACCACAACAAAATGTTTTAGCTGTGACCAAGATTTGTTGAATTCAGCAGAAAAAAAACATGACTGATTGTGTTTCCTCTATGGGCTACACAATCATCCTACAGAACGATCAGAATTGGCAAACGGCATTGAATGGTCAGTCGGGCCAAAACAACTGCCCATGTACCCAGCTATAAAGTAGCAACAATCTATTTTAAACATCAACATTGCATAGAAAATGTTTATTAATTTGCTTAGACAATAGGAACAATTTTTCATTGTTATAAGCACAAATCAGGTCCAATTCTAGTAGAACTTGTTTTGGAAGCGTAGTAATTGTACGTTATTACTGTAGGTCTCAAATACAATAAGAATCCCAAAGGTATAAACCAGAGTTTGGAACTGAACCTGGCTTTGGTTTGAAACTACAGGTTCCACCATCTGAATTTCATCAGTCACTGCCAACAAAATTTTGAAAGAGGATTTTTAAATTTCTAAATATTTTGCTAATTTCAGATTGTAGGCTCTACGCCTAGAATTGTCATAGGAGGAATCTCTACCAGCACCCATCCTTATTATTGGGAAGACTTTTTAATAAAATCCTCTAGCCTCATTAACAAACCAAAATGCTGAGTTTAGCTGGGGGGATTGCAAGTATTTGTTTTTATGGCTCATTTATTTTAAAGCATCATAAATCTAACATCCATTTACTCTGGTGGGAAGACAGAAGTGTAAAGTCACAGGCCTTCCTGAAAGTGTTTGTACATTTTACTATTACATAATGTCTATAATGCACCTACAAGGACTACACTTACACTGAATTTGTGAGGACAATTCAGACATACACAGACATGATCTCCTATACCTCTGTATTGGGATTAGTTATTTGTGTTACCTACCCCTATCACTATTTGGGTGGTGCATCATTCTCATGGTAATGTCTGACCAAAGCAACCAATCGATGACACCAGCTTTTTCTTTTTTGTGGGTATACAAATGTGAGTGCAAAAGTATAAGAAAGCTGGTTGATCTATTCAATTATTGTTATTGACAGGAAATTCTGACAAATATTATTTTATTTCCATTTTTTTATTCCTGCCATACTTTTTTACGTTAAACTGATGAAAGCCTGGGGGAAAGTCTCAATCTTCAAAAGCTTCAAACGTTTTGATATAACAAAGTAAAACAAGGGCACAGGGGAAGGCTTTGATAGAGGCAACCATGGCAATTTATCTTGGGTGAAAGATCTTTTAATTAATTCATTTTCTACTTCACACACTATAACTCTATCATAAGAATAATTCATTGTCCTTCAATATCCACTAAAAAGATTGTAAACTATTGTGAGACAAGCATAATAACAACATCTGTAAGGTAGAACTATGAATGGCAACCAAACCGAACTGCAAACCCTCCATCTAGTCTGAGGTTATCACACATTGCTGATATTTGGACACAAACTAGAACCAATCCTCAAAGATCAACTAATGCTGCCCCATACACCACTAGACTTACCAACAGACCTTCCCACAACATTAGGGCATATGTTGGGCCGATCATTTTTGATCTACATTCGGTCAAAAATAAATGGTCCAGGACGGGGAACTTGTTGGAAGAAAGCTAGCCATACACGAGCCATTGTTTTATGATCAGAATTACGGTGTGTAACTTATCGTAAAATCCAATCGGAGGATACAATTCCCATTTAGCGCCACCAATTCAGCTTGAAAACTATAAAAGATAGGTTCTGGAAGATTGGGTCAATAGAAAATTGTCCTCCTTGCACTATCATGTTTTTTCAGTTGACTGAACGCTGATCGGTAAACATGGAAAATGTCTTTAATATTCCAATCAATCCGATCAAATTTGCCAAATTGATTGGAATATCGATGCCATGATGGGGCATTCAAGGGAATGTCCACCCCTTTCTTCAAAAATGTATATATAGTAGACTACCCCCCAAAATCTAGAGATCGTTTCATCCTAAGCTGTAAATCCGCTCCCACACTGAGCTATTATACTTACATGCTCCTCCTCGCTCTACCGCAGCAGCTCTGCACTTCCGGGTAAGGCAGTCAGTGTCGTCCGTGACGTCACGGCCAATCACTGACTGCCATTCCCAGAGCATTCTCCACTGCGGCTTCTCGGAACACAAAAGAACAACAAGCAGCCACAGTGGAGACTGTATGAGGAACCGGAAGCGGCAGTGGAGCAAGGAGCATTAAGTATATAACTCAACGTGGGAGCCAATTTAAGCTTTAAGATAAAACGATTCCTTTAAGTTCATTGCCTTCCAATCTTCAGATACCCTGATGTCTATATACTGTACCGGATCACTGTATGGCCACTGTATGGCGTAGCATATTTTGGTTAATAGGATGATCTAAGAAGATAAAAAATGCAATATCCCATCACTTCCACACTGATAAATGTGATCACAGCTTACAGTAGGCCTAGGATACAGGGGGTGATATTTAGCCCAATAAATTGGCTGGAAAAATAGGGATTGGTCCTTTCTCTGTAGTGTTTATAGAATCTACAGATTCCATCTGTCATCTTTCAAAGATTATTTGTGTGTACCCAGCTTTACACTCATCGGACCATTCTGTCCATTTTATTGTTATTATTTTTACAAGATAAGTAATAATAAAGGCTGCTTATAAGACTCCATGCAGTTCTTACAGTTTCTTTTCACTGGAAGGAATCTGTATGGGTTTACTAGACATTTACTGGTTAGAGCATAAAACTTTAAAATTGTTTAATCCCAAGATTATTCACATGTATAAATATCCCCCTGTTGACACAAGGTACAAAATACATTTTTTCTTTTTGCCTTTCATTGATTGTCATGAGACGTTCCTAAGGAAGGCGAGCGATTCTCAAATTTCATATTGTTAGTTGAGTGCTCAATAGGAAGAAAGCATTGGCTTCTGGCTGAATGAATGGTGACCTCACAATACAAATCAAACAGGGAAAGCAAACAAAATAATCTGTTCTGTGACTTTTCTTCTCTACTTAATCGCAGAGACAATGTGAGCACTTTTTTTAACTCGCTCGCCCAAAACTTCCTGCTCTAACCTGCCGACGCATAGAAACCGACCATGAAATTTACCACTAAGTGTTTTTGTTGTAGTTTTAAAGGTGGAGTTGGATCCCGTCCAAAACAACTTCAACAGAGAAAAGAACTTTAAACATCCAGCCTGAAATGTGAGCAATAGGGGCTGAGAGGGGTCACTGGATAATGCAGAGAAAGGGGAGGATGGTCCAAGAGTTAGCCCAGGATAATACATCAGGCTTTTGGATTTTAAAGGAAGTAGAGATTTGAAGTTCATAAACACCTAATGGGATGCATATACCATTCCTGAACAACACTTAAGTGGCCATATACATTTGTTTCCATCCCATTGTGCATCAGATCACATTGGTATCTGTTTGCACAATGCGTACACATGAACCCAATCGATTGCGGTATGGGATCAGTCCCCATTCACCATACACGGGCTGATAGTATCAGTTCTTTTTAAATAAAGGGACAGATACTGACTGACTGAAACTTTCAACCATATATTCAACTATGATTGTTCGTCAGCAATTAAGGCCAGTTATGGTAGTTTCGGCCCCCTCAGTTTGTGGCCTCGGGATTTATCTAACATCACTAAGGTTAAGTAACATTTATAGGGAGATTCAATAATAAAAGTTCTTATTGCTAAAATGGTGCTAATTTTGCCCAACCTATCAGATCTTTTTTAAGATTTGAAAGCTAACTCTGATTGGTTGGGACAAATTAGCACCATTTGTAACGATAATCAGGAGATATTCAATAAAGTCTAATCGTTAAAAATGTGTGCTAATTTTGCCCCAACCAATCAGATGTTAGCTTTCAAATGTTAAATAATATCTGATTGGTTGGTGCAATATTAGCACCATTTGTAACGATACCCAGGGAGATTCTAAAAGTGCTTACCGTTAAAAATGGTGCTAATTTTGCACCAACCAATCAATATTATTTAACTTTGAAAGCTAACATCAGATTGGTTAGGGCAAAATTAGCACCATTTTTAACGATAGAACTTTTATTGAATAACCCTGAGAACTTTTATTGAATCTCCCTGTTTGGAGCCAGGTTTGTGTTTATTTATATTCTTTGTCCCCCTGCATGACTTTTTGTATTATAATATTGTACACGCTGAGACCCCAGGTGGTGTTATATAATACAATCAACTGACTTGACTGAAATAGATAGGCCTTCCTTCACCCACCAAATAGACAGGCCTGGCTTCACCCCAAATAGACAGGCCGCTTCACCTACGCTTCACTGAAATAGGCTGGCCTGGCAGGTGAGGCTTTCGGCTTCTAGGCTCTGTGAGAAAGCCTCTTTGTATGTATATGCAACAGTAATCCCTAAATAAACCTTATGTTGGCCTTACAAACATCCACACATTCCAAAAAGGCTGCCATATCTCAAACTGGCTAATCAGAGTAAAATATCCCTTTTTAATTTCCCCTGAGTTTTTTAAGACCTTTATCTTCTATATAGTTACTGGGGGGATGGTGTCACTTCCAAGTGTGAGCACCTGTCCACTTTGTGAAGGAGGAAACATGAGTGCCCTGCACACCATTCATTCTCTTTAGGTTCATGGGTCAAGCAAAAAGAAATAATAGAAACATGGACGAAATTCGAAACAGAAACAATGAATAATGCATTGTCTTAGCGTGCAGCATCCCACCTGTAGGCCTGTGAAACCGTGACCTCAAGGTCCCATGTGGATTAAGAAACATTACAGATGACCTGTGAGCTTAACAGCTTTGGATAGACTCTATAGGTTTGTGCGAGTTCCATTGCTGCTACCTTGTTAATATGGCAAACACTAGCCATATACCAGGTAAACATAACTCAAAAGTAAAATGAGACAAGTGGGGGAAATGTCAGATTGGTGAAACCACTATCCCGAGTGAATAAAAAACAGCAACCAATTACATTCAGGGTCAACAATGCAGAGGGCCCAAGGAAAAATATATTCTATAAATTAGTGGTGCTCCAGCTTTGACTGGCCAGTTAGAAAGTTATTAAAAGACAAGTGGTTAGACTGAGACAAACATTGTAAGGAAATGCAACATGCATTGATATAAACAACTTTTTTTTATAATAATCATCATCACTCTCCATGAGTGTACAGCTTAAAAGGCCTGGTAGAGACACAAGACTTCCCGTGCTTGATATTCTATCTGTTGGACAGATATTATAGCAGTTTCGCCAACAATCTATGCATTTAATGGTCAATTCACCAACAAGTCCGATCTTGTTTTCAACAAACCAAGCAGCCTGCCTACATCATTTAAGGCTTTATTAATTTATTATTAACCTGATATTTTGCCTTTTTTTGTGAATTTTGAAAATTCTTTTTTTCAGTTGCATATTCTCCACGGTATATGATATCTATATATCTATATATGATAAATCTACCCTTACATCCTACCTATCTGGTAACCAGCAAAGTATATGATATCTATATATCTATATATGATAAATCTATCTTTACATCCTACCTATCCAGTAACCAGCGCAGTGTATGATATCTATATATCTATATATGATAAATCTATCCTTACATCCTACCTATCCAGTAACCAGTACAGTATATGGTATCTATATATCTATATATGATAAAACTATCCTTACATCCTACCTATCCGGTAACCAGCACAGTATATGATATCTATATAAGATAAATCTACCCTTACATCCTACCTATCTGGTAACCAGCACAGTATATGATATCTATATATGATAAATCTACCCTTACATCCTACCTATCCGGTAACCAGCACAGTATATGGTATCTATATATATCTATATATATCTATATATGATAAATCTAGCCTTACATCCTACCTATCTGGTAACCAGCACAGTATATGATATCTATATACATATATATGATAAATCTACCCTTACATCCTACCTATCCGGTAACCAGCACAGTATATGATATCTATATACCTATATATGATAAATCTACCCTTACATCCTACCTATCCGGTAACCAGCACAGTATATGATATCTATATATCTTTAGATGATAAATCTACCCTTACATCCTACCTATCTGGTAACCAGCACAGTATATGATATCTATAGATATATATATGATAAATCTACCCTTACATCCTACCTATCTGGTAACCAGCCTATCTATATTATAGATATCATATACTGGTGCTGGTTACCAGATAGGTAGGATGTAAGGTAGATTTATCATCTAAAGATATATGAATATCATATACTGTGCTGGTTCCGGATAGGTAGGATGTTAAGGGTAGATTTTCATATATAGGTATATAGATATCATATACTGTGCTGGTTACCGGATAGGTAGGATGTAGGTAGATTTATCATATATATTATTAGATATCATATACTGTGCTGGTTACCAGATAGGTAGGATGTAAGGCTAGATTTATCATATATAGATATATATAGATATATATAGATACCATATACTGTGCTGGTTACCGTAGGTAGGATGAAGGGTAGATTTATCATATATAGTATCATATACTGTCTGGTTACCAGATAGGTAGGATGTAAGGGTAGATTTATCTTATATAGATATCAATACTGTGCTGGTTACCGGATAGGTAGGATGTAAGGATAGTTTTATCATATATAGATATATAGATACCATATACTGTACTGGTTACTGGTAGGTAGGATGTAAGGATAGATTTATCATATTAGAATATAGATATCATACAGCGCTGGTTACTGGATAGGTAGGATGTAAAGATAGATTTATCATATAATAGATATATATATCATTACTTTGCTGGTTACCAGATAGTAGGATGTAAGGGTAATTTATCATATATAGATATATAGATATCATATACTGTGCTGGTTACCAGATAGGTAGGATGTAAGGGTAGATTTATCATATATAGATACATAGATATCATATACTGTGCTGGTTACCAGATGGTAGGATGTAAGGGTAGATTTATCATATATAGATATATAGATACCATATCTGTGCTGGTTACTGAATAGGTAGGATTTAAGGATAGATTTATCATTATAGATATATAGATATCATACACTGTGCTGGTTACTGATGGTAGGATGTAAAGATGATTTATCATAATAGATATATAGATATCATATACTTTGCTGGTTACCAGATAGGTAGGATGTAAGGGTAGATTATCATATATAGATATATAGATATCATATACTGTGCTGGTTACCAGATAGGTAGGATGTAAGGGTAGATTTATCATATATATATCTATAGATATCATATACTGTGCTGGTTACCAGATAGGTAGGATGTAAGGGTAGATTTATCATCTAAAGATATATATATACATATACTGTGCTGGTTACCGATAGGTAGGATGTAAGGGTAGATTTATCATATATAGGTATATAGATATCATATACTGTGCTGGTTACCGGATAGGTAGGATGTAAGGGTAGATTTATCATATATATGTATATAGATATCATATACTGTGCTGGTTACCAGATAGGTAGGATGTAAGGCTAGATTTATACTATAAGATATATATAGATATATATAGATACCATATACTGTGCTGGTTACCGGATAGGTAGGATGTAAGGTAATTTATCATATATAGATATCATATACTGTGCTGGTACCAGATAGGTAGTGAAGGTTTTAGATTTATCTTATATAGAATCATATACTGTGCTGGTTACCGGATAGGTAGGATGTAAGGATAGTTTTATCATATATAGATATATAGATACCATATACTCGTACTGGTTACTGGATATGAGGATGTAAGGATAGATTATCAATATATATATATAGATATCATACACTGCGCTGGTACTGGATAGGTAGGATGTAAAGATAGATTTACTATATAGATATATAGATATCATATACTTTGCTGGTTACCAGATGTAGGATGTAAGGGTGATTTATCATATATAGATATATAGATATCATATACTGTGCTGGTTACCAGAAGGTAGGAGGTAAGGGTAGATTTATCATATATATACATAGATATCATATACTGTGCTGGTTACCAGATAGGTAGGATGTAAGGGTAGATTTATATCATATATAGATATAGATATAGATACCATATACTGGTGCTGGTTACCAGATAGGTAGGATGTAGGCTAGATTTATCATATATATATATATGATATCATATACTGTGCTGGTTACCAGATAGGTAGGATGTAAGGGTAGATTTATCATATATATATATAGATACCATATCTGTGCTGGTTACCGATAGGTAGGATGTAAGGGTAGATTTATCATATATAGATATAGATACCATATACTGTGCTGGTTACCGGATAGTATAGGATGTAAGGGTAGATTTATCATATATAGGTATATAGATATCTATACTGTGCTGGTTACCGGATAGGTAGGATGTAAGGGTAGGTTTATCATATATAGTATATAGATATCATATACTGTGCTGGTTACCAGATAGGTAGGATGTAAGGCTAGATTTATCATATATAGATACATATATAGATACCATATCTGTGCTGTTACCGGATAGGTAGGATGTAAGGTAGATTTATCATATTAGATATAATATACTGTGCTGGTTACCGGATAGGTAGGATGTAAGGTAGATTTATCTTATATAAATATCATATACTGTGCTGGTTACCGGATAGGTAGGATATAAGGATAGATTTATCATATATAGATATATAAATACCATATACTGTCTGTTTAGAATAGGTAGGATGTAGATAGATTTATCAATATAATATATAGATATCATACACTGTGCTGGTTACTGGATAGGTAGGATGTAAAGATAGATTTATCATATATAGATATATAGATATCATATCTTTGCTGGTTACCAGATAGGTAGGATGTAAGGGTAGATTTATCATAATAGATATATAGATATCATATACTGTGCTGGTTACCAGATAGGTAGGATGTAAGGGTAGATTTATCATATAGATATATAGATATCATATACTGTGCTGGTTACCAGATAGGTAGGATGTAAGGGTAGATTTATCATATATAGATATATAGATATCATATACTGTGCTGGTTACCAGATAGGTAGGATGTAAGGCTAGATTTATCATATATAGATATATAGATCCATATACTGTGCTGGTTACCAGAAGGTAGGATGTAAGGATAGATTTATCATTAGATATATAGATACCATATACTGTGCAGGTTACCAGATAGGTAGGATGTAAGGGTAGATTTATCATATATAGATATATAGATACCATATACTGTGGCTGGTTACCAATAGGTAGATGTAAGGTAGATTTATCATATATAGATATATAGATACCAATTCTGTGCAGGTTACCAGATAGGTAGGATGTAAGGCTAGATTTATCATATATAGTATATAGATACCATATACTGTGCTGGTTACCAGATAGGTAGGATGTAAGATAGATTTATCATATATAGATATATAGATACCATATACTGTGCAGGTTACCAGTATGTAGGATGTAAGGGTAGATTTATCATATATAGATATAATATATCATATACTGTGCTGGTTACCAGATAGGTAGGATGTAAGGCTAGATTTATCATAATAGATATATAAGATATCATATACTGTGTCTGGTTACCAATAGTAGGATGTAAGGCTAGATTTAAACCTGCTAATGAGGTTTTCTTGATGTAGAGAGAGGGGAATAGAATTCCAGAGGATGGGAGCTACAAGAGAAAGGTTTAAGGCTAGAGGAAGCAGTCCGAGTGGGGGGGTCTGTACAGGAGTTATAGTGGGCTAGGAATCCCAAATCTTGGTTTAACCCACTGTTTATGGAGTCAAATAACAGAACATTTTGGCTTTAAATATTTTTCTATCTTGGTTGCTACTGACTGTCCCTTCCACAACCCCCGGACTTGGAGTTTTCCATGGATATTGAAGGGACACTGGAATATCTAACAGACACTGGGATATCTAACGGACACTGGGATATCTAGTTTAACAATATTTAAAGGTCTGCAGGATGGAAATCTCTGATTGCTATATTAGGTCTCCCTGTGTTTCCCTGGTGACCTTTTTCTCTCTCCCAAGTGTTATTTACATCACAAATATTAAACACAACCACGTCCATTTCCTAAGGGAAAATTGTATAATCTGCCGATGCCATTAAATTAAATAACAAAACCAAAAAAACCTATGTGAAATCAATAATAACTCATCTTGATGAGTTTTGAGCAAATGGACTTTGTGATTCATTTAATCTACATTACTTTCAATCCTGCAGCAAACCCTGGTCATGGTGAGGGAACATCAGGGAATTGAGAGCAGACGGACTGTATGAAAGGATGAGTCAGGGTCCCAGTGATGGATGGTATGGTGACAGGAGAGTAAATGAACCATCACCCACTTCAGTTCAGAAACTTCAAGGAAATGTCCATGGCTTCCCACACATTGACTAAACAGACTGGGATTTCCCAAGTATGGATAGAAAATCTCTAAAGGGGAAATGTTGCCCAAAGACTGTGATGAGATTTTCTTTGTTCACATGTGTTACTTAAGGGCATGTCCACCCTTAAAAATTGTTTTTAATATGATGTTCCCCCATGTCTGGCAGCCCCACCCGCATATTTTTATTTTCCAAAAGCCCCCCAACTCTTACTTACCTCCCCTCATTCCTCCGCCCACTGCCGGCCCTCTGCTTGCGGAATGCAAGCAGAGGGGCGGGACCGGCAGTCGCGTCTGTGATTGGCTGAGCGGCAGCCAATCACGGACGCGGCTGCCGGTCATTCAGTGCAGCGGAGGAAAGAGGAGAGTAAGTAAGAGTTTGGGGAGCTTTTGGAAAATAAAAATATGTGTGGGGCTGCCAGACATGGGGGAACATCATATTAAGGGGTTTATGCTAGGGGGAGGGATAGTAAACGGGAGGAGAGGAGGGAGAGGGAGGGGGGAGGGAGGGGGGAGAAGGGCTGAAGTATGCATGGCAATACTACCGGAGGCAAGGTAGCAGGCAGAGTCCTGCTAGCCTCCTGGTGGACAGTTTTTGGGACTTTAGGGGGGGTCTACAGGAGAACCCTATGGAGCTGGATGTGAGGTAAGGATTACACTACACGACATGGTGGGGCCATTACTATGGGGGGATTAAGTTTTGGGGTGGACATGCCCTTTAATATTTCTAGGTAACAAATATCTGGAACTCCAAGGAGCTTACGATACTTGTAGAAACAGAGGTGCCACCAAAAGGTGTTTTAACGATATCACCGGTTATTTCATCATATCATAACTAAATTACGTAACCACAGTGTTATAATACAGCAATTGGATTAGGTCTGTTCTTCATACAGGTAGCACTGGTCTGAGCCTGGAAACACAGGGCACATAACCAGATGAGGCAGGAAGGGGCACCAATAACAGGGTAGGAGTTTTAGTTATGAGACTGTCCAGAAAACGTTCTTTATTCAGGTAACCTACTAATCCCATCACAATCTTACAGATGAAAAATTCCCATAAATATACCTAGTACATGTCTAATGAGGAGATATAAAAACTCCAAGAACATGGACTAGATTGCTACTTTTTCATGCAATCCCAAAATTCCCTTTGCAGCCACACTTGTCACTGTTAAACTGCAGCATTCTAGAAACTAACAAAACTGAAAATTATCCTAACTCATTGTCTTTCCAGGACTGTCACCGATTGACAAACGTCTTCAGTCCCTGTATTCAATCAAGCCACTAATAAATTATGTAAGATAGGGCGAAAACTGAGAGCTGCCATGGAACATGGAAATTACCCAGAAATCTCTGTTCCTTAATTTCAATTAAGTTTTGATGTGATTTTTTTTTTACCCAAAATCCGTTACAAATTTCAGCTGCTGTACAAAGAAATGAAACTGATATGGCAGAACTGTGTCACTTACACTTTAATATCCACCAGACTACTGATCGGCTTTACCAATCGGTTCTATGCCTGTGTTTTGTAAGTGCAAAGCCTTAAAGACTTCAAACAGGCTAGATTGTTGGCCAAAATGTATCTAATGCATCTACGGGACTTAACAGTAAGGGATCTTGGAAGGAAGAAAAAGAAGCGTTGAATTTGATGGACATATTTATTCAACCCTGACAACTATGGATGTGGACATGACACTGTTTACATTCCACGTTCCTATTAAGAGATACAGTGAAAAATTACTGTTACAATGTTTAGAGTTTGTTTTTAAAAATTTCGCATGTTTTATGTTTGACAACTTAAGAAAGTGAAGATCATCATATTTAGCAGGTGTAGTTTTCTTCAAAATGAGGGGGGGGGGTGTTATTTTCCTGAGGCTGTATACACACAACAAAATGTTTTAGCTGTGACCAAGATTTGTTGAATTCAGCAGAAAAAAAACATGACTGATTGTGTTCCTCTATGGGCTACACAATCAGTCTACAGAACGATCAGAATTGGCAAACGGGCATTGAATGGTCAGTCGGGCCAAAACAACTGCCCATGGTACCCAGCATTAAAGTGAGGCAACAATCTATTTTAAACATGGCAACATTGCATAGAAAATGTTTATTAATTTGCTTAGACAATAGGAACAATTTTTCATTGTTATAAGCACAAATCAGGTGCAATTCTAGTAGAACGTTGTTTTGGAAGCGTAGTAATTGTACGTTATTACTGTAGGTCTCAAATACAATAAGAATCCCAAAGGTTAAACCAGAGTTTGGAACTGAACCTGCTTTGGTTTGAAACTACAGGTTCCACCATCTGAATTTCATCAGTCAACTGCCAACAAAATTTTGAAAGAGGATTTTTAAATTTCTAAATATTTTGCTAATTTCAGATTGTAGGCTCTACGCCTAGAATTGTCATAGGAGGAATCTCTACCAGCACCCATCCTTATTATTGGGAAGACTTTTTAATAAAATCCTCTAGCCTCATTAACAAACCAAAATGCTGAGTTTAGCTGGGGGGATTGCAAGTATTTGTTTTTATGGCTCATTTATTTTAAAGCATCATTAAATCTAACATCCATTTACTCTGGTGGGAAAGACAGAAGTGTAAAGTCACAGGCCTTCCTGAAAAGTGTTTTGTACATTTTACTATTACATAATGTCTATAATGCACCTACAAGGGACTACACTATACACTGAATTTGTGAGGACAAATTCAGACATACACAGACATGATCTCCTATACCTCTGTATTGGGATTAGTTATTTGTGTTACCTACCCCTATCATCATATTTGGGTGGTGCATCATTCTCATGGTAATGTCTGACCAAAGCAACCAATCGATGACACCAGCTTTTTCTTTTTTGTGGGTATACAAATGTGAGTGCAAAAGTATAAGAAAGCTGGTTGATCTATTCAATTATTGTTATTGACAGGAAATTCTGACAAATATTATTTTATTTCCATTTTTTTATTCCTGCCAATACTTTTTTACGTTAAACTGATGAAAGCCTGGGGGAAAGTCTCATACTTCAAAAGCTATCAAACGTTTTGATATAACAAAGTAAACAAGGGCACAGGGGAAGGCTTTGATAGAAGGCAACCATGGCAATTTATCTTGGGTGAAAGATCTTTTAATTAATTCATTTTCTACTTCCACACTATAACTCTATCATAAGAATAATTCATTGTCCTTCAATATCCACTAAAAAGATTGTAAACTATTGTGAGACAAGCATAATAACAACATCTGTAAGGTAGAACTATGAATGGCAACCAAACACGAACTGCAAACCCTCCATCTAGTCTGAGGTTATCACACATTGCTGATATTTGGACACAAACTAGAACCAATCCTCAAAGATCAACTAATGCTGGCCATACACCACTAGACTTACCAACAGACCTTCCCACAACATTAGGGCATATGTTGGGCCGATCATTTTCTGATCTACATTCGGTCAAAAATAAATGGTCCAGGACGGGGAACGTTGGAAAGAAAAGCTAGCCATACACGAGCCAATTGTTTTATGATCAGAATTACGGTGTAACTTATCGTAAAATCCAATCGGAGGATACATTCCCATTTAGCGCCACCAATTCAGCTTGAAAACTATAAAAGATAGGTTCTGGAAGATTGGGTCAATAGAAAATTGTCCTCCTTGCACTATCATGTTTTTTCAGTTGACTGATATCGCTGATCGGTAACATGGAAAAATGTCTTTAATATTCCAATCAATCCGATCAAATTTGCCAAATTGATTGGAATATCGATGCCATGTATGGGGCATTCAAGGGAATGTCCACCCCTTTCTTCAAAAATGTATATATAGTAGACTACCCCCCAAAATCTAGAGATCGTTTCATCCTAAGCTGTAAATCCGCTCCCACACTGAGCTATTATACTTACATGCTCCTCCTCGCTCTACCGCAGCAGCTCTGCACTTCCGGGTAAGGCAGTCAGTGTCGTCCGTGACGTCACGGCCAATCACTGACTGCCATTCCCAGAGCATTCTCCACTGCGGCTTCTCGGGAACACAAAAGAACAACAAGCAGCCACAGTGGAGACTGTATGAGGAACCCGGAAGCGGCAGTGGAGCAAGGAGCATTTAAGTATAATAACTCAACGTGGGAGCCAATTTAAGCTTTAAGATAAAACGATCCCTTTAAGTTCATTGGCCTTCCAATCTTCAGATACACTGATGTCTATATACTGTACCGGATCACTGTATGGCCACTGTATGGCGTAGCATATTTTGGTTAATAGGATGATCTAAGAAGATAAAAAATGCAATATCCCATCACTTCCACACTGATAAGATGTGATCACAGCTTACAGTAGGCCTAGGATACAGGGGGTGATATTTAGCCCAATAAATTGGCTGGAAAACTAAGGGATTGGTCCTTTCTCTGTAGTGTTTATAGAATCTTACAGATTCCATCTGTCATCTTTCAAAGATTATTATGTGTGTACCCAGCTTACACTCATCGGACCATTCTGTCCATTTTATTGTTATTATTTTTACAAGATAAGTAATAATAAAGGCTGCTTATAAGACTCCATGCAGTTCTTACAGTTTCTTTTTCACTGGAAGGAATCTGTATGGTTTAACTAGACAATTTACTGGTTAGAGCATAAAACTTAAATTGTTTAATCCCAAGATTATTCACCATGTATAAATATCCCCCTGTTGACACAAGGTACAAAATACATTTTCTTTTTGCCTTTCATTGATTGTCATGAGACGTTCCTAAGGAAGGCGAGCGATTCTCAAATTTCATATTGTTAGTTGAGTGCTCAATAGGAAGAAAAGCATTGGCTTCTGGCTGAATGAATGGTGACCTCACAATACAAATCAAACAGGGAAAGCAAACAAAAGTAATCTGTTCTGTGACTTTTCTTCTACTTAATCGCAGAGACAATGTGAGCACTTTTTTTAACTCGCTCGCCCAAAACTTCCTGCTCTAACTGCCGACCATAAGAAAACCGACCATGAAATTTACCACTAAGTGTTTTGTTGTAGTTTTAAAGGTGAGTTGGATCCCGTCCAGAAACAACTTCAACAGAGAAAAGAACTTTAAACATCCAGCCTAATGTGAGCAATAGGGGCTGAGAGGGGTCACTGGATAATGCAGAGAAAGGGGAGGATGGTCCAAGAGTTAGCCCAGGATAATACATCAGGCTTTTGGATTTTAAAGGAAGTAGAGAGTTGAAGTTCATAAACACCTAATGGGATGCATATAACCATTCCTGAACAACACTTAAGTGGCCATATACATGTGATTTCCATCCCATTGTGCCATCAGATCACATTGGTATCTGTTTGCACAATGCGTACACATGAACCCAATCGATTGCGGTATGGGGATCAGTCGGCCATTCAGCCTACACGGGCTGATAGTATCAGTTCTTTTTAAATAAAAGGGACAGATACTGACTGACTGAAACTTTCAACCATATATCAACTATGATTGTTCGTCAGCAATTAAGGCCAGTTATGGTAGTTTCGGCCCCCTCAGTTTGTGGCCTCGGGATTTATCTAACATCACTAAGGTTAGTAACATTTATAGGGAGATTCAATAAAAAAGTTCTTATTGCTAAAATGGTGCTAATTTTGCCCAACCTATCAGATCTTTTTTAAGATTTGAAAGCTAACTCTGATTGGTTGGGACAAATTAGCACCATTTGTAACGATAATCAGGGAGATATCAATAAAGTCTAATCGTTAAAAATGGTGTCTAATTTTGCCCCAACCAATCAGATGTTAGCTTTCAAATGTTAATAATATCTGATTGGTTGGTGCAATATTAGCACCATTTGTAACGATACCAGGGAGATTCTAAAAGTGCTTACCGTTAAAAATGGTGCTAATTTTGCACCAACCAATCAATATATTTAACTTTGAAAGCTAACATCAGATTGGTTAGGGCAAAATTAGCACCATTTTTAACGATTAGAACTTTTATTGAATAACCCTGAAGAACTTTTATTGAATCTCCCTGTTTGGAGCCAAGGTTTGTGTTTATTTATATTCTTTGTCCCCCTGCATGACTTTTTGTATTATAATATTGACAGCGCTGAGACCCCAGGTGGTGTTATATAATACAATCAACTGACTTGACTGAAATAGATAGGCCTTCCTTCACCCAAATAGACAGGCCTGGCTTCACCCAAATAGACAGGCCTGGCTTCACCCAATAGACAGGCCTTCACTGAAATAGGCTGGCCTGGCAAGGTGAGGCTTTCTGCTTCTAGGCTCTGTGAGAAAGCTCTTTGTATGTATAGCAACAGTATCCCTAAATAAACCTTATGTGGCCTTACAAACAATCCACACATTCCAAAAAGGCTGCCATATCTCAAACTGGCTAATCAGAGTAAAATATCCCTTTTTAATTTCCCCTGAGTTTTTAAGACCTTTATCTTCTATATAGTTACTGGGGGGATGGTGTCCACTTCCAAGTGTGAGCACCTGTCACATTTGTGAAGGAGGAAACATGAGTGCCCTGCACACCATTCATTCTCTTTAGGTTCATGGGTCAAGCAAAAAGAAATAATAGAAACATGGACGAAATTCGAAACAGAAACAATGAATAATGCATTGTCTTAGCGTGCAGCAATCCCACCTGTAGGCCTGTGAAACCGGTGACCTCAAGGTCCCATGTGGATTAAGAAACATTACAGATGACCTGTGAGCTTAACAGCTTTGGATAGACTCTATAGGTTTTGTGCGAGTTCCATTGCTGCTACCTTGTTAATATGGCAAACATAGCCATATACCAGGTAAACATAACTCAAAAGTAAAATGAGACAAGTGGGGGAAATGTCAGATTGGTGAAACCACTATCCCGAGTGAATAAAAAATACAGCACCAATTACATTCAGGGGTCAACAATGCAGAAGGCCCAAGGAAAAATATATTCTATAAATTAGTGGTGCTCCAGCTTTGACTGGCCAGGTTAGAAAGTTATTAAAAGACAAGTGGTTAGACTGAGACAAACATTGTAAGGAAATGCAACATGCATTGATATAAACAACTTTTTTTTATAATAATCATCATCACTCTCCATGAGTGTACAGCTTAAAAGGCCTGGTAGAGACACAAGACTTCCCGCTTGATATTCTATCTGTTGGACAGATATTATAGCAGTTTCGCCAACAATCTATGCATTTAATGGTCAATTCACCAACAAGTCCGATCTTGTTTTCAACAAACCAAGCAGCCTGCCTACATCATTTAAGGCTTTATTAATTTATTATTAACCTGATATTTTGCCTTTTTTTGTGAATTTTGAAAATTCTTTTTTTCAGTTGCATATTCTCCACGAGGGAGGGAGAGGGAGGGGGAGGGAGGGGGGAGAAGGGCTGAAGTATGCATGGCAAATATCTACCGGAGGCAAGGTAGCAGGCAGAGTCCTGCTAGCCTCCTGGTGGACAGTTTTTGGGACTTTAGGGGGGGTCTACAGGAGAACCCTATGGAGCTGGGATGTGAGGTAAGGATTACACTACACGACATGGTGGGGCCATTACTGGGGGGGATTATAGTTTTGGGGGTGGACATGCCCTTTAATATTTCATAGGTAACAAATATCTGGAACTCCAAGGAGCTTACGATACTTGTAGAAACAGAGGTGCCACCAAAAGGTGTTTTAACGATATCACCGGTTATTTCATCATATCATAACTAAATTACGTAACCACAGTGTTATAATAACAGCAATTGGATTAGGTCTGTTCTTCATACAGGTAGCACTGGTCTGAGCCTGGAAACACAGGGCACATAACCAGATGAGGCAGGAAGGGGCACCAATAACAGGGTAGGAGGGTTTAGTTATTGAGACTGTCCAGAAAACGTTCTTTATTCAGGTAACCTACTACATCCCATCACAATCTTACAGATGAAAAATTCCCATAAATATACCTAGTACATGTCTAATGAGGAAGTATAAAAACATTCCAAGAACATGGACTAGATTGCTACTTTTTCATGCAATCCCAAAATTCCCTTTGCAGCCACACTTGTCACTGTTAAACTGCAGCATTCTAGAAACTAACAAAAACTGAAAATTATCCTAACTCATTGTCTTTCCAGGACTGTCACCGATTGACAAACGTTCAGTCCCTGTATTCAATCAAGCCACTAATAAATTATGTAAGATAGGGCGAAAACTGAGAGCTGCCATGGAAACATGGAAATTACCCAGAAATCTCTGTTCCTTAATTTCAATTAAGTTTTTGATGTGATTTTTTTTTTACCCAAAATCCGTTACAAATTTCAGCTGCTGTACAAAGAAATGAAACTGATATGGCAGAACTGTGTCACTTACACTTTAATATCCACCAGACTACTGATCGGCTTTACCAATCGGTTCTATGCCTGATTGTTTGGTAAGTGCAAAGCCTTAAAGACTTCAAACAGGCTAGATTGTTGGCCAAAATGTATCTAATGCATCTACGGGACTTAACAGTAAGGGATCTTGGGAAGGAAGAAAAAGAAGCGTTGAATTTGATGGACATATTTATTCAACCCTGACAACTATGGATGTGGACATGACACTGTTTACATTCCACGTTCCTATTAAGAGATTACAGTGAAAAATATACTGTTACAATGTTTAGAGTTTGTTTTTAAAAATTTCGCATTGTTTTATGTTTGACAACTTAAGAAAGTGAAGATGCATCATATTTAGCAGGTGTAGTTTTCTTCAAAAATGAGGGGGGGGGGGTGTTATTTTCCTGAGGCTGTATACACACAACAAAATGTTTTAGGCTGAATGACCAAGATTTGTTGAATTTCAGCAGAAAAAAAACATGACTGATTGTGTGTTCCTCTATGGGCTACACAATCAGTCATACAGAACGATCAGAATTGGCAAACGGGCATTGAATGGTCAGTCGGGCCAAAACAACTGCCCATGTGTACCCAGCATTAAAGTGAGGCAACAATCTATTTTAAACATGGCAACATTGCATAGAAAATGTTTATTAATTTGCTTAGACAATAGGAACAATTTTTCATTGTTATAAGCACAAATCAGGTGCAATTCTAGTAGAACGTGTTTTGGAAGCGTAGTAATTGTAACGTTATTACTGTAGGTCTCAAATACAATAAGAATCCCAAATGGATAAACCAGAGTTTGGAACTGAACCTGGCTTTGGTTTGAAACTACAGGTTCCACCATCTGAATTTCATCAGTCAACTGCCAACAAAATTTTGAAAGAGGATTTTTAAATTTCTAAATATTTTGCTAATTTCAGATTGTAGGCTCTACGCCTAGAATATGTCATAGGAGGAATCTCTACCAGCACCCATCCTTATTATTGGGAAGACTTTTTAATAAAATCCTCTAGCCTCATTAACAAACCAAAATGCTGAGTTTAGCTGGGGGGATTGCAAGTATTTGTTTTTATTGGCTCATTTATTTTAAAGCATCATTAAATCTAACATCCATTTACTCTGGTGGGAAAGACAGAAGTGTAAAAGTCACAGGCCTTCCTGAAAAGTGTTTTGTACATTTTACTATTTACATAATGTCTATAATGCAACCTACAAGGGACTACACTATACACTGAATTTGTGAGGACAAATTCAGACATACACAGACATGATCTTCCTATACCTCTGTATTGGGATTAGTTATTTGTGTTACCTACCCCTATCACTATTTGGGTGGTGCATCATTCTCATGGTAATGTTCTGACCAAAGCAACCAATCGATGACACCAGCTTTTTCTTTTTATTGTGGGTATACAAATGTGAGTGCAAAAGTATAAGAAAGCTGGTTGATCTATTCAATTATTGTTATTGACAGGAAATTCTGACAAATATTATTTTATTTCCATTTTGTATTCCTGCCAATACATTTTTTACGTTAAACTGATGAAAAGCCTGGGGGAAAGTCTCAATACTTCAAAAGCTATCAAACGTTTTGATATAAACAAAGTAAACAAGGGCACAGGGGAAGGCTTTGATAGAAGGCAACCGATGGCAATTTATCTTTGGGTGAAAGATCTTTTAATTAATTCATTTTCTACTTTCACACTATAACTCTATCATAAGAATAATTCATTGTCCTTCAATATCCACTAAAAAGATTGTAAACTATTGTGAGACAAGCATAATAACAACATCTGTAAGGTAGAACTATGAATGGCAACCAAACACGAACTGCAAACCCTCCATCTAGTCTGAGGTTATCACACATTGCTGATATTTGGACACAAACTAGAACCAATCCTCAAAGATCAACTAATGCTGGCCATACACCACTAGACTTACCAACAGACCTTCCCACAACATTAGGGCATATGTTGGGCCGATCATTTTCTGATCTACATTCGGTCAAAAATAAATGGTCCAGGACGGGGAACGTTGGAAAGAAAAGCTAGCCATACACGAGCCAATTGTTTTATGATCAGAATTACGGTGTAACTTATCGTAAAATCCAATCGGAGGATAACAATTCCCCATTTAGCGCCACCAATTTCAGCTTGAAAACTATAAAAGATAGGTTCTGGAAGATTGGGTCAATAGAAAATTGTCCTCCTTGCACTATCATAGTTTTTTCAGTTGACTGATATCGCTGATCGGTAACATGGAAAAATGTCTTTAATATTCCAATCAATCCGATCAAATTTGCCAAATTGATTGGAATATCGATGCCATGTATGGGGGCATTCAAGGGAATGTCCACCCCTTTCTTCAAAAATGTATATATAGTAGACTACCCCCCAAAATCTAGAGATCGTTTCATCCTAAAGCTGTAAATCCGCTCCCACACTGAGCTATTATACTTACATGCTCCTCCTCGCTCTACCGCAGCAGCTCTGCACTTCCGGGTAAGGCAGTCAGTGTCGTCCGTGACGTCACGGCCAATCACTGACTGCCATTCCCAGAGCATTCTCCACTGCGGCTTCTCGGGAACACAAAAAGAACAAAGCAGCCACAGTGGAGACTGTATGAGGAACCCGGAAGCGGCAGTGGAGCAAGGAGCATTTAAGTATAATAACTCAACGTGGGAGCCAATTTAAAGCTTTAAGATAAAACGAGTCCCTTTAAGTTCATTGGCCTTCCCAATCTTCAGATACATCTGATGTTCTATATACTGTACCGGATCACTGTATGGCCACTGTATGGCGTAGCATATTTTGGTTAATAGGATGATCTAAGAAGATAAAAAATGCAATATCCCATCACTTCCACACTGATAAGATGTGATCACAGCTTACAGTAGGCCTAGGATACAGGGGGTGATATTTTAGCCCAATAAATTGGCTGGAAAAACTAAGGGATTGGTCCTTTCTCTGTAGTGTTTATAGAATCTTACAGATTCCATCTGTCATCTTTCAAAGATTATTAATGTGTGTACCCAGCTTTACACTCATCTGGACCATTCTAGTCCATTTTATTGTTATTATTTTTACAAGATAAGTAATAATAAAGGCTGCTTATAAGACTCCATGCAGTTCTTACAGTTTCTTTTTCACTGGAAGGAATCTGTATGTGTTTAACTAGACAATTTACTGGGTAGAGCATAAAAGCTTAAAATTGTTTAATCCCAAGATTATTCACCATGTATAAAATATCCCCCTGTTGACACAAGGTACAAAATACATTTTCTTTTTGCCTTTCATTGATTGTCATGAGACGTTCCTAAGGAAGGCGAGCGATTCTCATAATTTCATAATTGTTAGTTGAGTGCTCAATAGGAAGAAAAGCATTGGCTTCTGGCTGAATGAATGGTGACCTCACAATACAAATCAAACAGGGAAAGCAAACAAAAGTAATCTGTTCTGTGACATTTTCTTCTACTTAATCGCAGAGACAATGTGAGCACTTTTGTTTAACTCGCTCGCCCAAAACTTCCTGCTCTAACCTGCCGACCATAAGAAAACCGACCATGAAATTTACCACTAAGTGTTTTGTTGTAGTTTTAAAGGTGGAGTTGGATCCCGTCCAGAAACAACTTCAAACAGAGAAAAGAACTTTAAACATCCAGCCTGAAATGTGAGCAATAGGGGCTGAGAGGGGTCACTGGATAATGCAGAGAAAGGGGAGGATGGTCCAAGAGTTAGCCCAGGATAATACATCAGGCTTTTTGGATTTTAAAGGAAGTAGAGAGTTGAAGTTCATAAACACCTAATGGGATGCATAATAACCATTCCTGAACAACACTTAAGGTGGCCATATACATGTGATTTCCATCCCATTGTGCCATCAGATCACATTGGTATCTGTTTGCACAATGCGTACACATGAACCCAATCGATTGCGGTATGGGGATCAGTCGGCCATTCAGCCATACACGGGCTGATAGTATCAGTTCTTTTTAAAATAAAGGGAGCAGATACTGACTGACTGAAACTTTCCAACCATAATATCAACTATGATTGTTCGTCAGCAATTAAGGCCAGTTATGGTAGTTTCGGCCCCCTCAGTTTGTGGCCTCGGGATTTATCTAACATCACTAATGTTAAGTAAACATTTATAGGGAGATTCAATAAAAGTTCTTATTGCTAAAAATGGTGCTAATTTTGCCCCAACCTATCAGATCTTTTTTAAGATTTGAAAGCTAACATCTGATTGGTTGGGACAAAATTAGCACCATTTGTAACGATAATCAGGGAGATTCAATAAAAGTTCTAATCGTTAAAAATGGTGCTAATTTTGCCCCAACCAATCAGATGTTAGCTTTCAAATGTTAAATAATATCTGATTGGTTGGTGCAATATTAGCACCATTTGTAACGATAACCAGGGAGATTCAATAAAAGTGCTTACCGTTAAAAATGGTGCTAATTTTGCACCAACCAATCAGATATTATTTAACATTTGAAAGCTAACATCAGATTGGTTAGGGCAAAATTAGCACCATTTTTAACGATTAGAACTTTTATTGAATAACCCTGAAGAACTTTTATTGAATCTCCCTGTTTGGAGCCAAGGTTTGTGTTTATTTATATTCTTTGTCCCCCTGCATGACTTTTTGTATTATAATATTGTACAGCGCTGAGACCCCAGGTGGTGTTATATAATACAATCAACTGACTTGACTGAAATAGATAGGCCTTCCTTCACCCAAATAGACAGGCCTGGCTTCACCCAAATAGACAGGCCTGGCTTCACCCAAATAGACAGGCCTTCACTGAAATAGGCTGGCCTGGCAAGGTGAGGCTTTCTGCTTCTAGGCTCTGTGAGAAAGACTCTTTGTATGTATATTGCAACAGTATCCCTAAATAAACCTTATGTGGCCTTACAAACAATCCACACATTCCAAAAAGGCTGCCATATCTCAAACTGGCTAATCAGAGTAAAATATCCCTTTTTAATTTCCCCTGAGTTTTTAAGACCTTTATCTTCTATATAGTGTACTGGGGGGATGGTGTACACTTCCAAGTGTGAGCACCTGTCACATTATGTGAAGGAGGAAACATGAGTGCCCTGCACACCATTCATTCTCTTTAGGTTCATGGGTCAAGCAAAAAGAAATAATAGAAACATGGACGAAATTCGAAACAGAAACAATGAATAATGCAATATGTCTTAGCGTGCAGCAATCCCACCTGTAGGCCTGTGAAACCGGTGACCTCAAGGTCCCATGTGGATTAAGAAACATTACAGATGACCTGTGAGCTTAACAGCTTTGGATAGACTCTATAGGTTTTGTGCGAGTTCCATTGCTGCTACCTTGTTAATATGGCAAACACTAGCCATATACCAGGTAAACATAACTCAAAAGTAAAATGAGACAAGTGGGGGAAATGTCAGATTGGTGAAACCACTATCCCGAGTGAATAAAAAAATACAGCACCAATTACATTCAGGGGTCAACAATGCAGAAGGCCCAAGGAAAAATATATTCTATAAATTAGTGGTGCTCCAGCTTTGACTGGCCAGGTGTAGAAAGTTATTAAAAGACAAGTGGTTAGACTGAGACAAACAGTTAAGGAAATGCAACATGCATTGATATAAACAACTTTTTTTTATAATAATCATCATCACTCTCCATGAGTGTACAGCTTAAAAGGCCTGGTAGAGACACAAGACTTCCCTGGCTTGATATTCTATCTGTTGGACAGATATTATAGCAGTTTCGCCAACAATCTATGCATTTAATGGTCAATTCACCAACAAGTCCGATCTTGTTTTCAACAAACCAAGCAGCCTGCCTACATCATTTAAGGCTTTATTAATTTATTATTAACCTGATATTTTGCCTTTTTTTGTGAATTTTGAAAATTCTTTTTTTCAGTTGCATATTCTCCAACACGCCACTTGATTTGTTGTGCTTTAATTCCCATCAGACTTATCAATCAGGTTTACTGACCGTTAAGCTAACCAATGGTTTTCCTATCAGATTTTTTTGGAAGAACCAGTCAATATTTCCCATCTTGCCACATCGGCCTTCACATAGATTTCCTGAAAGGTGGGGTCAGCGAAAAAGTATCCGAATTTACTTTAGTCTATACACTTATGGTCACTCCAAATGAGATTTATCTATTGTTTGTTCTAGACTTTGGCCCAACCAACCAACATTTCATTGTATCGGCCGATCGGGCCGAAATATTGAATGGAATGCACTAGCCCACAGTCCTTTGTCCTGCCCGAGCGGTTGGAATGGAATTGTGGAACGGAGGGTTGGGACAAAGCATCTAAAGGCGTGTACCCGTCCTTAGAAAGGCAACTGATATCTGGAAAGGCAAATGTATTCTAGCCTGAATTTCTGCTTCATGGTAAATATTCATTAGTAACGTATTTTACTCCTTGATATCAATGAATGATATATTCATTTGCTTTTATAAAGGTATCTGTTGAAAAGGTGTAATAATTACACGTTTTTAAACCTATTAACTTTCAAAGGGGCTTTAGATATAAATCACGGTGACAGATACAATATACTTAAGAGTTAATAATTACAACATACGAACAAAAGACGGAAAACACAGAAAACCGAGAGAGGTCAATATCACAATGAGAAATGTAAATGAGGAGTTGTCGGCCCTTGTAATTTATTGTAAAACAAGAGTATTCCAACATTTCTCTTGGAGGTAAAGCACGTTCTGTGTTTTAATTCTATATAATGGGTCAAAAAAAAACAAGAGATTCTTTGTTGGTTGGGACCAAGTTAAATATCTAAAAGATGTAAAAGTCACCCAGCCGAGTGTCTGAATCTCACCTTTAATCCCTTACACTTTATAAACAAACAGCGGCAGCACCTGCACTAGAAGGCTGAATGGTCCGAGACTGAGTTAATTACCCCTTAACTCTTTTCAATCTCAAAAGGTCCTTCGGGTTTCAACTTCTATTTTATGGACTGGAACCCTAATTAACAAGTAAAGGTAAGGAGCGATCTTTTCTTCCTGCAAGCCTGGAAAAACAAATGGATAGGATAGGAGAGCTCAGCACATCAACAATACAGTATATTTATTTAAAGTGGGTAAGAAAAGAAATGGATTGTCTTTAGACAGTACAGAGCATACAGGGATGTATTTACATCTGACATGATTTTTTTGGGACGGACTGCTCAATTATTTCAATCAGATTGGTTGAATCGGTGGAAAAGACAACCCCATCTATGGCATGGTTGTGTCGATTTAAGGTTTTTAAGTTGGATACACACATTCCAGAAAAGTACACTGAAAAAATTACTTTGCCTCATTTCAGTCTATAAATGCTAACATGTAAGCAGCACTTGTATGTATGTATTTGTTATTGCTGCATGACTTAAATCCAGTACTTGTTTTCTTGTTTTGCTCAAGCTCAGTCCCCCAGCCCCCTGCCAGACTATCTGACTCTCTGTAACGGTAAGCATGCTCAGTAATCCCTATAAGGCAGCATTGGGAGAGGGAATTGTCCACCATGCAGGTCACGTTCCTGTCACCATTCTAGCTGCAGCAAAACTATACGTAACATAAGAGTTTATGACACTAAGGCACTTGATTGACAGTTGAAATGTAAGATGTTTCAGACTGGATATCTAAATGTTCGTATACATGTGCGATCGCTGGTGCCGACCCGTGACGCACGATGTGTACGAATGGCCGTTTCGGACGATAATCGGCCCGTGTATGGGCACTTTATTGGCCGAAACGGGCGTTCGTTCAGAGATCGTTGCCCGATCTGCCAGGCGGATCTCAGAACGAGCGCTCATTTTGGGCGATGAAGTGCCCATACACGGCCCGATTATTGTCCGAAACAGACGCTCGCACACATCGTACGTACAGGGTCGGCCCCCGCGATTGCACGTTTGTACAAACCTTAAAGAAATATGGGACAGATCAACAAAAAAATTGAACACTAATAGTTGGAAGGAATTATAGTTTCCAGTAATGGGCAATTTAAAAAAAAACAAATTTCCCAGTGTACATATCCTTTAAAAGATCACAGACAGAATCTTTAAGATTCAGTCTGTCATTTTTCAAAGATCCCTACACAAACATTACGAGTGTTCTCCCTGCGTAAAGTATAGGAAATACGCTCGGTGCTGCACATTTCCTTCAGCCACGGACGAAAATTTAAGGCAGTTCTGTACAATCCCGAAGCCGAAAGTGAATGTTTGTCGTTACACTTGTAACTGCGGTACACACATTAGCGATTAAGGGCTAATGTGTGTACAGGGCTTTACACACATTAGATAAATTCTCATTCATAAAATCTCATTTAGATTGTTCCAAATTAGTTTTATCCAACGTCCTCCATACAGACAGGCTGCTTGGTAGCTGTAATTGTAATATGGTCAGAAGAGGCGGAGCAATCCAAGATCCAACGATGATCATCGCCCCTTAACATAGCAATCCCGCAGGATGGATCTATACATAATGTTGGCAGATGCCTCCACACACAATAGATTGTCGGTTAAAACAGTCTACACTCTGTAATATTCTGTTTAAAAACATTTTGGGGTTCAGAAGAACTGTAACATTAATGGATGATCTGGCCAGGTGGTGATCATAGCATGTTTGAATTGTAAATTGAACGCATGTATTTTATTTCTTATATAGCGCTAGATATTCCACATATTCCAATGGCTTTTTGTGTAAATTTCACCAAAATCTGCCTTTTATAACTATAGCCGCTAGTGTAACTGACGTGGTCCCTCTGGGTTACTTTATCCCAATAGGGATAGTTATTGTGGCATGAAAGATAAAAACAAGTGAACTGGGCTGAATCAGGAGCGCATTAGGCTATTTTGGTTTACATGCTGCATTGTTTGTGTTATGTATAACAGGTATGTTAATGTCATGTGTTTTGTAAGCTCCTCGGGGCAGGGATATCTTTCCTAATATGTCAAGGCACACCTCACTTATTTTATATAATATAATATATTATATTATATATATATAATATATATATATATATATATATATATATATATAAAAGGAATAAAACTGGAGTCGCACACAGTTTCTCTTTGCAATTAAAACCTTATATTGTCACCATATGACTTCACACAGACAACGTTTCGGAACGCTGGGTTCCTTTTTCAAGTCAAAAGCATATGTAACTCACAATAGTACAATCACAGTATTTAAAGGGTAAAACAGGAAATGACATCTCCTACCCCATTACATCATATCCTGAAAAGACAAGCAAAGATGGCTCCCATGCGGCACCCCGTGGCGTTCATACACAAGAACCATGGTGCATATCAAACCACATGTGCAGCAAGGTAGTAATGTACACAGACCACGGTGCCGCACGTGTACCATAATATAGGACAATCTAGACTGGGAGAGGCTATATACAAGATGAAAAACAATCCGCATATAGAGGAAATGGTAAAGGATACAATATATAATGGAACAACAAACAACTCATATGTGCATAAACCTGTGGCTCTAGCCCTATATAAACAGGTATAGATCATAATCATGATTTAACCCATGTGGAAAAAGAGATTTAAGTCGCTAAATCCACCAGGTTTTCAACTTATACATACATACATTGCCGCCCCCCTCTATTATCAAAGAATGTGAAGAATTCTTTACTCTTTAATAGGACATGGGGTTTAAATGTGCACAGGAGAGATCCTTTATTTCCTACACATATAAACAGTGGAGCGAGTTGCAACAAGAATGACTGTATTTGTAATCAATAATATTCTAGACAACAATTAACAAAACATTTACAGCTGTGTGTGACTAAAGTTCCCAGAATGCTTAGCCTACAGTCATAAGTGTGCAATTCTAATTGAGGTACCTAGATTGGGACAGGGTTCCTGTAATTAACTCACAATTACCATATGAGCTGATTTCTTCTATAGCTTCCCACTGGGTGTCTGGTGCTACATAGTAATGTGCAGGAAGTTTGGAGCACACAGTCAGAATATGAACCGAACATGGCCCAAGGCTACATTACAGTGCAGCAGTAAAAAAAAAAAAAAAAAAAGATTTACGCATGTATTGCAAATGTGATAATTAAATTAGGCCCCACTGTGTGCTTATATCCACTTTTACATATGATATCACTTACATTTCTCAGGGAATTATGGGTAAAAATGCACCTTAAAAAAACCCTCATGGCCTATTGATTTGTGTCCACTTTTTAATGCACTAAGGGCATGGCCAGGCAAAAAATAACTTTAGCTATTAATGATCTCCACTCTCCCAAACCCCACTTCCGCATTAATAATAATTTCCAAATGTGTCCCTGAAGGGACTTACCTGACCTGGACATGCCCTTTAAGAGTGATTTTGACAAATACCTCCCAACTTTTCACGGGACTGGGCATACAGATGATGTAAATAGCTCCACCCCCAGAACATCCAACCATGACATCATGGTCACACCCCCAAAACTCCCAACTCAGGACTTTGCAAGAATTAACGGGACTCCAGGGCAGACGGCTTCAAACCGGGTCTGTCCCAAAGAAACTGTGACAGTTGGGGGGTATGCGAAAATTGCAATGGATCACAGCGCATACGGCGGAGCCTAGTTTACGCGATTTACATTATCATTGAAATGTCATTGTGGATTGCAACACAGGAAAGTGTGGCAATATCACAGCATAGAGGCCCTTTATAATGAATTAAAATGCTCTTAAATTATGATAAACAAAACAAATATAATGAAGCATTTTTTTGTTATCAATTAAAATTCAATGTTAATTCAGATTAGTTGGGCTGATGTACTATCACCTGATGCCTTGTGGGAAATCCAAATACTAATAAAATGTGACTTTTCTTTTATTCTGTGTGTACAATATAATAAGAAGTAGAAATGACTTTCAGTCTGCGGAAGATAACAGCATCCCAGACGTTTGCTCTAATATATTATTTGTCTAGTTTTCCTTCGGTATTTCAGATGCTGTTGACAGATATGGCAGAGACTTGACCTCCAGCACTGTAGGAAACAACTATGACAAGGGTGGTGCATGTGGATGACAGGAACAATGATAAACCAAAGTATCTTACTAACAAGTAAAGTTATGTTTGCTATAGACTTTGCTAAATTAACCGCTTCATGCGGGTTTGTTGTTGACCTTTCTTTAAAGCCAGGAGGCTTTGAAGAGACAATGTTTGGCGATAACAAGTCTACCGCTTATAGATGGTCCTACACATTCGAGCATCGCTGGGTGAGAATGTCGGGAGTTCCAGTTCATATCTGCATGGGCATAAAGTCATTTTGTAAGTCCCCAGTGACACTAATCCAGTCTTGTGGCAACACCACAGAATGTCAGCACTTCATAAACACAAGATGGTAACAGTTCACCCCTGATAAGAACACATTCACTTGAATATAACATGAGAAATCAAAGAAACAATGGACCATGGGGTCTCATCTCACTGTTTACTACACAGGAACTGTGAGCCATGGGTTCACTTTACTAATCTCAGGATGGGGGAAGAGGGTTTCCTTTTGATCTCAGCAGGATATTGGCTTTATTGACACAGAGGAAGTCGACTCTTATGACTTCTAATAGGTCAAGCAGATATTTTCTACCTTGGTTCAAACAAGTGACCATAAAATCAGCGTATTAACATATATCTCTGTATCCCTAAAGGCAGTAAAATTAACTGTTTAATCTAGGCCTGCATGAATAATAGAGATTTTGGTCCTGGTGACTGAAGTAATATTATATTACCAATTGTTTAGTTAATAAGGCTCCCAACTGTCCAGACTGAGTTATTGTTTCAGGAAGTGCAGAGATGTATTTCTTAAATCTCCTTTTGCTTTAAATTTGCAATTCAGACCCTTTGGCACAGTGTATACAATGGTCAGCCCCCTCGCACATGAGACAATGGTCAACTTTCATGCACAGTTGTTACAGTGTTCTTAAAACAACTTTTGTCACCTCTCCCGAGTTTGTAAATACTAAATCTGTGAAACACACATCTTTTAGCCTTGTGATCTCAGCACTAAAAGTGTCGGTACACTTTCAGTGTGAGTCTGAACTCCCCCGATCCGCAAATACAAAGAAATGAGCATTCTGTATACACTTTTAGGACCATGTACCAAGAGCAGTTATCCCTCTCCTCTAGGCAATGCACCGAGCCAATAAGGTTCTCAGTGCATAGCGAATGGGGTTTACACATTCTGAATCTTTAATCTGTCTTAAAGAGCAGTTATCGTCTCGGTACATTGCTTGCACGTTTTTGCGTACTGACGCAAATGACATTAGTTATGTCTTAAAGTCTCATTAATCCTTGGTGCATGGGTTAACGTGACTTTAAGAGAGAAAAAGCCGATAACGGCTCTCCATATATAGCCCTGTTTATACATAGCAATCGTTCCTTCGCCCATACACAGGAACAAGTGAACACTGGGTCAAGACAAAACATCCGTTAGTGTGTAGCCAGCCTAAGGTTACACATGGGCCAATATATTGACCCAATCAAACCTTGGCCGATGATTTTCATTGTAACTGACTGGTCAATAGCGTTGACCGGTCAAAATATCAACCCATGTGTACCTAGCCTACGATATATATCTTTTTAGGGAAGTCACCAAGCTAGGTTTTTTGTTCTGAGAGGTTTTGACTGATCAAAGCAATTGTACAATGGTCCCATGTGTGTGGGGGGGACATAGCTGACCTCATTGGTGCACACATGGCCACCTTTAGCCAAGTCAATCAGTCAATAAAATGTTCACTATGAGGGCACTGTGGTTGGCCAGTGACCTCATACACACTTCAAAGAGGATTGTTAGCCAACTGTGTTTGCTGAACCTAGTTTATAAAGTGCAAGCAAGATTTATTAGAGCAATTCCCCTTAGTGACTTAAAGGGGTCACAGAAAGATCTTTTCACCCACACTACAAGTTACGGTGTATTTACAAATACAAACTTCATTAGCAGCTACAATGGGGATAATTTACACTAGCGGGTATGTGCACAATATTGCCTTAAAAGATAAACAGAAAAATGAAAGGCAGCATTGCTATTATATTCTACTAGGGAAACTTACACACAGCTTTGTATGTGTGTGTATTTTAAATGTAATACACGGATGTGCTTTTTAATCTTTTACCAGCTTAAGATTTTACTGTAGCTAAAGCTGTACAGGGTGGAAAAATTATGCTTAAAACCCTTTTAATCTGGGATAGCCAGCACCAAAGCCTAAGCTGATATTTCCTGAATAAATCCTTCACCTAAAGGAGCTATTATGGATGTGTCTTTTTAAAAATAAATCTCAATATTGCACAGGACACTAGAGATATAGGGTGGTATTTAAAAAGGAGTGGTATCACTATTTTTCAATACCGTGACTTTAACGCCTTACATAGTCCTTACATTCTCCATATACTGTTTAGGGTAATTGTTACCACCCCTATAAGTATAGGAGCCAATAGAAATTTTCAGCGGCAGGATCGCCCGTTTTTTTATCCACTCTCGGCTGGTTTGTACGATCTTCTTCTATAGGATAACCTTTCTCTATCTTATTTTTAAGCTATGTTTGCAACTACTAACCCTTAAATGCTTAAGGATTTTGTTTACCAAATAACAATACTTTTCTCTCTTCTTGTTTCCCTATATATTGTTCAGTTATAATGTTCCCCTTTCCAATAAATTACACAATCCGCTAAATCACTTAATTACAGCATTGCATGCTAATGTGCAGAGCTAAGTTATATTTCTTTAAAGGTAAATAGCACTGTAACAATTATGTAATATGCAGCCATTGTGCTAATTACCGCGCACGTCAATAAACTTGCTTAAATGGGAGACAATTTAATCATCCCCAATAAAAATCCATAGTCGGTTCAACAGTAATTTCCATTTCTGGGTGCCGTGCCATTATCTTTGTTTACACATCCATACCAACTAGCCATTAATAAATTTAATGCAAGAACACACACATGCGCTTCATTTAATTCTGGAAACCCTGCGAATTGTGTGTACAACAGTAAAGGGGATTAGAATAAACGTTACAGGGACATATCTTGACATTCAATCTGCATTTCAATGAACTTTATAAAAAGATAAAGCTGGATCTCTAAATGTGGCATCAGAACATTACAGGGCTCTGCTGAGTGGCAGACGCCATTGGCTGAAACTAATCAAAACATTTCCACTGCAACAGAGATCTGTTCAGAGATAAAATAACATATTGTTTGCGTGTCCTTAATGGTCCGTGGAGCTTGAGATGCGCTGGAACATGTAATTTTTCATCATGTTCCCATGAAATGTCACCGCCTACTAGATGGCGAATGGAAACCATAGCTGATAAAGAGATAAAGAGAAGCTACACTGTAGTAACAGCCTGTATACAGAAAACCTTCTTTGGGCGTAGGTATATATATATATATATTATATATTATATATATTATATATATATATATATATGTTGTGCTCTCACTGGCGAGCACTCCTCTTGTAAAGCAACTGCCCAGGTGCCGCTCACACGGTATACAAAATAAGTCCTAGGAATTGAGCACACTCGTGGGACTTGAATCAAATACCAAACGTGTTTATTCACAAACTGGTGGTTTGTGATAAAACGTGTTTATTCACCAGTTTGTGAATAAACACGTTTGGTATTGATTCAGTCCCACGGTGTGCTCAATTCCTAGGACTTATTTATATATATATATATATATATATATATATATATTATATATATAAATATATAATATATATATGATTGTGAAATTGTTAGTAGCACTCATGTAACCTTGTATCACACGCCCGGGTGCTGAATCCAAACAAACAAGGTATACACGCAGAAATCTTGGAGCACTCACGAGTCTTGAGACAACAATATTTATTGGGAAATGATCAATGCGTTTTAGCTGCCATTTTGTACTGCTAAGCTCATCTATAATTATAATTAGTCTATACACCATATTGTGTGGCTATGTAATCTAAGCACTTTGTTAATATGCTATACTATTATATTATTTACTTTTAAGTATATGCATAGGTGAGTGGATATACAGGTATATCATTGTTATTTGAACTATATTTAAAGGAGAACTATACTCACCTCCACCCAGTTCCACCGGCCCGGCAGTCTTAAGAACCCAATGTGAGGACGAAAACCGCCAGGCCCTCACCGCTGGGATCACCTTCTATACTCTTTATTACTTATTTAATGTTTGCTTCGCGGCTCCGGCTACACTTCCGCATTCGTGATTCTGGACAATTATTGGCCATGCTAATGTGTAGAGTGGAGGACAGAGCCACGAAGCGAACCCTTATATAATGCCCTTAGATAATCCACAGCTTTTTCTTTTCTTTGTTGTATAACCAAACCACCAATAATATCTGTAGATATTCATCACTTATCTACACTGGGTGACATTGATCCAACGGCGAATGTCAAATCAATATAAATATTGGTTGCAAAATTATCGTCCCAGACCCAGATGGTCATCAGAATTGGCAGGTACCGGTACTTTGATTAGCATACGGCCTGCATAAATACAAATAGATATAGGGTGGGAAACACAGTAGTTTTGGTCACATACAAGGGGACAATCTACTTTGTGACCATATTTCAGCTTGTATGTTTACCTAAAGGATTAGATGACACTAGGTAACAGTTTGGGTCTATGATCGACCTACCTGGTTGTTGAATATTAACATAATGGAGGCCAATACTGTTTGTCACTTGCCTAAAGTCCCTAGAGTCAGACTTTCTCCTTAGAATGAAAACTATGAGATCAACTTGCTCAACAACAGTTCATTCACATGCATAAGATTATTCCATTTATCTGAACTGTAATTCATATTAACTCTCCTAAATCAAATGCTAAATAGTAGTTAAAAACCTATAAAATTATTTATGGGCATCCCTGTACCATGTGACACCTCAAAATAGCTGCTCGCACACCCAGTGATGAACAACCAAGGGAAAAAAGGCAACTGACACACCCCACACAAAATCTGCAATGTTCACACTCTTTGACAAGGCAGCTGGCAACGTGCATGACATGTAGCATCATGAGTGTAAGAAATATGTGCAGAACTGTCACCTAATTACTTTACTACACATTGGGAACACAATAGATGATGAAAACATGTGATGTGCCCCCAGGCCTGAAATAGTTAAGTATTAGATATCAGAAGTCCATAAAATGTTTAATAAATAATTAGCGTTCAATAAAAATATCATTTTATCAAAAGCCTGTCTATTATATGCCCTTTAAACGCTATCACTCGAAACTTTCCAATTCTTTCTTTTAGCTGATATAAGAATAATTTATATCTTCCGCCGTTCCATTAAAGTTGATCGACATGAGATTTAGGGCTCTAGGCTCTGTACGAAACTGGATCCTTCAGAAAGTTCCTTTATTTCCAAACCAGGTGTCTAACATTCCCATAACTTAATTGCTCATTTGGGTTCCCCTCTCTTCTAAAAAAACTATAACATTCCCCTTTATGGGACACATGTTATATTCATTTCACTGTGCAACCAGCAAGTTCAACGTTTTCTGTTCCATTATGTTAGTTGATGACAAGAACCTTATCTGGCAAATTTCAACATGGAGCAACGTGTATCTTTAAAGAAACCATTACTGAAATAACAGATGTACACACGGGAGAGATGGAAATGTAGAAACTAGCTTTAAGATCTGGACAAAATGTAAAAAAATTATGGGGTACGGTATTTGTAGAATGTGCCCTGCTCTAAATGGTTTTTAGCTGAAGAAGCTCCTAGCACCGGTGTTGGAGCGAAACGCGTTCGGTGAACGCCCCTGCTTGCATTATATTTCCCTCCAGACTGGTATAAGTATACCTTTGCTAGAATGTATTTATGACTGATCAGTTGGCTCACTATTTACTCTGTTACACTACATTCTATTTGATATCCAGTATGTATACTTTATGAGGGTTAGATATGCTGTTTTTAATTGTTTTTAATCTGTGTCCCCATCACTATATTTAAATAAAGGACGGTTTCATATTTTTGCTAGACAGTGTTGCAGTCTACTTTGCTTTCTTCTATTTGACTAAATGGCTTTTATGGCTCTGTGTGGTTTCCAGAATGATTGTCCCTATTACACGGTATGGGGAGATCAGGTCGGTATTGTGTAGGGGGCAATCAGTAGCCAATTACAAGAAGAATCCAATGAATCTGTAGCCAATTAATCTATTACAGTGTGAACCAATTTTAAAGGATTTTAAGTAAAGGGAGAGTATATGGTGCTCCAGGAATTAAGCACTTGGTAAAAAAAAAAGTTGTTTACATTTTGGGCCATTCAGAAAAATGTGGCCCTTGTTTTCAGGATGCAGTTGCTGTGTATTTTTATAACCAGATGGTAAATCACAAATACATACTCATCTTTCGCAACTGTTCATTAATTTGTAACTGTATCTTGTCCCAATGACTGCACCATTCATTGGAACTGGAGATGGTGTTTGGAAAACCACCTGTCAAAATGACATCCGAGTACGAAGAGACCCAGGGAATGCGCAAAAATATTTCTCAGCTTATCTCCAAGGTATTTAAAAATCCATGCGTGAAGTGTTGATTGGTATATTTTTGGGAGTACTTGGTCATTAATCTATCAACAAAACCATTCATTTAGGATTGCTATACCCTGACATTATCAAAACTATTTCCACAAATATTTAAAAGGCCCAAAGGTCTCAGGCTGGGGTGGGCAGCCTATCACGTTCCATACGCTGCACTGCACGTGTAGTTCTGCAACATCTGGAACTTGGTCATTCAGAAATGTTTCGTTAATCATCACATCATTTACTATTGAAAATATTAGTCCAGGCTAAATCCATTTTCTATAGCCCATTGCTTTGGCCATATAAATAGCGATATCATAAGAAGCTCAACAAATCATATAGAAAATATTCATTCATAATATTCCCCCATGTCTGATAATGAAAAAGGGCAGATTTGTCTGGTCCAATCAGTCACCCCACCTTTAAACTATCATACAACAATGCAAATGGAACAATTGTCTTAGCAAGACTATTGGCCAAAGCAGGAGAGTTGTGTAGAGGTTGGCACTACACTTCTAAACTGAGCTGTCGAATTTCCCTGTTGTCTCCAACAGATTAACTTTAGCACATGCGACCCCTATTACAATGATGCCTGGATACCGTTTCCTAAGCACATCCAAGCTTCATTTGCATGGAGGGCGCATATGCAAAAAGAGAAGCAGCAGGGAGCAAGAAGAAGCTTTAAATTTTGAAACAGCTAAAAAATCAAATCTGCAGGCCGAACCCCAACATCTGTGCATAGCAGATTTAATTAAAAAAAAAAAAAAAGTTTGGTGTTCTGTATAAAACTTTATAATTACAATATTAAGAGGCATACCACTTGCGCTTACTCTCGGTAATTAATAAAAAGTGCTAATACCTGTGCAAAAGATATCAAATGTGCATTGAGTGCAAAGAAAACATTTCAGTAACATTACCCAATCAGTAATTACTGAACAAATTAGTTTAATTATACTGTAATAAAATAAATAAATATGATAGATATAAAGGTAGAATTTATACTTACATATAACAAATAAATGTTTAAGAATTATAGGTCCTCCCATGTTCTCCAATGTCAGAGATAGGAGAATTGTCAGTGACAATGATGGTGGGAGGAGCCAGAACTGTCTGAGCTAGACCTGTCTGAATTCAATCCCAAGTCTCCCTGTGCCATTGTCTCTGGCCTGCTTAGTGTGGTTAACTCAGTGTGACGAATGAGAGAGCTACTAAGAGTTAAAGTGGATACCCGTATTTGAAACATGGGACCATTGGTCTTGCTGTGAGTTATTATTAGTTATAAGAATAATAATATTAATATAAGAATAAACTGTGATTACTTAAGGAAGTATAAAAATAAAACAAATGTATAAGTCTGATTAGGAAGGTTGTTGTCATGTCTTATTAAACAGGACTGCATTCCTGATCACTGTTTGTACAGTAAAGATCTTTTATTTTGTATCCTAAAGGTTCATATACATGTGTGGTCGTGGGTCCTGACCCGCGAGGCACAATGTGTATGAACAAATGTTTCGGACATTTTCGGAGATCCGCCAGGTCCGAACGTCCAGTTTGGCCGATAAAGTGCCCATACATGGGCCGATTATGGCCCGAAACGTTTGTTCGTACACATCGTGCGTCGTGGGTTGGGACCCGCGAATGCATGTGTGTAACCTTAACATATGATCTGAGGGTGACAAGATGTGGGAAATTTTGGTGCCCCATCTGGTTCCTTCCAAGTTATACCCACTGCTGGTCAAGGCTGGGATGACCAAGAAAGCAGGTCCGGCCTTCAAAACTGTGTCTGCCCCACTTAAAATGGGAGAATTATGGGCTAATTTAATTTTACACCAGGTACCTACTAGACATCCAGTCCCTTCTGGCCACTGCTCCGCCAAATATATAATATTTATAAAGAAGCAAATAGGGCTGTCCAGTCCTTTCATTTCATTTAAGGGGTAATCCCATCTTTATAAGTGCAGACAGAGTACACACAACGTTTCGGCTCTCAGACCTTGATAAAAGAATATTTCCTAAATAGGATTCTGGACTAAAGGTTTATGCACTATTCTTTCCTATGCTTTTCTTGACTAATGTATATTGGAATTTTATAGGAGTCTAGTAAGCTTACATGGCCATAAACTGCAAATTTACCTCCTGATGTTCCTGTGACATTCTGTCAACCAATTGGGCCAATCATTTTGACATTGGTAATTACGATCAAAAATTTGATCCCACCAGGAAATGTTGCGAAAAATGTTGGCCGGTCCACTTCACTTGACATTACAATCAATTTGACATTCTTCTCGAAAGGAATCAGTGTAATGTAGAAGTGGTGTATGGCCAGTCTCATTTTATTATTTTAGCTTCATAACTTGCCCTTTACAAAAATTCAGCATAAATTCATCTCATAATGTCAATTCACTTTATTCTGAATATGTACGAGGCCTTATATTTGCCTTTCACAGACTGGGTCATGGACCTAGAAACATAGCAGCATATTCTCTAGCTGCCTCTTCTACTGGGTGACCTGCCCATGAACTCTCTGTAATCAATACTGAGCAGACAGATAACCAATTATTACTAGTCAGGAGCATTACAGGAAATGATTTCTACACAATGTTGCTGATTTTAGAGCCAAGAGTTGTATCTGTCTGCTAGTTATAGACTCCATTCTACCTTTCCCATGCTCCACTGGTGTTGTCAGCCAATTCTACTCTACGGGGCTAGTTTTGAATAAAGATCTGGCCATTCTCAGAAGCTTGGAAAAAAAGAGAAGCAGCATCTGCCGTAATATCAATTCGTAGTGTAGTTCATTTTTATTACTTGCATATGTTTTATAATTGGACTTTAGTTCTCCTTTAATCAGCATCATGTTTTTATTTTCTTCATTGCAACACTGAAATTGCCAAATGTCCTGTAACTTAACACAATACCTGCACAATCTGAATTACTGCGCCCTACCATCTCACAGTTCCAGCTGTGCAGGGGAAAAATGTTTTTCTTATTTGGCCTTCAACCTTCCATATAAATGAATGGCATTGAAAGCAGAAAAAAGTCAGTGCAAGTGTATGTATGGAGCCCTTGAATTCCGAAAGGCCTGTACACCAGTGCACATTGCTGTGCTACACACATCACGTTGACAGTCTAACTGTACATTTGTTATTGTGTTCAGCTCCTGCAGAAGAGGTCAGTGACCTATGTCAAGAAAGAAAATAAGCCCTTCCTTTAAATAAGGGGTCAATACGCCTTCCCCCTGAAATAAGGGGCCATTTTCAATTTTGTAATAGTAGAAAAGAATTACATTTTTAAAAGGAACATTTGACAGAAGAAAAACCAGCAATCCAACAGTTTGGATCAATGTCTTATTCTTCTCATAGCCCTATACATGCAACCAGAGGAGATGGCTACATTAATACCCTGTAGTCGGCATTACGGTCGCCCGGGAACAACAAAAAATTTCCGTTTATCGGTATCGGGGAGCTGTACTGTGTATGGCTACACGGCCTACAGATCCCTATACCACGTACTGGGATCGGTTGGGTCCGTGTGTGCAGTCCCCACAGCATGTGTGCCGACAGATACCAATGTGACCACACATTTTGCAGTGGAAATTGCATGTGTATGGCCACCTTTACTCCCATTAAAACCAATAGGAGTGAATGATCAATGATACAAGTCTGGAGAAAAGTTGCTGAAAAGAAAAAAAATAATAATAAAGTTCAAACTTTAGAATAGAAAGGTGACGATATCACTGCTCTATTTGGCCACGAAGCAAAGATAGTGATTAGCTCACTTGCAGATGTTATGGTTGGGCCAAAAATGTATGAGTAGCCATTAAACAGTTGTCACAACACAAAAGAAAATGCAGCATCACCTTCTACAGGTAACAGTCAACCCCAGGAGAATTACATAAATACTGGCCAATGACAATTCTACCCCAGCCTGTTATCATTAACCCCCTATCGGTTTGGGTCTCTTTCTAATCTGGAGCCTTGATAACATTCATGGAGTTGTAAACCCAATGCAAACAGTAACTAATAGCTCCCAAGTTCTATCTCCTCCCTAATCTTTCCTTCCTCCATAGATCATCCTGACAATTGTCTTTAAACATGCAAATAAACTTTTTAGCCACAGAGTGAGCCAAGTCATTTAAAGCTAATCCGCAACCATAAATTAGCCAGGGAACAAAAGGAACACTACAGGACAAGTTATTTATTTCTTTTAAAAGGTTGTTCAATTTGCATTCACATTCCAGCAAAAAAGTGCAAACTTCAGTTACACATTTACTAAGTAAAAACACTTTATTTACTCTGGGAACTGAGGAGGAAAAAGGTCCCTGTCTATATCTGTTGGCGGTAGCTCTAAAAATGCTCTTCAGTGGAAATGACTTATATAAAACTGCTCTACAAAAAGCCTGGGAGTAGTTAGACGAAGAAGGTTCCATTCTGAGCACATCCAGCTGTACAGGGATCCAGAGAGCATCTCTGTAACTTTACTGATCTTCATTGAACGCCACACATTTGTTTGCCCCTATGGGTGCCCACCATAGAGATATTAAACTAAGGGCACACTATTCTTTTAATATCCTACTCTTTCCTAGGTTCTTCATTCTATTGGTGTGAACCAGGAGATTTCCTGTTGTCTTGATTGACAGAGTAAACACATTGAATTCATATGTGTTAGATTGTAAGCTCTACAGGGCTGGGTCTGATGTGAATGAACAAATTAATTAAAATAAATACATGTAGAAGAGGATACATTGGAAACCTTTAGGCTGTGGCCACAATACAGCGTACAGTAAGGGTTAGGCCACACTGCTGAGATTTTTCTGCATTTGCGTTTTTCAAATCTTTGGAATCACGGCAACGCACCGAACACGCGCGTTTTTGGGTGCGATGCGATTGCGATTTGCATTCCGCATTTTAAATCGCAATTGCATGCGTTTTCCAATACTTAATGAAAAAAACACATGCGCAAATGCTACGAAAAATACATGAAATCGCATGCGATTCCGTGTGCAATTGCGTTTGCGGTGCAGTGTGGCCGTGCCCTTACACACATGAAAAGCAAAATCGCACTGCAGCCTGTTTTGTGCATTTTTGCTGCAATTTTCCCAATATTCTTTTATCGGAACGCATTTGTTCTGCACAAAATTTGATGCTAGCATGTGCTCCTGTAAAGGATCAGAGCGCATCGCATTCAGTGTGGCCTGCCACATTGCAATACACTGCCATGGGATTCTAATGGATCACATAATGCAATTGTAAACCCGAGCCCCTAATCATGTTTGTCACAGATTATACACACTAGAACACAAATACAAACAAAATCAATTGTCTTCTCCTTGTGAAACAACTTACACTACAGATCCGTGTCCAGTGTTCTAATCATACAATTGTGCACATTAATATATATTATCGAAGTACATTATCAGATAGGAAAGAATAAATCTTTATATGCCATACTAATTATACCGATTTATATATCTCCTTCATTCATTACAAATTCAGAACTCCCAGGTCTTGCAGTCTATTAATATCGCTATTAATATTTATCTTTTTTATTATCTTTTTAACTAAGTGCAGACACACAGGCTGGAAGTTATTTCACTGGAAAGTAACAAGCGCACATTGCATTAAGTAAGGTAGACGGTGCATTGATGGGGGCTGACTTCTGTTGTGGGGGTAAAAAATGTTAATAGCTTCATGGCAACATTATATTTTTAGTCTCAAGGGCATTTTTGTCAATCAGTATTGCAACCAGGGGATATTATATATCTGGAATGTACCGCATCTCCCTCTCCTGCCTTTATACACAGGATTACCCATGCTATGGCAAGCACTATCTCTCTAAGTATGTGGGGGGGATGGTTTCCTGTTTGGCCCCTTATAACATGCTCTAATTACAACCTTGAGCTACATCAAACAGCCAAGAGAAAACAGCCTGTTGCTTGAAGCTGTATCCCTGCTACGGGAATCACAATGAGATACATCCCGGTTGTCAATTCAACTTTTGTTTTTTAACAAGGCTCCCAAGATCTCCTTCCTACCCTCTCTATGCAGCCAGAAGGGAAGCCAAGAGCTGATCTACTGTAATGATCAGACTAATTTTAAACACATGTAAGAGAAAAGGGGATTATTTGACCTAATGCCAGAAATATTTCAGCCAAGCTACAGTCTTTCTTTCCACCAGTACCAGCTATAAGGGAATCAACTCACGGGTCGAGAGATTCTGGCAGAACATTTTAAAGCAACTTAGAGCAGATCAGAGTTGGGGCTTCGTGGAAACCGAATCCACGGTAATACACCAACGAATCTGAGAAAGAAGTAGAAACCCATTACTTTCTTTCCAACGTTTTAAGTAGGTAATTAAGGTTGATTATAGGATTATGACACGAGGGAGAATGCCCAAAGGAACACGATACATTGTACACCTAATCCACACTACTACAAAGAAGGAGCCAAACTGGGCCCACAGGGGGGTCAACTGCCCTTAAATTGGTTTTCTTTTAATGATTTGGCCATAATTAAAGGTAATTTGTCAAGCCTGGGAGACAATCCAATGAGATCTGTACTAACTGTTTGATGTGAAATCTGCTTAATTAAAATGGGTGGGGCTTTACATTTACAAACTTTGTGCCCATTAACTAGTTAGTCCAGCAGCCCAAGTTACACGAAGAATTGACATAGCCAGGAGACGTTTTTGCGCAGGTATATGTGTAGTTCAGACAGGAAGGGGTTAAGAGCATATTTACCATTTTCCAGACCATACAAAAGGAGATGTACCTTCAGATCATGTAGAAATGATGGTGCCAGTGGGAAGGATTTGGTTGGTCAGCCCTGCACCCACTTTAGAACTTAGTTCTGACTTTATTACCTTTGTGGTTTTGTGATACCCCATAAAAAATGATCATAAGTGAAAACAAATCCTTATGACAGTTGTCCTGCTCTATGCAGCAGCAATTGGTTGAGACCCAGTGATGTGAACGTAACAGCATAATTTAGATTGGTAGGGAATCGATCTGTTCACATTCCAGGAATATCTGCCAGGGGAATGATTTAAAGCTGGGACCCCAAATACAATAAATAGACAGCATCTATCAACCACTTAAACTACAACTCTCAACATTCCACAGAACTTCTACAGTTCAAAAACTGCCTGAGATGGCAATAAATACCATAAGAGCTAATAGGGTCTCACACTGTGATCCCATGCACATTTCTAAAGGAATAGGTATTGGAAATTAATAGGCCTCTATAAAGTTGAAAGGTCATCAGAGTAAGTACCTTTTCTGTACCTGCCATCAGAGTAAGTACCGTTTCTGTACCTGCCAATCAGGTAATACCTTTCTGTACTTGCCATCAGGGTAAGTACCTTCTGTACCTGCCATCAGGGTAATTACCTTTTCTGTACTGCCGTCAGAGGTAAGTAACTTTCTGTACTGCATCAGGGTAATTACCTTTTCTGTACCTGCCATCAGGTAATTACCTTTTTTTACTGCCATCAGGGTAATTACCTTTTCTGTACTTGCCATCAGGGTAAGTACCTTTTCTGTACCTGCCATCAGGGTAATTACCTTTTCTGTACTTGCCGTCAGAGTAAGTACCTTTTCTGTACCTGCAATCAGGGTAATTACCTTTTCTGTACCTGCCATCAGGGTAATTACCTTTTCTGTACCTGCCATCAGGGTAATTACCTTTTCTGTACTTGCCATCAGGGTAAATACCTTTTCTGTACCTGCCATCAGGGTAAATACCTTTTCTGTACCTGCCATCAGGGTAATTACCTTTTCTGTACTTGCCATCAGGGTAAATACCTTTTCTGTACCTGCCATCAGGGTAAGTACCTTTTCTGTCCTGCCAACCCAACATAACACTGGAGTCGTAGCTAGAGGATCACTTACTGTCACCTGGTTAGTCCCAGTTACAGGGATGATGAGGGGTCCAGTATCCCCCATTCCAGCCCCTAGTGTACTATTACCCACTATATGGACACACACACACACACACACATGCTGTTCTTTACCTGAAGTCATGCACATGATTCCACAGAGTAGGACAAAGTGGGCAAACTCCACGACCATTGTACCCAGGCTGTGCCCACAGATAATCTCATGCCACAGAAACCCAACGGAGAGCAATAAAAGTTTCCTTTTCCCAGAATTTGTAATTCCTGCTTAATATAAGCAAAGTGTATTAAATCCCAGGGCAGGGGATGGAGCCTGGTCAGAGAAAGGTGCCACCCAGAGTCAGGGAAAGGTACCAACTACTCCCCTGGCACACAGGGTTCAACATCAAGGCTTCAAAATAAATAAATAAAAATAAATGGCAAATTGGGTAAAGCCAGGAAAGGGTGTGTGCAGGGGGCAGCCAAAGAATCCAACTGGTCCAATGAGGGAGCAGAGGGTTAACCCTTGGTGTAAAGGGAGCAGAGGGTTAACCCTTAGTGTAAAAGGAGCAGAGGGTTAACCCTTGGTGTGCCGGAGCTGTGGATGCCTTAGGACTGGCAGCAGCCAGAGTAGAAAGTTGGTTGGTCCATTTCCCTCCACATCCCCCCAGAAGTGACTGATCTCCAACAAGATGAGCAGCTACCAACTAGAGAAATCAGCAAGACAGTTCCCACCCTGACTGGCCTCTTCGTCCCGGTTGTCCTTTAACTTGTCCCTGTCCTCGCCGTGCAGTTTCCAGGCTTTAATCCTCCTCGTCTCCTGCTCTGGCTGCAGCAGTTCCCCATTTCAATCTAAAACCTCCGATTCATGTTGCAGCTCAGCAGCTCAACTCAACTTAAAGGGGCCGCCTCCCCATTCCCCTTTTGTTAGAGCAGATTCCATAGGCAGGCTCACTGCTGCCATCTAGTGCCGTAGTCCAGACTGTCTGCTAATAGAACAGAAGCTGGAAGAGATTTGGGCTTTTTTTTTTTTTTTTTACTTGTTACAAACTAACAGTGGAGAATACCAGCCTTATTAACCCCATAGATGCCAAACGGATCAACACTGTTCATTAACTGGATAGTTTATGGACAATAGTGATAATAGTGATAACGGTGCTTCTTCTTATTAACATACACAGTTATCATTTTCAACAGATTTATTGGGAAATGTACGAACCTCTGTTTGTCTGTCTGTCTATCTATCTATCTATCTATCTATCTATCTATCTATCTATCTATTCTAGCTATATGATCGGTCTGTCTATCTATCTATCTATCTAATACTATCTATCTAGTATCTATCTATCATTCGATCTATCTATCTATAATCTATCATCAATTATCTATCTATCAATCCATCCATCTATCTTTTATCTATATATTTATCCATCTATCTATCTATATATCTATCTATCTATCTATCTATCTATCTATCTATCTACATTTATCTATCATCAATTATCTACTATCATCCATCCATCCATCTATCTATCTATCTATCTATTCTATCTATCTATCTATCTATCTATCTATCTATCTATCTATCTATCATTTATCTATCCATCAATTATCTATCTATCATCCATCCATCTATCTATCTATCTATCTATCTATCTATCTATCTATCTATCTATTATCTATCTATCATCAATCGATTATATATATATTATATCATCCATCTATCTATCTATCAATCATCTATCTATCTATCTCTCTATCTATCGATATATCTATCTATATCTATCTATTCTATCTATCCATCCATCTCATCATCTATCGTATCATATCATCTATCTATCTATCAGTATACTATCTATTATCTATCTATCTATTATATATCTATATATCTTCTATCAGTCATCTATGATTCTCTATCTATTATATCTAATCCATCCAGTCTGTCTGTCATCTGTCGCCATCTGTCCATCCGTATATCATCTGTATATCTATCTATCTATCCGTCTATTATCTATCTATTATCTATCTATCTATCTATTCTTCTATTACTCTATTATCATCTATCCATTTATCCATCTATCTATTATATCTATCTATCATCTATCTATTATCTATATATTGTCTGTCTGTCTATCTATCTATCTATAATTTAACTCCTATCTATCTATCTATCTACTACTATTATAGCTATATCCATCTATCTATTATCTGTCTATCCCCGTCCGTCTGTCCGTCTGTCGTCCGTCCATCCGCCCGTCTATCTATCTATCTATCTATCTATCTGTCTATCTATTCATCCGTCTATTATTATCTATCCATCTATCTATCTATCTATCTATCTATCTATCTATCCATCTATCTATCTATTTATCCATCTATCTATTATATATCTATCTATCATCTATCTATTATCTATCTGTCTGTCTTCCTATCTATCTATATCTGCATCATCTATCTATCATCTATCTATAATCTATCTATCTATATCTATCTATATCTATCTATCTATCTATCTATCTCTCTTATCTATCTGTCTGTCTGTCAATATCTATCATATAGATCTACTATCTATCTATCTATGCATCCATCTATCATCTATCTAGCTAGCTATCTGTCATCTATCTATCTGTCTGTCTATCTAGCATCTACCTATCTATCTATCTATCTATATATATCTATCTATCTATCTATCTATCTATCTATCTATCTATCATCTATCTATCTATCTATCCATCAATTATCTATCTATCTATCTATCATCCATCTATCTACCTATCTATCATCTACCTATCTATCATCTATCAATCTATCTATCTATCATCCATCTATCTACCTATCTATCATCTACCTATCTATCATCTATCAATCTATCTATCTATTATCTATCTATCATCATCAATCGATCCATCTATCCATCCATCTATCTATATATTATCTATCCATCCATCCATCTATCTATCTATCTATCTATCTATCTATCTATCTATCAATCATCCATCTATCTATCTATCTATCTATCTATCTATCTATCATATTATTATCTAATCTATCATCTATCTCTGTCTATCTATCTACTATATATCTATTATCTATATCTATCTATCTATCTATCTATCTATCTATCTATCTATCTATCTATCTATCTATCTATCTATCTATCTATCTATCTATCTGTCTGTCTGTCTATCTATCTATCTATGTTCTATCTATGTTCTATCTATCTATCCATCTATCTATCTATTTTCTATCTATATATTACCTATCTTTCTATCTATAATCTATATGTCTATCTATCTATCTATCTATCTATCTATCTATCTATCTATCTATCTATCTATCTATCTATCTATCTATCTATTTTCTATCTAATCTATCTATCTATCTATCTATCTGTCATCATCTATCTGTCTGTCTATCTATCATCTATCTACTATCTATCTATCTATCTATCTATCTGTCTGTCTGTCAATTTATCTATATATATATAGATCTACTATCTATCTATCTATGCATCCATCATCATCTTCTATCTAGCTATCTGTCATCTAATATCTGTCTTTTATATCTATCATATCTATCTATCTATCTATCTATCTATCTATCTATCTATCTATCTATCTATCTATATCTATCATCTAGCATCTATCTATCTATCTATATCTATCTATATCTATCTATCATCCATCATCACTATCTTATCTACATCTATCATTATCAATCTATCTATCTATCATCAATCGATCCATTATCCATCCATCTATCTATACAGGGGTGTCTCTAGGGTTTTTGCCACTGAGCCAAACTTTTGAATGCTGCCCTTATGTACCACAGGCGCCATGAGTGTGCCATCGCAAACCACGTTTAGGTGTTCGTGGCTCAGGAATGGGTGTGGTTAAAGATTTAGTCTTTTTAAACTGCACATCACAGCGGTATTTATACAATTCCACAAAAAGACATTTTCCATACCATAATTCCTGCCGTTTTTTTCTAAAATAAATTAAAGTGAGCTCTGCCTGCCGCGTCTCTGGTGTTTATCAGGTGTGCTGCCCTGAGCATTTTGCTATATTGCCTCATTAGAGAGCACCCCTGTATCTATATATTATCATCCATCCATCCATCCATCTATCAATCATCTATCTATCTATCTATCTATATCTATCTATATCCATCTATCTGTTGTCTGTCTGTCTGTCATATATCTATCTATCTATCATCTATCTCTATCTATCTATTATCTATCTATCTGTCTGTCTATCTATCTATCTATGTTCTATCTATCTATCATTCTATCTATCTATCTATCTATCTATCTATCCATCTAACTATCTATTTTCCAATATATTAAACATCTTTCTATCTATCTATAATCTATATGTCTATCTATCTATCTACTATCATCATCTATCTATTATCTATTTTCTATCTATCTATCTATCTATCTGTCTGTCTGTCTGTCTGTCTGTCTGTCTGTCTGTCTGTTGTCGTCTATTTATCTATCGTCTGTCTGTCGTATGTCTGTCAATTTATCTACCTATCTATCTATAGATCTACTATCTATCTATCTTACATCCATATTTATCTATCTATCATCTATCTATCTATCTATCTATTATCTATCTATCTATTGTCTGTCTGTCTATCTATCATCTATCTACCATCATCTACTATCTACTATCTATCATCTATCTATCTATCTATCTATCTATCAATCCATCTATCTATTCTCATCTATCTATCCATCCATCCGTCTGCCCGTCTGTCAATCTGTCAGTCTGTCTTTCCGTCCATCCATCTGTCTATCTATGCCTCTATCTATACTATCTATCCATCCATCTATATATCTACTTACCATCTATCTATCATCTATCTATCTATCATCTATCTGTCTATATGTATTATCTATCTATTATCTATCATCATCTGTCTATTAGTATATCTATCTATTTATCTATCATCTATCTGTATCTATCTATTATCTATCTAAATCTATTATCTATCTGTCTATTCTATTATTATCTATCTATTGTCTATCATCTATCTGTCTATCTATCATATCTATCTATTTGTATTCATCTATTGTCTATCTATCTATTATCTATCTATTTGTCTATATCTATCGTCTATCTATCTATTATCTATATTTTCTATCTATCTGTCTATCTATCTATTATCTATCTATATCTATCTGTTATGTATCTATCTGTCTGTCGTCTCTCTGTCTCTCTGTCTATCTATCTATCTATTTATCTGTATCTATCATTATATCTGTCTCTGTCTCTGTCTCTGTCTCTCTGTTGTCTGTCCGTCCGTCCGTCCGTCCGTCGCGCCGCCCGCCCGTCCGTCCGTCCGTCCGTCCATCTATCTATCTATCTGTCTGTCATATATCTGTCTGTCTATCTATCTATCTATCTATCTATCTATCTATCTATCTATCTTATATATTCTGTTGTGCTATCTTTGTGTATATCTATTACCTGTCAATCTGTCAGTCTGTCATCTGTTAATCTGTTCTACTGTCAATGTCCATCTATTTATCTGTCTATATCTATCTATCTATCTATCTCTATCTATATCTATCTATCTATCTATCTTATCTATCTATCTATCTATCTATTTATTCTGTCTGTCTGCTGTCTGTCTGTCTATTTATAAAATCAAATCAAAAAGAGCTTTATGGCAAGATCAATTTACATTTTGTCATTGCCAAAGCAAACAAAAATAATAAACACATTAGAGGGGTTCACAGTAGGGGGTAATGGCTCTAATGGATAAGTAATTATGGACAGTATATAAGGGGTTATTGGGTTTCAGTCCTGGGATATAACCATTGGGAAGGATAAAGGGATAAGGGATAATACTGTCCATTATCTATCATATAACCTGTTTATCTATCTATCATACTATCTATCTATCTATCTATTATCAAAATATATAACCTAAATTCCAGGACACTCTCAGGACTTGTGCAAATTTTTTTTTTTATAAACGTGCAAAAAACACATAGATAGCGATGTTTCGTCTTTTATTGGCTAACTAATCCAAGATGTCTTAACTTTCATCTATGGCTAAAACGGTACAATTCTCTACTACTCTTTGTCTATCTGAAAGCTGTCTGTCTGCCTGTCATCCGTCTATCTATCTATCTACTATCTATCTATCTATCTATCTATCTATCTATCTATCTGTCTGTCTGCATATATCTGTATCTCTCTATCCCTCTCTCTGTCTTCCTGTCTGTATATCTATGTCTATCTACTGTCCATATATCTATCTGAGTATGTCTGTCTATCTGTCTGTCATATCATTCTATCTATCTGTCTATCTGTCTATCACTCTGTCTGCTTTATTCTCTCTCTCTCTCTGTGTCGTCTCTCTGTCTGTTGTATATCTATGTCTATCTATCTGTCCATATATATATCTGTCTGTGTGTCTGTCTACCTGTCTATCATTCTATCTATCTATCTATCTGTCTGTCTGTCTGTCTATCTATCTGTCTGCCTCTCTATCTGTCTGTCTGCCCATCTATCTATCTATTACACCACTGGCTTTATATTAGTAACTTACTTTTGTTGAATTATAGAGACAATATTTCACTTATTTATAATTGCCCCCATACATGGCATAGATATTTTCACTCAACTCAGCGAATATTGATTGGAATATCAGACATATTCATGATCAGGCAAGCGGATCTATTACATTATGTGCACTTGACATCACGAAAATAATGCAAATCACTAAAGAATTGCCCAGGCGATTGTCGTTGGATGCCGGAGTGTCAGGGGGTACGGTAACTAATTTAAGGGTACGGGACAAGTTATTTTAATCCATTAAATTTGTGCGATTAGTGTGTTGTTGCGCATGCGCATGCATTTTTGTCATTCAATATTCTAAAAACGCATGCGTTTGCGGAAATAAATGGTGCACACAAAAATGATGTGCAACGTGTGAGCGTCGGAAATCACGGGAATTTGCGCATCAGAAATCACAGGAATTTTTTGCGCATCGGAAATCAAGGGAATTTCCTGCAATTTCTTGTTAACCAAAATCGCGAGCGCAAACGCGCTAAAACCGTTAGTGTGGCCTAGCCCTAAAAACAGAAGAAAAAGTATCAAATTGAATTGACTTTTATTTAACAAGCTGATCCAACAATCCAATCATGCATGATGAACAATTTGTGTTTGAAGCCTTGATTCTGCACACCCATGCAATACTATGGGCAGGGCTTCCTATTAAATCTTACAAATAATAATAAACCCAACCTGCCCTGTATCTTCAAACAGAAGATTACAGTCACCTCAGATCATGACCTTTAACACTGAGCTTTAGAACTGATAGTCTGGAACCCCCCCACTGCTCCCTCTGGGTTTCAGGGACTGGGATTGTCCCACCTACAGTCCGTGTTTCAAAGGACCAATAGACAAACAGTGCAAAGCAACAGTTAGAATCTTTGTTCATGTCAATTTCACGGTGAAGTTCAATGGAGCCTTTTTGCACAAGCACAACCTATACAAGAAAAGATATTTCCAGCACTAGTGACCAAGACTCTATGGCTGTATACATGGGGCAAGACCAATTGGCATTTCAGGATGTTTGGTATTATCACGGTGGGCCAAATCTCAGTAGGCTATTACCAGTATAAACTAGAACATGAGAAACCAGATTATTTTTTGGCAAATATAGTGAATATCTAATTTTAGGTTCCAGATTAGATATTTTCTTATGGCCGTACAGGCAGGAGCTTGTCGAGGAGAGGAAACCTTTGTTCATTCATAATTCTCAAGGTGAAATGTGCTAAAAAGAAGTTATGTGATTGTGTTAAACCAAATTGCACATATGCTAATTGCACCATGGTGCCAACTAAACTAATGCATGCTTGTGCATATTTTCTAAGCAAAAGCCTTATCTTCTAGTTAGGAGCCACAGTATGGCACAACGCCCATATAGGGAATTATGAAATGACTAATGTATCGTATCTGGCAAGCTCATTAAGGATAAAGATATTCCTGACATGCTGCTGTACCCTGCATAATTTGTGCGTTGACAGCAAGGCAGTCAATATACAGGGGATATGTCATCTAGTCTCTGCCAAATGAAAGGGTTTAGGTTAGGGTCAAAGTTTTCACCTTGCCTTGAGTGCCATGACCTAACCTCAGTCAGATACTGTCCATTCATTATAAAGTGTGTTCTGTTATTAGGCACGACTGGATCTTTGGGTTATTTATTGATTTTGTTCTTTCTGACAAAATTGTTCTTCAATAGGAAATCTAACTAGCAGCAGACAAAACGTGTTTTTAAGAACATGGCTTCATATTGTAGTGAGGAAGAACAGACAATGTGATTGGCCCATTTTCCCTTTATAATTATTTACCAATCACAACAAAAACGTTAATTAGACGCTAAGCCACAGGCAACATGAAATGCACAGCTAATGTTATATGTCATTGTTGCAAGTCTTATCTTCTAGGTGAAAGGTCATTCACCAATACAGGTCTGGTAGGCCTACAGTCGTGTTTATATTCTATTAAAGGGTATGTCCACCCCCCAAATTAAATTTTAGTATGTGGCAGGAAAAGGCTGTAAACCTCGACCATTGCTAGGTTTACATGCCAAAGATGCTCCCACAATGCCTTAGCCAATCACAGGAGCGGATGCTGGTCGAGACCCTCCTGCTTGCTTCCGTGCATGGGAAGCTTAAGCAGAAGGTGTCAGGGGAACGAAGGCTGGTAAGTACATTTGGGGGCCTCTTTGGCAGCTGTAAACCTGCGAGGTTGAGGTTTACAGCCTTTTCCTGCTACATACTAAAATTTCGTTTGGGGGGTGAATAACCCTTAATAACAGGTCTGGTTTATACTAATTTGTATATTAAAATTTATTTTATTCTCATTGAGACTTGCATCAATTTAGCCAGACAAAAGCGGTGTACCAATGCCAAAATCCACTAGGAGTTGCAGCTGTAAATTCCTGTGTACTTACTGTGTAATGTGAGTGAGTATAGACAGCTTGGGGTGTGGCACTCAGGGAGAGTGCCGATTACATGTAGAAAGCTCCATCCTGGAGTAGAAATCAGATGATGCTGCCATGTCTAAATTCATTATTGTCTGTACCATGTATGGCTATTGCCAACAAAGTACATGATAGTATTTGACTAATCACAGTGTTTAAAATGAGTGGGTAGCACATCTGTCTAGTCTATACACATGCCCAGTACAATATTTTGGTTGGTTTGGTGCCCTTTAGTTTTGGCCTAGATTCTTTTTTTTCTTATCTGTGCCAAAATCTTATAGAAGTTTGTGGAAACCTTTCCCCATTGGTTTCATTTACTAAATTATGGTTAATGTACAAAGGCTGCCGGCTTTACAATAGTCACTAGCTACTGTATAATATTAATTCACATCACTTATTATTCCTGCTAACTGGCTAATAATTCCCATTGCATATCGCAATCTGCACTAAGTGCACCTGTAGCAGCTAGACCAACACGTAACATAGTGCTAAAGAATTAATGTGCCATATCAATCAGGCCTATGGTGCGATGTGGGGGAAATGCAATTATCATATGTCCGTCAGTTCAGAAATGAAATGGATTACAAGGCCCCTCTGGCTGTAAAGAGATTAACTTAAATTTACTCCAACTAATAATTTCCAATGTTTGTAATGCAGTTAGTCCCACAATGTAGCATTCGACATATATTCATTTCGTTAAAACATGAGGCTTTCCACACATCCATTTATTGGTGGGACCTTGTACCTTTACATAGTCTGGCAGGTTTAGTGTACGGCAGGAAAAAAAGAAAGATAATGGCTCAGTGTACATTGTCTAAATGAGGGGAACCCTCGACAATAATCGGAACTCAAATTCCAGAAATCAACGTTAAAGGTGCTAAAAAGCTGGAAGTGGAACACTGGGCTATCCCAGTTTAGGTAGTTTTCTTTACCCAAGCTTAAAGGGTATCTCCACTGGTAAATTCATTATTGCCACTCAGTCTTATTGAAGAACGGGGTAAAGGAGCTGTGTCTTACCTCCCGTTCTTCAATAAAAACTTCAGGAGCCAAGAACGAAGGGAAGGAACTATCCGATCTCTTGCTCCTCTACCGTATCTTCAGACAGTTCCTGACAGTACCAGTGGAGATTTCCTTTATATAGCTGCCTGTTGAGACACACGTGGGCTGGTGAGGAGAAGCTGGCATGGCTTGGTGATGATCAGGGAGAGGAGATTTCAATCAAAGATGAAAAAATAAGTCCATAGCAGATGAGCAGGATACAGGAACTGGCACAATTACCAGGATGACCAGGACAACTGGAACCGGTGCTGTCACTTGAGAATTAAGAGCAGAAAGGCTGCAAATTAGAACAGGTGCAACCTGGGTAGCAGGAGGGTAGGAAAAATAATGGTCCAAACTGGCTAATAGTAGGAAAATGCAGCATTAATATAGATTATTATTATTATCAGTTATACATGTCCATACACTTGGCTGACTAATTTTGTGATATTCCCACGTAGTCCCCTCTGGGGAATGCTTTGCTGCCAACATTAAACCTGCAACGTCTCGCCTCAAAGTAATCAGTCTAGTGATGGTGTATGGTATTATTGTACTGACTGGTTTATGATTAGTGGTACTATTGTACTGACTGGTCTGTGACTGGTGGATGGACTCTCCAGGTTATTTCCCCCCATTGCTGGGCTAGGTAATAGCGGCTGGGGGATGGCGTTGTGTTATATTTTATACTAAGCAGACTGACAGGGATTTCTATAAATGTATTTAAAACAGTGACATATGCCATTAGTAAATGGGGAAATAAGTGGGTAGTGGAATTATATAGCATTATATAGCATATAGCATTGACTGGTCCAAATCAAGTACATATAAGGACACACCAGCAACAAGCAAGTTTCCTATATATATGCACAAGTTTATATAAGCAATATATTATTAAATATGGAAGCAGCACTGTTCATTCCATAGACCAGTAATATCGAACCTGTGGCAGATGGTTTTGTAGTTTCCAAACATCTGTAGTGCCAAAGTCAAACATCACTGCCATAGGAAATGAACTCCAAACTTTATGTGTGTTTTTATATACAGCCAATGAAGAAAGAAAGAGATGGAGGGCTCCCAGATCTGATACTGTGCACATTGTCCTTGAGCTTGAACAAATCTTATAAACACATCTCATAAAACTTGGCCTAGCTCTCCTCAGGCACTGTTATGCTAGGAAAGGTCTCTCACTGTGACACTGCTGTATCAATACATTTATTATCTCTTGTGCATATGGTACTTAACCTCTGCGAGGGTCTGTTACATTTACTAACCTCTTCATTGTGTTCTTGTTTCACTTGTGCCTACCATAGGACAGAGATGTCAGTCAGTGTAAAATGAATCCCTGCAAGTGCTTACCCTGATGGAGAAAGATCTTTGTGCAATCTGACTGTCTGAAGAGATTGGATGACTGGAGGTTTTTACAAGTCTGTCTCTTCCCCAGCATTTCTCTTCTAAAGAGACCCAATGAAGCTCTTTGATATTTATGTTAATTGAGGAGAAAAACGGAAGATCTAATTTAAGGGAAAGTTCAAAGCAAATACATATGCTTTTAATAAAAAAGAGCAGTATTTTTCCATCCTAATGACCTTAACCTGCCCATTCAGCCTTTTGTCTGTGTAAAAAAATGCTTCCAAAATACTGACTTCCTGTTTGCAGGACCCCTAGTAGAGACAGTTAGTTTGTTGCCCTTGACCCAGTCTCTGGGTTGATTCAGTTGCTCAGTAGAGATCTGAGCATCTTTGACCCATCCAACAGCAATCAGTAGAAATTACTGTTAGGAACATTCCAAAGAGTGTCTATTCTGGGAAGAACAAGGGCCATTACAGAACCTTAAACCTATTAATAATGATGGTGTACATGCAATTTATTTTATATGTTTCAAAACATACACAGGCCTATGTAACAAAAGTTCTCCTATTAAAAATGGTGCTAATGTTGCCCCCAACAAATCGATGTACTTACAATTTGAAAGCTAACATTTGATGATTGGGGCAAAATCAGCACCATTTTTAATGATAAGAACTTATATCGCTGACAGTATTGTATATGTTAATTTTGCCCAGTCTTCTTTTTTGTATATTTTTCTACATATATAGACATATATTTTCCCTCCCAGTTAATTTTATACTTAGCATCCCCACCCTCGAAACCCCAACCTCACAAACCTTACCCGCGCCCTGGTGTTCCTGTGGAAGGGGTGGACATTGCCCTTTATTAAACACTATTATAATTTCTGAGCCTTCAACCATGATGATGATGATTATGATGTTCACAGTGTTTAGCTGCCTGTTTTGAGGAGACCTTTCTTTGCAGCCACCCACTGGGAACAAGGGGTAAAGAAGGACTGTGGTGTGACCTCAAAGCTTCAATCAACCCACATCCATGTAATATAGAGAATTTGGGTCTGATGCAAATACTTGCATGTGGTTTTAATCTGTTGCAAATGTTTGCCCATGATTTTAATCGGAAACAACCAATCAGATTGTAGTTTTTTCTGGGTTACAGTGCTTTAATAATATCCGATGGTTACTGCAATTAGCACTAGCACCTCTTATTTTATGCTAAAAGTATCGGAGCAGTTAGTATTATTTTCAATATTTTCCTACCAACGCTGGCATTATTACTGCCTATTACCAGCAGATTGCAACCCTAATTCCATCACATGGAGTAACATTTTACCCTGTGGTAATAATTAGGAGATAGATGTTGTAGATGCTGAGTTTATTATGAGGTTGCTTTCTAGTTGAGGTTCCTAGTCTACCTGCCGTTAACACAGATGATATGAACATCATTAACATAAATAAACACGAAAATACTTGAGATCTATATTTCATCATCCCATCAAAGGTTGGAAAATTTGTTTTCTTGTAGTGTTTCTTTTAGAAACAGAATAACTGACAATATCATTGTGCTGCCGTAAGTGACCTGGCATATCAACCTTGATTTGTCTACGGTATAGAGAGCTACCCACTTTGTCATGACATTAAAATACAATCATATTCCCCAGCAAATCTCTTTACCTCATCTGCAGCTGCCAAACTTGTGGCGCGCACTATATGTCATTACTGTTTGTCCATGAGATTGCAGACAGTTCTGCTATGGCGTGAGCAGCTACACATCGCTGATAGACTGAAATAGCAAACAAAGAAAGACTCCCCGGGGTTTAAAATATTAATTCTTATTCCATGTTAGATACAGGAAACCAGTTGTTTTACATTGATGTTGACTTTTTGATATTTCTTTGTGCATCTCCTGGTAAAAAGGAGGAAAAAAACAACATTTTTTTAACAATATTGTTTAGATCTGGGGATTAATGTGTTCATGGTGTTTACACTTTTATGGTGATATTAAAACTAATATTTTTATAAAAATATGGGGTAGAACAATGGGGGGCTGCTATAAAATGACAGGCTTTTGTTTTTTAACAGTGCAATGTGATGGAATACAGAGTGAACATTGATGATGTATTAATCATTATGATATCAAGAGAGGTTGTATTTCAATAGGGCATTTGAGAGTTGTTGCCATATGCTATAAGCTGTTGTTTTTCAGCCGACACACACAGGTGATTTTTGCCCTAGAAGCAGCAACATCAGAATTAATTACATATCTTTTTACATTAAATGCCAAATCTACCCCCAATATTTTATTTACCCCCTACACAAAAAAACCCCAAGATTGCAATAGTCTTCCTGAGTCTTCCTACCAACGTAAAAGTCAATCAGTGGTCTGAATGTGCTGACTGAGGAGGTGCAAGTAGTAACAAGCTGTACAGTTTTATGAGGGGGTGGTAACCCTAGAAAAAGTGGAGGTCAACTCCGACTTTAAAGAGTAACTGTGGTCTCGAATTCTTCCAAACTAATAATAATTAGTTTTTTTTATAATAATTATATAAAAAGCCTCCCATCACATGTTTAAAAAAAAACCTAAATCACAATCTCTAGATAAAATTTGTGAAAGTTATTGCTGGAAAGGGTCAGCAATATTACTTCCTGCTTGAACACTTCCTGTTTTCAGCCATGTGACCAGCCTCAGCCTGCCTCAATAGGCTCCCCTTCTCACTGTCAATTTTTTCCCTAGGTACTTCCTGATTTCCGCAGCATAAGTATTAACTGAGCATGCTTCTCCCCGGGGCGGACGGGCGGGTAGAGGTCAGGTAATGTCACTCAACCTTTGGAAGCAGGAGGTCAGGTTATGTCAACTCAACCTTTGGAAGCAGGAAGTTTGAACATTCACCCCAATGTTATGTCTCACAGGCTCCAGCCAGAGATGTGATTGTCGGTTCATTTTAAAGGAAATTAGCAGGCTTTCTTTTAACCCAAACGTGTTTTGATTACAGTTGCCCTTTAAAGCTTTCTTCAGGATTGTCAGGCAAGTATGTAACAATAGTGGTTTGGGGGTTTTCATGGGGGGGTAGAAAGTATACATTTTATGTGGGAGGTGGACATGCTCTTTCACCCTCTTTTCAACGGTCCCTGCTAGTCTTGAAAAGCTCATGCAAAACCTGTAAAACTCATTTGTACAAAAACTCTCATATTCTAACTGCTCTCCGATGATCACTAACCCCATGTAAATTGCCCCACAACATCTACTTACCACAAGACCATGATAGAGTGAGAGTCAGAGTATTTTATTGGGGTGTGGTGCTCAAACTTTCTACGTTTGTAAATATGGTCTGTCTAATGTGTTATCACCCGTGCAGAAAGGAGCTTGTGGATCTCAGTAATGGAGACACTTAGGAAGGATTTCACTTCATTTTTAGCAGGAGAAAAATAATTCCGTATTTCATTAGAAGACATTAGATACTCTTTACCAAAACAAATGGACAATGCACAACTAAGAAACATCAGCTAAAGTAAAAATATAAAACCAAAATACTGTAACGTGGACCTTGCCAACTATCGTTGGCCCACTTAAATGAGCTCATGAACTCAGAAAGTGAAAAAAAATATTGCTGGGTTGTTACAGGCTTCTGGACTTATGTGTTTTAGGGTCAAAATTCAGAAAAAGGGCCTCCCAATGTGGGTGACAGGTCAGGGTGCCCTTAGACCTCATAAATCTTCTGGTTGGATCCAGAATGTTGCTTTCGTCTGATTCGGATGAAGGAACAGTTACCCGTACGATTGTGCTATCGTCCGATTCGGATGAAGGAACAGTTACCCGTCCGATTGTGCTTCGTCCGATTCGGATGAAGGAACAGTTACCCATCCGATTGTGCTTTCGTCTGATTCGGATGAAAGATCAGTTACCAGGTCCGATTGTGCTTTGGCCGATTCGGATGAAGGAACAGTTACCCGTCCGATTGTGCTTTCGTCCGATTCAGATGAAGGAAACAGTTACCCTTCCGATTGTGCTTTCGTCCGATTCAGATGAGGAACAGTACCCGTCCGATTGTGCTTTGTCTGATTCGGATGAAGGATCAGTTACCGACCGTTTCTGATGAAGAGACGGCCATACAATAATTGGGCCGACGACGGAAACACTGAAATGTTGGTCGGGCTGAATTTTTTAAATGGTGTGTACCCAGCTTTACGGTATAATTTACAGGATGTGTAAAAAGTTCTAGTCACCATAAATAAGATCTACTGTAATTAGATAAAGAAAAGGAGATTTCTTATTGGGTTCTGGTGATTAATATCAGTGGCCATCCTTTGTCTTTGTTATTACCATTTTACAGATATCCATAGCTGATCATAAGACTATTTTCTTGGCTTTGGCTTGTAGGATCTTAGTTGTTAAAGGGTTAAAATATTACTGAACATCAGATTACAGGGAACCAGAGAATCATACACTATCCATGTTTAATTCAAGTAGTGTAAATTCTTTCTAGTTGGTCTTAGCCTCAGTCAATTACCCTTGTGTCAGTATATTACAAACTCTGCTGTCAGGTTGACCGATCATTGTGATCACTTTATCTCAATGGTTGGGGCATTTAAACGCTCCTGTCATGCTAAATACCAACTGCTGTGGAATACAAGCTTCATGAGGCAGCCATTGTAATAAAATGGTTTATTATTTACAATAGGGATCCATTTTCCAACCTATCGGTCTGCAACACCCCACTCTGCTAATGGAAATGGGACACTATCCATTTGAATAGGCTCTTACATTTCAAGGAAAAACAAGGTTTTATTTCTGGTAATTATGAATTAGGGGCAGATTGGGTATCATACATGTGTACTGATGTCATTTAAATTAGAGGTGTTGAAGCCCGCAGCCCATTTCTGGTCACTTGTAACTCTTCAGGTTTGTCGTGGATTCAGCAGTTTGCGACCTGTTAAATACACTCCAGAATAGTAACAATTGTGTAATAATGATGTCATTTGGAATTAACTGCAAGGAGAACTTCAGTCTTGTACTTCCTGTTGGACTGAGTTCATTGGCTATTTAAACTGCAGGCTGGGAATATTAATTTGAATAGACAAAACAGCAATGTGCAGTAGATAAGGGGATTTACAAATTATTCAATATGAAATGTGGATCTGTAATAGATGAGGAGGGTTTTAAAGCCATGAAGTGTTATGAGTACCCAGCTTCATCAAAATGCACATGGCATCAGTTTAGTTTCCCATATACTAGGGTATACTTGGTGGTTTGGGTAGAGAGAGAAGGACCAAGCGTCCATAGCTATCCTTTCAGGATCTAACTGTTCAAATGATTAAATAAAACTCAAGTTGACAAGACTGCCAGTTAAGTAATGAATAAACAAACCTTTAGCATTAATCAATCAGATAGCATTGGTCAGCTTTATGTGGAAAGAACTGGATGACAAAATGAGTGAGTCAAGACTCTGAGGACCTGGTGATAAGGCAATTTTCCCAACAATGCTCTTTCATCAACATGAAATTTACATGAAATACGTGTTTTATCTGGTGTCAGTCCCTTTTTATATTATCAGACAGGGTTTTAAAGGACAATTATACATCCCACCCTGGTGTCTTTTTTCTTTCTAGGTCCTCCACCCTCGTGTTTAGCCTAGATATATTTTACTAAAACAAATCATTCTGCTCACCCCTTCATTAGTCTGAGACCTGGCCAATGGGAAGATGTGCTTTTAGGGATTCTTTTAATGGAGGAGATGATTTAGCAGGGTAATTCCCCGCATAGAGCAGTTATATATAAGCAATGACAGGTGATGTCCTGGCCAATGACTGTTTCCCTAGTTGTCTCCCTGAGCTTGCCAAGCGGACAAAAACTTTAAGAAGAGGCAGCAACCTGTACAGGAGGGGGACAGGAGGGGCATTCAGATATGAACAAGTTGCCTTCTTATGGGGGTGTTTTGCCATTGCGAGTGTGGGCATCAGCAGTGCCTGCTGGGTCCTACGGGTAACATAAAAGTTGACTTGCAACTGTTTTGACTTTGCCATTGCTACTAGTAAGACCTACGTAGCAAAAATTTTTCGTTGTTGTAGATTTTTTTTTTTTTTGATCATGGTTGCCTTGTCGGAAATTTTCCACTACATATGGAACTGTCAGCTCTGAGCATGTTTTTATAGAAATGTTCCCTGTTCTGTGTTAACTGCAGATAATGCTGTTTTGTTGCCATCCATAAAACAGCAAAGCAAGTGGCTAAAGTATTTTCAGCCGCAATAACGTTAAGAAATCACCTTTAGAATTGACAGAGCCATTGAGTAGAAGAGTCTCTATTCTCTTCCTTTTTTAGAGAAAGGGCTTCTATTTTCATCATAAGCAATGCCTTCCCTCATCCTATCTTCCCACTTTGTGACAGCTGTATAAACAATGGAAAACCCAGGGTACCCCAGAGCATCACCGATAATTATTCTTCCTTGCTCTTGGCTTACCGTATTCTCTTTTTATAAATTCCACAGCATAAAGTCATAGTAAACTGTTGTTTATAACAGGAGAGAGCGTGATCTAGCAGGGATCTGGTTTATTATAGCGCTGCTGTGCTTGACTTATTGACGTACGGTTTTCCGGGGCGTTAATAAAATGTGCTGCCTTATATTTTCATTCATATCATGGGAAAAAACAAAACAAACGTTCATTTATTTATATTGACACATAACCAGGGCCTTTGGACTCTGTATGTAATTTTTGCCTTACAGATCTGACTGCTCGAAGTATTATTTTATACTGAAAAGTTTAGCGACCTTTCATGTAAGAGAAACAAACGTAATTACCCCCCCCAAGGTTTTATTAATAATCTTGTTCCAAAAGGAACGTGTGTGTTTTATGTGGGTGATATTTTTTTTTTCAACAAGTACGAGGCTGTTTAAAACAGACAAATGTCATCTCCTGTCGCCTGCTGTTATGATGTTTACTTTAATATCAACAGTTCATGTCAGGGATAAGAGCGGGATTTTTTTTGCATGAACTCGTTCCAGCTGTAAATACAAGAGGTACATAATGTTCAGGCAGGATTCGCGACTGAGTTTAAATGTTTGTTTTCGTAATCCCCGGCCTAGTAGCATTGAATTTAATAAAATACTACAATAACACAAGCAGGTTTTTACTAATCTGACCAAAATAGGCTGTTTTCTGTAGATAACACAAAAAAAAATGTGTATGGTTTACTATTCATAGTAAGAAAAAATATGAAAACTGATAGGGGATAAGGAGAGGTTTTATCAGAAAAATATCAAGTATGGTGAAAGATCAAAATGCATGTTTCAGTTGGTGTACTTGATATAGATCCTAATGGCAAGGGTGTAAGTAGCGTACCATTGCCTAAAACTATTGTACACATGACAGACGATTGTCGTCTAAAGATGGGTCAATGACAATTGTCTACATAGTGCGTGAGAGCTACAGATATTAACCATAACCCACTAAACAAAATCTATCTATCAGTCTATCTATGTATCTATCTATCTATTATCTATCTATCCATCCGTCTGTCTGTCCATCTGTCGTCCATCTGTCCATCCGTATATCTATCTGTATATCTATCTATCTATCCGTCTATTATCTATCTATCTATCTATCTATCTATCTATCTATCTATCTATCTATCTATCTATCTATCTATCTATCTATCTATCTATCTATCTATCTATCTATCTATCTATCATCTATCTATCACTATCTATCTATCTATCCATCATTATCTATCTATCTATCTATCATCCATCTATCTACCTTCATCATCTCCTTCTTCATCTCTCATCTATCTATCTACATCCAATCTATCTACCTATCTATATCATCTACCTATCTATCATCTATCATCTATCTATCTATTATCTATCTCTATCATCAATCGTCCATCTATCCATCCATCTATCTAATATTTATCTATCCATCCATCCATCTATCTATCTATCTATCTATCTATCTATCTATCTATCAATCATCTATCTATCTATCTATCTATCTATCTATCTATCTATCAATCTATTATCTATCTATATCTATCTATCTATCTGTCTGTCCTATCTATCTATCTATATATATCTATTATTATCTATCTATCTACATCTATCTATCTATCTATCTATCTATCTATCTATCTATCTATCTATCATCATCTATCATCTATCTGTCTGTCTGTCATCTATCTATCTATGTTCTATCTATGTTCTATCTATCTATCCATCTATCTATCTATTTCTATCTATATATTACCTATCTTTCTATCTATAATCTATATGTCTATCTATCTATCTATCTATCTATCTATCTATCTCTACTATCTATCTATCTATCTATCTTATCTATCTATTTTCTATCTACTATCTATTCTATCTACATCTATCTATCGATCTATCTGTCTGTCTTTATCATCTATCTACCTATCTATCTATCTATCTATCTATCTGTCTGTCTGTCATTTATTATCATATATCTTAGATCTACTATCTATCTATCTATGCACCTCTATCACTTTCTATCTAGCTACTGTCACTATCTATCTGTCTTTTCATCTATCATCTCTCTATCTATCTATCTATCTATCTACTCTATCTATCTATCTATCTATCTATCTATCTATCTATCTATCTATCTCTATCTATCTATCTATCTATCTATCTATCTATCTACATCATCCATCTCTCGACTA